>JAPPVO010000019.1:15870775-16204980 GCA_030407325.1 Camellia japonica | reverse complement strand
CTGGCCCTCAGGATCCCTGCTTTGTTCTGCTCAACCTCAGTTGTTGGGTCTGTCTGCTCTGTGGCAACGTCATCCCCGGATAGTTGCAAATCAAAGAAAATCTCGAAGCCTGGGACGCGCTTCTCTCTCCGCGTTTATCCACGGCTCTGGGAAGCCGCAAAATGGAAAATCCTCCCCCCCTCCCGGACGAAGCGTCCGTTCAGGGTACCCTGAATGGGCCTGTTATTAGGTCAAAGGCTTCCCAGCCTGCTTCGCTCTGGCTCTGCCGGCCATTTCCTTTCCTTTCCTCACCCAGTCTTCTTTGGTGGGCAGATAACCCAGTCCAAAGGTATGCGGATTGTGTGGCACTTCGGCCAACGCAGCGACTCCTTTCCTGCCGCTTCTTCCTAATCCCATCCCGGAATATGTTGTAGCTTGTTCATGAGGTAGACTGATTGGCACTAACGTACACACCTTCATTCACAGCCATAATGTTCTGTACTACCCGGGCCTCAGCCAAAGTGAATCCTGATAAGAAGACATCTTCTGTGCCATGCTCAATTTCCAGGACCGGCGTAGATACCTCCGGAGGGGGATGGATTGATGAGTTCCCAATATACAGTGGCTACTCCCTTTCCATAGGGGTATTTCACCATCTGATGTAGAGTTGAGAGACTGCCTTTACTTGGTGCAGCCACGGCCGCCCCAAGAGTAAGTTGAAGGTTGCGGGAACGTCCAAGACGTGAAATTCGACGTCGTGTTGTCCTGGACCAACCTTGGTTTGAATCTTGACAATCCCCATCACTTCCCTACTCGTATTATCGTAAGCTTTGATCACCTGAGTTTTGGTGTGAAGTCCGCGGGCTTCAACCCACTGCATATGCTGTTCTGACTGGGCAGACATTGATGGCGGACCCGGTATCAACAAGTACCACCGTATCCATTTATCTCTACACTCCACGGAGACGTAGAGAGGTTTGTTATGGTTCACTGCCCTCAGGCGGCAACTCCTTGTCTGAAAAGGTTAATGCCGGGGAACCTCCTCCCGGAAAAACCAGCCCAACCAGCTGCTCTGGTGTAGTGTCTATTGAGAGTTTGGCCTTGTCCATGGCAGATAGGACGGCCTGTCTGTGTACCCTTGATGCCATAAGCAGTCCCCAGATGGAGATGTCTGCTTGTATCTTCTTCAATTGTTTGAGCACAGCTTCTTCTTCTATCTGTTTCTCTCTCTGTTTCTCTGCCTCTTTATCTTTTCCAGATGCCTCAGGTTGATCAAGGTGTGGGGCTTGAAATACCGTCCACTCCTGGTCATATGAGCGATCTCGTCAATATACCAGGTATCATCTGGTTGAGCACCTGCCCAGTCTTCGTCTGTGTGGGCAAGACATAAGTCATCGTCTTCCCACCACATTCCATCGGCAGCCGACAGACATCTGTCCGGCTCCGGTATAATCGTGCTCGCAGCCACCTTCAGTCTTTATGCCCGCAACATTCTCGTTCCTGTGCACACGGCACTTTCGACCCCCACATGGGCCTTGGCTTTTCTAATTCTTTCAGAATCGTCAAACTTTGTTGTTCCAACTGCGTCAGTACAGCCGGTTGTTCAATATTCCCTGTATTTACGATCCCCGAATTTTGAGCGAAATTCTTAACGCCGGCGCTCTCCGGCGGTTGATTCTGACCCTCGGCCCTTCCGGCCATCATGATACTCTCGCCCCTGCCGGGCCTGTTCTGATTGAATTCTACGCAACGTCTGGCTGATCATCTAACCACCCAGTACTTCTGCCGACTCCTCATAGTCGAACCAGTTGATTGAAGCATCCGCTGATTCTTGGTCGTTGAAGAACTGGAAGTTGGCAAAGTCCTCTTCCACTGTTGTCAGATCATCTGCCCCTTGTTCAAGTCTGTCCCCCCGAATCATGCACAGCTCAGCTTTTTCTGGCAGCCCCACACTCAGCTAGGCTGGCCCACTGATAAGATGTATTCGCTTGGATCATAGGCTCCTCCAGCAGATTCCCAGGCTGTTCCCCATCCCAGACTCAACAATTCTGCTTTCCTCTGAAACCTGCCCCGTTCCATCTCGGTGGTCACCACCACTGGTTAGATTGGGTTTGAAGGTGTCCAACATGCACAAGTCAGTGCAATCAGGAAGGATCACCTCCGGCTTGGGTAGGTGAGAGGGAGTAATATAGATACTAGGATCGTAGGACACGACCCCATTTGGATGAGTTGACTCTTTTGGAGGAGGGGCTTGGTTGTGTGGTGGAAGGGGATTTGTTGTGACGTTGGGTTTTTCAGGAGGTGCGATCACCTGCTTGTCGATAAGATCTTGGATCTCATGACGCAATCTGTAGCAACGGTCGGTGTCGTGACCGTGCTGTTGGTGGTACGCACAGTACTTTGCTGGGTCATGAGAGGAGGGAGTGGATTTGGTAATGGCCTCGGCTCTAAGGTGTCAGATGCTTCTTTCTGATTAACACCCCGAGAGCCTTGGACAATGGCATGTATAGTGGAGCGAAGGTTCTTTGGCCCCGGGGCTGAAATCTCGAGGCTTGGTTACTGCTCTCGGAGGTATTGGAAAAGGGTGTGGCCGTTGCGGGCCTTGGTTGGGGAGGGGGAGTGGTGGTGACCATACCGACCTCAGAAGTCCTTGTGTTTTGCAGCGCCACTCGGGCCTGCGTTGTTATTGCGGTTGAATGTCCTTCGGGGCTGCTCCCGGTCCTGATCGATCAACCCTTGCTTCATCGCGTCTTCGATCTGTACCCCCATTTCGTGTAAGTCTGAGAAGTTGGAAAGGGGAGTACAATCATCTTCTGCATTAACTTCGGTTGGAGATTGCGCACAATCATCCGGATTGATCTTTATCTGTTGGCCTCAAGGTCATCATCGATGCCTTTGCTCTCCACCGAGTTACAAAATCGGAGAAAGACTCCTTGGGTTCTTGCCTGTCGTCGTCTCGAGATCACGTGTTGTAATCTCGATCTGTGTATTATACGAGTACTGCGCTACAAGGCCTCAGCCATCTCATCCCAATTTCTCTTCACATCATCTTCTAACTTGGCGTACCAGATGGCCGCCACCCCCGACAAAGTTCTGCCGAACAAAGAAAGCTTTTGCGGTCGGGTTAGGCCCATTGGCCTCAGATGTCTGAAAATAGACGGAGATGGACCATAGGATCCCCTGACCCATCAAAACGGTCAATCTGTGGCATCTTGAATCTGTCTGGCAATGTTACAGCCACGTCAGTTGTACCCATCTTCGATGTCTGGGATGGCCTTCACCCCCTGCGACTTCTTGAAGAGCTTTTCCAACTTACTCAGCTTCAGAGCTGTATGATCTACCTCGAACTCAAATGGAGAGTCCGGGTGGTTGGGTGTAAGATTCTTGGACAGTTGAGGCAAAAGCGGGGCGGAGCCAGCCCCGTTGGAATGTTGGTGTCCTCCTGGATATTTTGGACATTGGGTAGGGTGTTCTGGGTATTCGGGAAGGTATTCTGAGGGTTTGGTAAGGTATTCTGAGGGTTCGGAGGATTTGGCAAGGTATTCTGACCGCAGGTGCCTGCTCGGGTAGTGGAGCTGCTGGTGGAGGGGAACCTGATGCGAAGCAGAGGCTGCATTCTGCTGTTGCAGCCTAGTAATCAGCTCGGCCTGCTGGGCCATGACTGCGGCTTGTTGTTTAGAAAATTCCGCTTGGCGGATGGAATCCTCTTGCATCTGCCTCATGCTTCTTGCATCTGGCGCATCATCGCCTCTACCACTGATGTATTCTGCTGTTCCATCTGGATGACCGGTAAATGTACTTCTATAGCAGACACAGAAATCTCAGCCTGGCTGTTCACTGTCAAAGTAGCCCTCTGTCCCGGTAATCCCTGCTTGACACACTACGCCTCCTCGGCCTTCTTCTGGCAACTGGGGTAGAGAGTGAAACACTGGATGTCCGTCAACGAGATCCTCGGATCGGTTGAGTCGGCGACCTCGTGTCCAGAGTGCTTGGGGAGTATCTACTGGTTCGGAAGCAATCGTGCTAAAAACTGCCCTAGCAAAAAGATAATAAAGCAAAAAGGAAATAAATAACCAGAAAAACGGGCAGCATAACAGCTTAATTTAAATACACACAACACACAGTCGGGCATACAACACGCAGTTTGATAAGCTGGAAATACACTGTCCTCAACACTGATACTGTTCCCATTTCACTGTTCCCCAAAACTGAATCGGATATCCGCAGACAACTGATTCTCAGATACTGACTATGCCCGCAGGCCTGAATGATGCCCGCAGGCCTGATGCCCAAACTTATAGACTGATACATGCATTCCTGTAGAGACGCACTCTAAAGCACATAACAGATAAGTGAGAGCCAAAACACCCCTATGTTGGGGTAAGGGTTTCCCTGTCCTATTTTGTCAGGAGCTAGGGTTTCACTACGCACGCAGCGGTTTCAAACAACCTATAAACGGGTAAGCAACCTGTCCTAGTTTGGAATGGTCACTATGGATCCGAATATGCACTAGGTCGAATGGTCAAAAAGGGTGCCCCGGTAAAACCGGGGTTTGTGTTCCCATGCTGTCAGAGCCCAGAGCCGATCAGCCTTATGGACATGCCTTGACAAGACAAGCCTCCGGCAAATCGTTCGGGAATGGCATATGGCAAACACGGTGTCCTAGGCGCACCAATGCAAATGCAATGCAAAGAAACACACAAGTGTAGTCAAAACTAGATATCATGAGTTCAGTCAAGTTCTCTAAATCCCCAGCAGAGTCGCCAGAAACTGTAGACGTCCCCGAACGCTCCCGGGAGGAGTTGCGAGTCCCCGTTACGGTTCGATATTGGGTCACTACAGTTCGAAGGACTCAAAATGTCACGGTTCTTAATCTTGAACCAAAGAGTCCAAATCCGGCAAATCGTTTTGAAAACAGATTTTTTGAAAGAAGTGCCAAACATGGACTGCTTTGCCAGATACAGAGTCGCCACCTAAATTTTTTAAATGGGAAATTTAGGAAACCCTGACTCGGTGCCAAAGGCCACGTGTCCGTCATCACCAAAGTTGCCTCGGCTCGGGAACTTGGGTACGATTGGGGAAGGTCACTTCGTGAGCACCCCCGCTCGCCCGGTCAAAGACCGGCCTCTACTAACCATGATATCTTATTTTGAAAACATTGTAGTCTTATTCCGGTTATTAGCCTAGGTTACTATGTGATGCTCGCAGCAAACAAGTATAGACTGGGCCGCCTGAATTGGAACAAAACATTTCATGTTTGTTTGTTTGAAAATGGTTTGATGGTGCTACCCGCAGGTAGGCTAAGACGCGGATTTGCCACCCTCAGGTGGGCTTAGAAAACATGATTTTGCCACTATCTAGTGGGCTTAAAACAAACATTTGATGAATTGTCCCATTCAAGTAACCAACCTCCACCCACAGGCATTCAAGGCAGTTATATCACATAAGCAAATAGCCTCATGGTAAGCATGCTATCATGGCAACACTCACACGCATGCAAGGATGCTAAAGCATAAAACTCACCGAGTACTCCAAGCCAAAACAGAAACCGATTAGAAATCATGCATGATCCTAGATATACAGAATTGCCTAATGCAACACATGCAATAATGCAACTATAGCAGGCTCGGCTATTCTAAACATGGCATATGAAATGCTACAACTAACATATTCAATTTGGAATTGAAATACAAATGCAGTTTGTATGATGCGCCGAGCCCGGTGCGTGCAAAACAGATGAATGATGCAAACATGCTTCATACTGTATGCTAATTGAAATATGCCCTATATCTAACCATCATAAGCGGGTAAATAAAAGGGAAGAAAGACGTGGGGTTGGAAGACATACATCACACTCACCCACACTTATTACAGTTTGCCCTCGCGCAGAGGGTCCGAATAAATATACAGTCCGAATAAAAGAATAATACAGTCCGAAATATACAGTCCGAATAATACAGATTTCTAATTAATTAACAAATTAACTAAGAAAGCTTTAAACTGGCATGCAAGCCAGGGGGCTGCCTCGCTTCTGATGAATGATGTATGCTGGGCTGCCTTTGCGCAGAAATCCACTGGGATGCCCCAATTAGCCTCTGTTTGCAATGTTTCTCGAAATGCGCGCCAGACTCCGAAAAGTTGCTGATTCCTATTTTGCTGCAACAGAGAGCAGGAAAGGGCATAGCAATGTATTTCACAGATATATGCATGCCTCGATTCTCGTGCCACCAATCACGCATATCGATGCATGATGGCCGAGGAATCGGATTGCACAACTCAATATAGGGTGCAATGCAGATGAATGCTACAACAAAACCTAACTCCATCATGGGTAATCCGGAGTGTCGGTGACTTGGGAATTGAGACCCGTTCCGTCACTCGGAGTACGAAACGTGCCTCGTTTCCCGTGCCCGGGCTAACTCCTATCCCGAACACGATGCAATATGCATGATATGCATGAAATGCAAGCTAATATACAATTCTAGCATGCACAATGCTATGAAAATGAGACGCCTCGAAGTGCGTGCCAGACGGGCACGCAACTGAGGCGATGATCCTAAGGCAGAAATGAATGGCACACGCAATGCAATTGGACTTACACTAACACGAGTGGACCTCAGCCACACTCACATAAGAGGCCGTCGGATAAAAATGAAGTGCCTCGAAATGCGTGCCCACGGGCGCGCAAACCGAGGCGATGCATACGGAATGCAAAATGACATGGAAATGATATGTAATGAGGCTAAAATGAAATGTCTCGAAGTGCGTGCCCGCGGGCACGCAAACCGAGAGAATGGCATACGGAATGCAATGATGCGAAAATGGCATACAGAATGCAAATGGACTTATACCAACATGAGAGGACCTCAGCCACTCTCATACGGGAGGCCGTCGGATAAAAATGAAGTGCCTCGAAATGCGTGCCCACGGGCGCGCAAACCGAGGCGATGGATTAAAGCATGAAATGACATACAAAATGCGAAATGGACTTATACTAACATGAGTGAGCCTCAGCCACACTCACATGAGAGGCCGTCGGATAAAAATGAAGTGCCTCGAAATGCGTGCCCACGGGCGCGCAAACCGAGGCGATGCATACGGAATGCAATGACATGGAAATGATATGCAAACATGCAAATGGAATTTCAGCACTTACAAATGATGCAAAACAGTCCCGAAAGGCGGGGAAATGACACCGAATGCACGGAATGGTCCCGAAATGCGATAAAAGCACCCGGAATGGCCTATAGCCACACTAAACATGCATTTGGTACATGGTATGCAAAACAGTAGCAAGGCAGCCCCAAAATAGCATTATTTACAGTACAAAACATGGCGAAATAATGAGCATAGATAGGACAACAATAGCATGCAAAAATACGAGCCAAGAGAGGGGTATTGAAGCAAGTGGTGTATGCGATGCTCAAACTGAAAAGTACCCTTCTACAACACTGATGAGGGACAAAAATATGCACATTTTCAGTAGATGACATCCCCCAACTCAGTATGAAAACATGGTAAAAATGCTATGCAAGAATGAGGATATATGAGGCTATAACATGAAGTACCCCAAACATTCATCAAACCAGCAAAGACCCTCAATGAAATATGTCAAGAAGATCAAAATATGAATATTTTCAGTACTGATGATGGCCGAAATCAGAAGCTAGATAAGCTTAAAAAAGCATGCAAAATGGGGTCAAAGAGAGATATAAAGGCAAGTATAACATGGAGACCCCAAACAAGATTGATCCCTTCTACAATATTGTAGAGGGACACAAAATAAGCTCACTCACAGTTCATGACATGTTCCAAAACAGACTGCATGTAGGTCAAATAAATCATGCAAGTTTACGGTAAATATGAAGAATTATGAAGCAAGTGCATGATAGAGAGGCCAAACAGGGTTGAGCCCTTCTTCAATGTTGAAGAGGGGCTCAAAATAGGCCCACTCACAGTTTACCTCATGCTCGAAAACAGATCACTCATAGGCCTAATATTTCATGCAAAAAAAAAGGGTAAAACATGGATTCAAAGCAACTTGCATATGGAGCATGAAAACAAGGTTGAGCCCTTCTTCAATGTTGAAGAGGGGCTCAAAATAAGCACAATATCAGTTCATGAGATGCTCCAATTCAGATCACACATAGGCCAAATATTCAATGCAAAATAATGGCATATAAGAGGATATTGAAGGAAGTGCAAGATGGAGGGCTCAAACAGAGTTGAGCCCTTGAACAAACATCAAGAATAGCTCAAAAGAAGACCACTTTCAGTATTGGTCGGAGCTCAAAACAGTGAGCAAGTAGGGTTAAGAAATGAGGCAAGAAAGTGGTGTAAAAGAGGGATTTGAGACTTACCCTTGAAGACAAGTCTTTCTTTGCTTCTTGACTTGAGTTTGTTGCTTCTTAGCCACTGAAAAACCTTCCTTTGCTGCTGAAATGGAAGTGGTGAAGGTAGTGCTTGGTGTTGATGAACAAATGAGACCAAAACTTGAGAGTTTGAGAGTGATAGAGAGAGATATGCTTGAACCCAATTTTTCTAACCCTAAGGACTGAGTTGGGAGGCCCCTTATATGGACAAAAGGAGGGGTGTAAAAGGGGAGGGAAATGCACCCAAGCTTTCCCCCCAAAATATCCCCGGATGCCAAAGATATTTTGGAGAAACAGCTATACAGCTGTAAAGTATGCACTGAGGGGAGTGTGGCCGGCCAAGTGCTTTTTCTGGAGGTGGCCGGCCGGCACCCCCATGGCCGGCCGGCTAGGGGGCAAAAATGAAGTGAAGAATTAATGGCCGGCCACCAGATGATGGTGTCCTCCCAGGTGTGTACAACAAGGCCCTGTGGTTCAAATTTGACAACTCTGAAACAGGAGAGAGAATAGGCCACTTCAAAGAGGGGTTCAAAAGGTCCAATGAAAATTACTGGCCGGCCATAGGTTTTTAGGGTCCTCCCATGTGTGTACATCACAAATATGTGGTTTTGGCTCGAAGAAAATGGCCCTAGGGTGGTCAACATTGGCCCGGAAGTGAGAAAAACGGGCGCCGGGGGGCGCCGGAAGAGCATAACAGGTTGCTTGGACAATTGCTAGCCTCCCACCCTCCAGTGATCTTCCTGATGATAAAACAGAGGTACCTGCCAAAAATGAACGAAAATCGATGCAAAAGAATGCTCGGGGGCCAAACCGCGAGGTTCGGGCCCGAAAACCGGCCGTTAAGCACCGAAAGTGGTGTTTGGCCACGAAGTGGGTATCTAAGACCCCAGTGTCCCTCGTTATGATAAAACAGAGGTACCTGCCAAAAATGAACGGAAACCGATGCAAAACGAATGCTCGGGGCCAAACCGCGAGGTTCGGGGCCCGAAAACCGGCCGTTAAGCACCGAAAGTGGTGTTTGGCCACGAAGTGGGTATCTAAGACCCCAGTGTCCCTCGAAAGGGAGTAAATGAGATGCATGCCAAAAACGGAGGAATCGGAGATGGTTGGGGGTCCCGAACCGAGGCACACGGCCTGACGGCTCCGAAAACCGGGAACCGGGCTCCGAAATGGGCAAAATGGCCTACGGCCACGAAAAGTAGCCCACGGCCACCGAGAGATGATCTGCTAGACCTCTCCCTTCCCTCAGGAAAGAAAACAGAGAAAACCGAGTCCGGTTCGCAAACCGAGGCAAGGCACAAAAGAGAGTTCGGAAGTCCGGAGGCAGGGCGCACGGCCGCGACTCTGAGACTTCTGAACGAGCACAATATGCAACATCCCGAGCGCTCAATCGGTGACGTCTGAGTCTTAAGGTCGGTCAAAAATGGGGTGTCTACAGGTGGGCTTAAGAAAACATGATTTTGCCACTATCTAGTGGGCTTTAAAACAAACATTTGATGAATTGTTCCAATCCAAATAACCCAACCTCCACCCACAGGCATTCAAGCAGTTATATCACATAAGCAATAGCCTCATGTAAGCATGCTATCATGGCAGTCACTCACACGCATGCAAGGATGCTAAAGCATAAAACTCACCGAGTACTCCAAGCCAAAACAGAAACTCATTAGAAATCATGCATGATCCTAAATATACAGGATTGCCTAATGCAACACATGCAAAAATGCAACTATAGCAGGCTCGGCTATCCTAAACATGGCATATGGAATGCTACAGCTATCATGATTCAACTTGGAATTGAAATACAAATGCAGTTAGTATGATGCGCCGAGCCCAGTGCATGTAAAACAGATGAATGAATGCAAACATGCTATCATACTGTATGCTAATTGAAATATGCCCTAATCTAACCATCATAAGCAATAAAAGGGAAGAAAGACGTGGGATTGGAAGACATACATCACACTCACCCACACTTATTACAATTTTGCCCTCGCACAGAGGGTCCGAATAAATATACAGTCCCGAATAAAAGAATAGTACAGTCCAAATAATACAGTCCAAATAATGTACAAATTCCTAATTAATTAACAATTAACTAAGAAAGCTGTAAAACTGGCATGCAAGCCAGGGACTGCCTTGATTCCGCTCCGGGTGATGAATGATGCATGTTCGGGTTGCCTTTGTGCAGAAATCCATGACGATGCCCCAATTAGCCTCTGTTTGCACCTGTTCTTGAAATGCGTGTCAAGCTCCGAAAATTTGTTGATTCTTCATTTTGCTGCAACAGAGAGCAAGAAAGGGGCATGGCAATGTATTTTCACAAATGTATGCATGTCTCGATCCTCGTGCCACCAATCACGC
Source organism: Camellia japonica (assembly GCA_030407325.1). NCBI lineage: Eukaryota > Viridiplantae > Streptophyta > Magnoliopsida > Ericales > Theaceae > Camellia > Camellia japonica. The sequence continues at coordinate 16,194,265 of JAPPVO010000019.1, read as the reverse complement.
ATATCGATGCATGATGGCCGAGGAGTCGAATTGCACAACTCAATATGAAATGAATGCATATGAAAATACAACAAAACCTAACTCCATCATGGATAATCCAGAGTGTCGGTGACTGGGGAATTGAGACACGTTCCGTCACTCGGAGTACGAAACGTACCTCGTTTCCCGTGCCCGGGCTAACTCCTATCCCGAACACGATGCAATATGCATGATACGCATGAAATGCAACTAAGATACAACCTAACATGTGAAAGGCTATGAAATGGCATACACGATGCACGAGGAAACATGGCATACACAATGCGCTAATATACGGCCTAGCATACGCAATGCTATGGAATGAAATGGCATACACAATGCAATATGGGCTTACACCACACAAGTGGACCTCGGCCACACTCACATAGGAGGCCATAATGATGAAAATGAGACAACTCGGGATACGTGCACACGTGCAGCAAACCGAGACCGACCCTAAGGCACGAAAATGCCACTCTGACAAGACATGGCAAGATATGGGATATGATATGCAAACATGCAAATTTCAGTAGCAAAATGAGATGCGAAACAGCCCCGAAGCATGGCAAAAATGCACCCGATGCACGAAATCAATCCCGAAATGCAAGATTAAGCACATGAAATGACTTGTAGCTATACAAAGCATGCATAATTTGAACATGAAGTGTAAATAAAGAAGCAAGGAAGCCCCAAAACAAGCATTTTTACAGTTTAAAGCATGGCCAAACAGTGAGCACAAGTGGGACTAAATTAGCATGCAAAAATGGCTCCGCAAGGGAGGTAATGAAGCAAGTCACAAATTCTGGCCCCAAAACAGAGAAGGGGCCTTCTACAATATTGAAGAGGGGCCAAAATATGATGTTTTACAGTTTATTACAGGTCCCAAAAACAGATACAAGTATGCCAAAGATCTCATGCAAGAAATGAGCCAACAAAGGGGCAAAGAAGCAAGTAGTGGCTGGAGGTCTCAAACAAGTTAGGGCCCTTCAACAATGTTGAAGAGGGACCCAAAATATGGCTTTTTACAGTTTATTACCAGCCCAAAAACAGTATACAAGTATGCTCAAAATATCATGCAAAATGAGGCCACCAAGAGGGCTATAACATGAAGTATACAAAGGGTGTCTCAAACAGCCATAGACTCTTAATGAAACATGAAGAGGGGGAAAAATAAGGCCATTTTCAGTTCTGACCAAAGTCCAAAAACAGAGACACAATAGGCTAATAAATCATGCAAAAATGGGGACCAAAGAGGGGTTCAATGGCAAGTGACACATGGAGGTCCCAAACAGTGATGAGCCCTTCTTCAATGTTGAAGAAGGGCTCAAAATAAGCTACTTCACAGTTTATGACAGAGCTCAAAACAGATTATATATAGGCCAAAAATATCATGCAAAAATATGGCATCCAAGAGGGGTAATGAAGAAAGTGGTGGCTGGAGGTCTCAAACAGGGTAAGACCCTTCAACAAACATGACAAATGGATCAAAATAAGCCTAGTTCCAGTTAGGGTCGGAGCCCAAAAAACAAGCAAGCAAGGCTTAGAAATGAACCAAGAAGGCTAGAAAAGAGAAGAAGTGTGCTTACCCTGTAGACCAATCTTTCAGCTGCCTTTTGGGACCAAATTCTGAGCCTTTAACCTCTTCAAAACAGTCCCAATGTGCTGGAATGGAGAATGGAAGGGTGGGGCTAGGTGGTGTAGTGTAAATGATGCAAAGGCCCTAAGGTTTAGAGGCTTAGAAGGGAGGGAAATGGAGAGTGCATGCAAGAGAGCTCTCTAGCAATTTTTGTAACCCTCAAAACCAGACCTGGGTGTTGGTTATATAGGCAAAAAGAGGGGAAAATGGGGGGAAAAAACGGGGGGAAAACAAACTGAGTTTCCCCCCAAAATGGCCAAACCCTCGGACATGGGTGTAGTGGAAAACAAAATATATGGCTAGAACACACTTGGGAGGGGGATAATGGCCGGCTAGTTTAAAAAGCAAAAAAAAATCATTTTTTTTAGATAAGTGGCCGGCCGGCTAGTTTTTCTGGGTTTTCTGGCCGGCCAGCTACTTTTCCTGGCTTTTCTGGCCGGCCAGCTACTTTTCAGGACAGAAAAAGTGGGCGGCCGGAAAGAAAAGTGGCCGTTGGGTGATTAGGAAGTCCAAATGTGGCCGTTCAAGTGTCCAAATTGAAGCCCTGGAAGTTAGCTTTCCAATGGTGCAAACCTTGCATCAAAATTCCTCCTGTAGAAAAAGTTATGCCCGTTTCCGTGAAGCCGCGCAGATTCGGTCCCAACCGGAGTGATACCCTACTTCAATCAACGATATCTCCCCTATCCGGAATTGGATTTAGGAGATTCTTGAGTGAAAAATGAAGCCCCGGGAGTAAGATTTCCAACGGTGGTGGCCTCATAGCTTGATTCCAAGTATCCAAATGAATAGGCCCAATTCGGCGAGGGCTGCTCGACTCTCTCTTAACGGTTCATGCCCATTTTCTCCCCCGACTGGATTTCTTCCCTCTTCTCTTCTTTTCTTCAACTTCAAACCCTAAGTAAGGGTTTTGAAAGATTTTTCAAAGATTTCATCTCTCTTTCATTCATTTCCACTTTGTCCTTGCTCGATTTACCGAAAAACGCGACGTTTGACAAAAGGCGAGCCTCGGAACATCGCAGAAACTTTATTTCAAAAATGTTTTGAAAGAGAGGGTTTTAAGGTCTAAAAACCATTCAAAATAGCTTTGGTCCAAAATGGGGCGTGAAGTTGGATTTGTTCCTTTCTCTTTGCTGAAGAAATTGCACCTTTCCCCTGCACAACTTTCTCCACCATGTAAACCATCAGTCGCGACGAAGTCTTATGGACGGTCAAAAATGGGGTGTCTACAGTAGTCCATCGCCATTATCTAGCCCCAGCTTGAGATGATTGTTCCTCTATGGTCCATCAATAAAAAATCTGTGCACAATAGAATCTAGACACCAACTAGCATTGTTAGTATTAAAAAAAAGAAACATCCCCCCTGTTTTGGACATAATTAATCCCCATCAATTTAGCATAAAGTTGTCAGTTTGAAGGTAAATCCAGGTGAATAATACACTCAATAGTCTGAATCAGATGCTCAATATCCTTTTGAAATACAGCCTTGTTCATGTGGATCCATATTCCCATAAAACCTTAATTGCTTCCACTATAGCCTGCTCATCTGGTGCATTTCGAAACCACCACTCAATCCATTCCTGAACCAATAAACTTTGCCCAGATTCAAAATCCAGACCCAACTGTGAACCCCTCCAAATGTGCTTGGCAAAAGGGCATTGAAAACAAATATGTTCCAAATCAGCAGATATGATTAGATTAAGGTAAGGACCTTGACTAGATTAATATCTAAAAAGCAGATTAGATTAAGGTAAATGTAGACGTCCCCAAACATCCCGGGAGGGAAATCCCATTTTGTTCATTTGGGCTCACTACAGTTCAGGACTCAATGTCACGGTCCTGTATCTAATCTCGCAGAGTGCAATGCAAGACCGATGAATCATCAAAGAGTCCAAATCCGACAAATCGTTTTTGAAAACAGATTTTTTGAAAGAAGTGCCAAACATGGACTGCTTTGCCAGATACAGAGTCGCCACCTAAATATTTATTTTGGGAGAATTTAGGAAACCCTGACTCGCTGCCTAAGGCCACGTGTCCGTCATCACCAAAGTTGCCTCGGCTCGGGAACTTGGGTACGATTAGGGAAGGTCACTTCGTGAGCACCCCTCTCGCCCGATCAAAGATCGGCCTCTACTAACCATGATATCGAGTTTTGAAAACATTATGTGCTCTTATTCCGGTTATTAGCCTAAATTTACTACGTGATGCACATAGCATACAAATATAGACCGGATCGCCTGAATTGGAACAAAACATCTCATGTTTGTTTTTGAAAGCGGTTTGTTACTCGCAAGTAGGCTAAAATGTGGATTTGCCACCCTCAGGTGGGCTTAGAAAAACATGATTTTGCCACTCTCAAGTGGGCTTAAAACTTGCAATCAATGAATTGTTCCAATTCAGATAACCCAACCTTCACCCACAGGCATTCAGGCAGTATATCACATAAGCAATTAGCCTCATGGTAAGCATGCTATCATGGCAGTCACTCACACAATGCAAGGATGCTAAAGCATAAAAGGTTACCTAGTACTCCAAGCCAAAACAGAAGCTATGTTAGAAATCAATGCATGATCCTAACTATGCTGAAATGCCTAATGCAACACATGCAGGAATGCAACTACAATAGGCTCGACTATTCTAAAGATGGCATGTGAAATGCTACAACTAACAAGTATTCAACTCGGAATTGAAATACAATGCAGTTAGTATGATGCGCCGAGCCCGGTGCATGCAAGACAGATGAATGGATGCAAACATGCGAGCATAAGTATGCTAATTGAAACATGCCCTAAACTAACCATCATAAGCTGGTAAATAAAAGGGAGAAAGACGTGGGGTTGGAAGACATACATCATACATACGCACACTTATTACACAATTGCCCTCGCTCGGAAGGTCCGAATAAATAATTACAGTCCGAATAAATAATTAAATATTACAAAACCATAATTAATTAACAAATTAACTAGGAAAGCAAATAAATTAGTGTGCAAGCTATAAAATCGACTGCCTCAGCTCTTGTTCCGAATGATGAAAGATGCATGCGTGCTCGTGTCATTTTGTCGGAAAATTCCTTGCGATGCCCCGATTTGCCTTTGTTTGCAATCAATCCCGGAATGTTGTGCAAAGCTCTAGAAGGCTATTGATTTCTGGTTTGCTGCAACAGAGAGCAAGAAAGGGGCATGGCAAAGTATTTTCACATATCATGCAAATATGTCACACAATGCATGCTAGGTGGCTCGGGTACCGAAACTAGTGAAGTGCGTTACACTAGAGGTACCCAAAGCGATGCGCAAATGGAAAAACCAACCCCAAACAGACCCTAGGCAGGTCTGAAATAGTGGGAAAATGGCCTAAAATGGTGGCTCAACATGCAAGGAAATGGAGCTCACTCAATGGTCCGAAAACAAGGCATTCATGGACAACTCTCAAGCACACTTAAGGAGTAGAAAACATCGCAATATGGCATTCATACAAGCTCTGAAATATGATGCATAATGGACCCAAAACATGAACACACCTCAGTATATGCATGGAATGAGCCTCAAAACTCAAAGTTAAGCATGGGTATTGAACTACAAGCATGCAAAACAAACATCATTCGACCATGAGAGCCAAAAACAGAGCTAAGGAAGTCCAAAATATACACAAAATCAGTTTAAGGCATGGCCAAAAAGTGCTAAAATCAAGGGTCAACAAAGCATGCAAAGAAAGCTAGTGAACCATAGTTGTACTACAACTATATGAAGCATATGAGAGCTCACCAAACCAGCCAAAAACAGAAGTATGCCATGCCAAAATATGCCCAAATAACCACTGGAACTCAGTCAATGCATGCAAGAATGATGGACTCCTTTGATGGGCTAATAAGAGGGTTATTCTACACATATATGATGGACATACAAAATGGAAAAACCACCTTTGGAAAGAGGTTATGACAGCCCTAAAACCCACCAAAAAGGCCCTGAAATTATTCTAGGAAGCATGCAAGTGAAAGCCCCTTTGAAAGGCCTTGACTAGGATTGTTCTACACATGCATAATAGACATTCAAAATGGCCAAAAGGGCTCTGGACAGAGCTTATGCAGACCTTAAAACTCACCAAATAGGGTCTGAAACATGACTTCAAAACATGCAAAATGGAGCTCCTTTGGAAGGCCAACAAAGCTAGTAAAGAGAACAAGGGGTGAAAGGGTCACCCCTCTCTGATTTTAGGGCTCAAAAACATATATTGGCCACTGAAAATCCATTGGATTTCAGTGGCCAAAAGGCCAAACCAAGGCCAATAAAATGCTCTAATGCATAGCCCTAAACATGAGGAAATGAAGCATGCAAAGGGGAAGATGACCCCAAACAGAAAAAAGACCTTGATCAAACTTAAAGAGGAGCTCAAAAAAAAACTTTTTTCAGTTTATGTCAAAGTCCAAAAATGCTTAGAAATAAGGCTAAAGTATGGAGCAAAACAATGTCAAAATGGGGGAAATGGTGACTTACCCTTGTAGAGCCGACCCTCAGCAACTTCTGGACCAAGGTAATGAGCCTTCAACCTCTGCAAATCAGTTCCAAGGTTCTTGGATGGATGGTGGAGGTGTTGTGCTAGGAGGTGTAGTGTAATGGGTGCAAGAATAATGGGGTTTGGAGCTTGAAGAAGAGAGCTATGGAGGGAAATGTGTATAAGCCTTAGCCAAAATTTTCTAACCCTTGAAAATGGAGAGGAGACCTTCTTTTATAGAAGACAAAGGGCCAAGGCTTCTCTAAGAAGCTTCAACAAAGGGTCAAAGCTTCTAAAAGAAGCTTAACCAAAAGGGTCAAGCTTCTTGAGGAAGCTAGACCAAAGGGGTCAAGCTTTCTCAAGAAGCTTGACAAAAGGGTCAAGCTTCTCTTAGAAGCTAAGCAAAAGGACCAAAGCTTCCTTAAGAAGACAAACAAAAGGGTTAAATCTCGGAGGATGGGTCAAATGCTTCCCAGTTGGCACAACTGTGTTGTACTCAAAAAGACCAAAAAGCAGAAAGCTGGCCGACCTGCCTAGGTGGTTGGCCGGCCACTCCCCCTGGTCGGCCGACCAGGGTTCAAAAAGGTCAAGAAGAAAAGCTGGTCGGCCTACCGAGAGAGGTGGCCTCCCAGGTGAATGCAATACAGTGGTGGTATGGGAGACCAGAAAATGTGACCCAGGAGAGAGGAAAACCAGCTTTCTAGCAAGGTTCAAAAGGGTTAGGAAGAAAAACTGGTTGGCCTACCCATATTGGTGGCCTCCCAGATGCGTGCAATACAATGGTGGTATGGGAGACCCGAAATTGTCGCTCAAAAGTGAGGGAGACCACCTACCTGCCAAGAAAATCGGGCGGCGAAGAGAAAGGTGGTCTCCAAGAAGAATTACTGCTCTCCCACCCCCGTACCACCTTCCTAACAATGAAACTAGGGTCCACAAAATGAGCGAAGACGGATGCAAAACGAGGGTTCGGGGGCCAAAACGCGCAGCCGAGGGCCCCGAAAACTGACTATTAGGCACCGCAGGTGGTGTGCGACCACAAAGGTGGTCTCCCAGGCCACAGTGTTCCTCTAAGGAGAGGAAACAAGGTGTGTGCCAAAAACCGGAGCAAACGGAGGTAGTTAAGCGGTCCCGAACCAAGGCGCACGGTCGACGACTCCGAAAATCAGAAACTGGTCTCCAAACGGGAATGGTGGCCTACGACCATGAAACATAGCCTACGGCCACTGAGAGATGGTCTTCGAGACCTCTCCCTCCCTTCGGGAAGAGAAAACAAAGAAAACAGGACCTGGTTCGCAAACCGAGACAAAGCACAAAAGAGTCCCGAAATCCGGAGGCAAGGCTCTCAGCCGAGACTCCGCAACCTCAGAACGAGCACAATATGCATTATCACCGAGTGCTCAATCGGCGACGTCTGAGTCTTAAGGTCGGTCAAAAATGGGGTGTCTACAGTTGCCCCTCTTTGACAGAACTCGAAAGTCGTAATTGACGGGAGTGAATGTCAAAGCCCAGAGACGACCCATTTTTGACAAGGCCGAAGACTTAGACAAACAGGCAAGATAAACGAAGAGATGTGCCCGCAGGCGCGCCCGCAGGCAGGGGCAAAATGAAAAATGACGTGCACAAAGCCGAACGTAACTTATGATCATGTAAAGCACGCTGTAATGAAGCAAGTATTCATAATAGATGCAACAGTTCTAAGCGAGAATGCAAGGCGAAACTACATTTCTTGCAGTAAGGATCATGTAAATAAAGCTGTAACGAAGCAAATATTCACAATAAATGCGACAGTTTTAAGGAAGAAGACAAATCAAACTACATTTCATGCAGTTATGATGTAAGAAGATTATGCAATTTAGCGAGCATGTGCGATAGATACACAAAAGTGAAGAGAGTGTGATGGATACACTATATGAATAAAATGTGATTGATACACTAAGTGAAACAAAGTGTGATTGATACACAAAGCGAAACGAGTGTGATGGATACACTAAGCAAATACGTGATAGATACACTAAGCGAACGTGTGTGATGGATACACAAAGTGAACGCGTGATAGATACACAAAGTGAGCATAGTGTGATAGATACACAAAGTGAGCATAGAGTGATAGATACACAAAACGAAGCGAGTGTGATGGATACACTATATGAAGCAAAGTGTGATAGACACTAAAAGTGAACACAAAGTGTGATAGATGCACTATGTGAAGCAAAGTATGATGGATACACAAAAAGTGAACACAAAGTGTGATAGATGCACTGAACAGAGTGTGATTGATACACTAAAAGTGAACACAAAGTGTGATAGATGCACTAAGTGAACAGAGTATGATTGATACACTAAAAGCGAACACAAAGTGTGATAGATGCACTAAGTGAACAGAGTGTGATTGATACACTAAAAGCGAACACAAAGTGTGATAGATGCACTAAGTGAACAGAGTGTGATTGATACACTAAAAGGTGAACACAAAGTGTGATAGATGCACGAAGTGAACAGGTGTGATGGATACACAAGAGGTGAACACAAAGTGTGATAGATGCACTAAGTGAACAGGTGTGATTGATACACTAAAAGCGAACACAAAGTGTGATAGATGCACTAAGTGAACAGAGTGTGATTGATACACTAAAAGTGAACACAAAGTGTGATAGATGCACTAAGTGAACAGAGTGTGATTGATACACTGAAGGTGAACGCAAAGTGTGATAGATGCACTAAGTGAACAAAGTATGATAGATACACTAAAGGTAATGAAGTGTGATGGATACACTAAAGTAAATGAAGTGAATATGTGCATGATAGATACACAAAATGAGGATGTGTGTGATAGATACAGAAAATGAGAATGCGTGTGATAGATACAGAAAATGAAAGAAGTGTGATTGATACACTAAGTGAAGAGAGTGTGATTGATACACTAAATAAATGAAGTGTGATTGATATACTAAGCGAATGAAGTGTGATTGATACACTAGATAAATGATCTCAAACGGAACTTCTTTGAATGAACTGTACATACAATATCGTGCATGAATGAGAAAGAAACTTGATAGGTACAATGCAATACAATGCATGATGTTGAAGGAACGCAATAAACAAGCATAGCGGCGCTTTAGAAAGCACCTCATGGGGTGAGTGGCGATGAACCGCTCTATTTTGACGGGGATCTCCCTTCGTGCTCTTCGAACACTTACCTTCAACTGACAATACAAAGGCTCTGGAATACTGACAAGGGTTCTTCATGTAGAACACTTTGGATACTGCCTTTCTTCCTGATCATATTCACAACTTTCCCTATTCTCCAATGGGGTGATAGACTAGGTTGGTTCAGTATCCAGAATTGAGGTGCATACATGCTATTTCAACCTATGGGGCTTCCATACATATTTCAAGCCGAGGACGCGTCTGGGTATTTAAACCAGACTTTAGTCTCAGAAATCCCGAACCTTTGCGTTCTAGGCAACAGCCATTCGAACTCTAGTTTCCACCATCGCAGTAGGTCTCCTAAGAACTCATTGCGAACACAGCCGAGATGCCTCTGGCAGGGAATGATACTCAGGGAGAGCACTTCTGATCGCCATTCTGGCTTGAAGCAGACTTGATCTTGAGCTTGAGGTAGAGGCACACTCATACTTCGGAGCATTGGCAAGACCTGAAGAGGTACACACGGAATGCAATCTCGGAACTTACTGAAGTTGAAACAAACTCAGATACCCGACATTTTCCCTCTTTTCTTTTGCTTTGCAGTCTGGAACCTATATAGCTTTAGATAGGTCCTAGTTTTACTGTTCCCGCATGACCTGGGTTGAACCCTGCGGTTTTACGAAAGAATGAATCTTGTTTTGCACAAATGTAGAGAGGCACAGCACTCGGAGCGCAAAACGATTTTAGTTTTGAAATTGAGAGATGAGTTCTTGACCAAGGTATTGAGCCTACAACTGAACACAGCGCACTACGACTCAACAACGGAAAACAAAAGATAAACAACCTAAACACATCGAGTAACACTCGAAACGACTCGAAACAAGAATCGAGATAAAACAAAAAGACACGACACTCAGACGTGCACAGGGAGCCTGTTTCTCTGGGTATTATTTCCCATCCTTTCTCATTTGTGATTCTCACATCACTCGGCCGTCAAGCTCTATTTTTTTGAAAAATCCCTTTTCCTCACTTTTTCCCTCAACGCACATCTATCTATTCTTCAATCTCTCATTTTTTATCCCTCCCCTAGGTGGTTGATGGATAAACAAGAAGTTGCGGGCTCTTGCCCCTAGCATTCAGCTAGATTCTCTTTCTTCTGCTCACAACAGTGAACTTCCCTCACAGAGGGGTTGTGATGCGACTGGATGTGCAGCAGATCTGCAATTGACATTGGTTGACGATGCTCTACTGGGGAGTTTGGACGTGATTAGATCTGTCCAGATGAGGGAATGGAATATCTGTCCCATTCCAATTCGTGCTTCGCACTTGGCTTGATACCTCGTTCCTTGGAGGATGTGAGAGCTTTCAGCCCTTTTCTGTTAGCTTCCGATGTGCCATTCTTGGCAAATAGGGTGCCCTTTCCGGCAAGTATGGTGCCCTTTCTGGTAAATGCATTGACAACGGGGAAAGACAGGAAGCCTGACTCAACTGTGCCCCTAGTTCATTATTTTGACCATTTTTTTCTTTTTGGCTTCTGCTTAAAACAATTTTAACCAAAATGAGAGTTAGATTAACGCACTTGTTCGATTTTCTAATTTGAAATCATGCGAGTTAGATTATGAGCACTGAAAATTTTTCTTTTTTTGGGTCCAAGAAATGGTCCAGTTTTGGAAAAGTGGAATAATTTTCGAGAGAATTAGTCAACCTCATTAAAAATTCTCAAAAACTATTTTTGCAAATGGCCACTGCTCGACCGACGCAGAATTTACTCTTGAGATGCACAACCTCAGATCCAAAACAAATGGAAAATTGCCCCTTGTCGGAATGGCACCGCATGGCAACGGAAAGTTGCCCCTTGTTTGAATGGCACCGCAGCGCGCTGTATGGCAACGGAAAGTTGCCCCTTGTTTGGATAGCACCGCAGCGCATTGTAATCAGTTTTCAGAGTGACGATCACAACCGAACTCTCGGATACAGAGAAGACAAAGATGACTAAAACCATCACATGGACACAATCGAATTTGAAGTGTTTATGGCTGAACTTCAGAATGAAGTTGCCTACGTATCCCAAACATGGGAATCAAGCCTTACGTAGTTCCGGGTTAAGGTACACTCGGGTATTTAACCTATCCTTTTGCGCTCTAACTTTTGCCAAGGCCGCCCTTCTGGGTTTTCAACCTTGCGAGCTATGTTTTTCTTTTCTTTTCAATTCTTTTCATTTCTTTTCTTCTTTTCTTTTTCAAATCTTTCTTTTCATTTTCTTCATTTTTCTTCATTTTTCTTTTTTTTCATTCTTTGCATTTTTTTTTCTCTTTTTCTTCTTTTTCTTGCTCTAACTTTTGCCTGGGTCGCCTTTTCGGGTTTTCGGCCTAGTGAGCCTCTCAAGGGTAAAAGTGTAGCTTTGTCCATGTCAAATGGTTTTGAGATCCTGAAGTCATCTGAATCCAGGAGAATGGCTGTTGTTTGCTGACGATGCAGGAGTCCATCCAATGGGGGGCTGAATTTGCCCCTAGTGTTGTGGATAGGAACTCGGTTGTCCTTCAGCAATACTTTCTTCTTCCCTCCCTTTTGGGATTTGGCATTCTTGCCAATCTTTGTTAGCTTGAGAAACATCCCAATTTTTTGACTCTTCGAGCACCTTTGACATTTTTGCCCTTAATTCGAGGGGTGCTTCTGATCTAGCTTTGCAAACTTCTTTTGACGACATCTGATCCTCTTGATCTGACTTCCCTGACCCTAGTTCGAAGGCTGCTTCTGATCCGACCACACAGGCCTTACATGGTGGTTGACCATTGAACATTCCGAATCTAAGTTCAAGGTTCGAAAGCAGGGGGTCGAGTCTCGAGGCTGAGAGCGATCCTAGGCTGCACAATCTCAAGAGCGATTCCACACAGGTCTTCGCAGGACCGCGCAAAACATTTTTTTTTGAAATTTTTTTAAGAAAGCGACAAATCGCTCGCGCTGAAGACAGTGTAGAACCAATCTAGATCAAGCCAGGGTCCTTCTCAGTACTCACGTTAACAAGCATGATTTCATTCATTAAGGGCTTAGCATGCCTCTCTTTCTCTCAATTTGATCAAATTTTGCAAATCCCGAGGACTTCCTTCCTCTTTGTTTTCATCACAATGTTTAAAAAGTTTTCAAAAACTTAGGTCGATGCAATGATTTCAAGGCACAGAAAAGACAAAATTTTTAGTCAAATACCGCCATCTCATTTAGAACTTCTGGCACAACTGGCACACGGCAGAAGCAAACACAAGAGTGTGAAAAATCACTGTTGTTCCATTTAAAAGCTAGTGTAACTGGTTCCAGGCAGAAATAGACTCAAAACAAAACGAAAAGACAAACGCAAAACAAAATGGTGATGCCCGAGGTAACACCCCCGGAATCACCCGACCTTAACAAAACAGGACTGACTCGATACAACAAGACAAACCCAACTGACTCAGTATGAAAAGACTGACTCAATACAAAATGACAAGACTGACCTAATACGCAAGTCAGAAAGCACAAACTAGCATTCGCAAAATGCTCAAAACAGTGCGTGCCATACGCCGTATCTGGAGTAAACTGAGTGCCGCCCGCAGGTGGTTTATCCTTCGTTCACATAGTTACCTTATCCCCCGTAAGTTCATTAATCAAGTGCCGATAGACTTTGCAAGACTGGTGCGGCGATGACCCTGTTGTCAAACAGATCCTGTACATCATGGCGCAGACGAAAGCAACTGTCAGTGTCATGACCGGTTTGTTGATGGTAGGCACAGTACTTAGTCTGGTCATGCTTTGGAGGGAGAGGATCGGGTAGAGGCCGTTGTTCCAACGGTTTCAGATATCCTTTCCAGAGTAAGGCCTCTAGAGCCTTTGACAAAGGCATATAAAGTGGGGTAAAAACCCTCTTGACTCGAGGTGGATATTTGGTTTTTTGTGAGCTACTTTCGGACGCACCGGTGAATGGGGTAGCTATTTTTGATGTGGTGGTGGTGACCATGTCCACTTCAGAAGATCTTGTCGCTGCATCACCACTGGTGGTCACATTCGAACTGCGAAAAAATGCCCTCCTGGGCTGCTCCTTCTCCTAGTCAATGAGGCCCTGCCTCATAGTATCCTCGATTTGCACCCCCATCTCATGTAAATCTGAAAAGGTGGGGAAGGGGAGAACAATCATTTTCTGCATAAGCTTGGGTTGGAGATTGTGCACAATCATCCGAATCTGATCTTTATCTGTCGGCCTTATGGTCATCATTGAGGCCTTGGCCCTCCAGCGGGTTACGAATTCAGAGAAACTTTCCTCAGGCTCCTGCCTTGTTGTCTCGAGATCACAGGTCGTAATCTTGATTTGTGTATTATAGGAGTACTGTGCGACAAAAGCCTCAGCCATGTCATCCCAATTCCTCTTAACATCGTCTTCCAGTTTCGCGTACCAGATAGCCGCTACACCCGACAGGGTCCGGCCAAATAATGAAAGCTTCTGTAGTCGGGTGAGGCCCATCGGCCTTAGTATATCTGAAAACAAACGTAGATGCACCATGGGATCCCCGGACCCGTCGAAGCGGTCGATCTGTGGCATCTTGAACCGGTCCGGCAGCGTCACAGCCGCGTTGGTATACCCATCCTCAATGTCTGGGATGGACTTTACCCCTTGGGATATCTTGAACAACTTCTCAAGCTTGCTCAACTTCAACGCTGTAGGGTCTACCTCGAACTCGAAGCGAGAGTCCGGTTGATTGATAGGCGTAGGTACCTTGGATAGTTGAGGTAGAATCGGAGGCGGAGGTGGCCCTGTTGGGATGTCTATATCCTCTTGGATATTCTGGACATTCGCCGCCTCCTCGGGTGGTGGGACCCTTAGTGGGGGAGGAACTTGGTGTGAAGCAGATGCCCCGGTTTGTTGTTACAGTCTGGCAATTAACTCTGCCTGCTGGGCCATGATCTCGGCCTGTTGTTTGGAAAATTCATCTCGACGAACAGCGCCTTCCTGCATGGTTCTCATGCTCTCCTGGAGCTGACGCATCATTTCTTCGATTCCTGCCATACTACCCTGATCTAACTGATCTATCGGTATATCTGTCTCTGTGGTAAAAACAGATATCTTAACACGACTGCACACAGGTGAGATGGATAATGACTACTGATCTGAAGACTGTTGAACTGATGATCTGTGCCTGACTGGCCTTTTTACCCTGCCTCCGGCGAAGGAACACTGATTTGCCCTTGAACTGAATCTCTGACCTGACAAAGTCTATCGACACAAGTCCAATGAACCTAGGGGATATCGGAACCTTCTGAAGCTATAGTTCCAGGACTACCTAGCAAAAGAGAAAATAGACAGCATCTCAGCCTGATTTCACCATAACCAATATGAGCAAAGCTAAATGACGATGCCTCCCTAAAAAATTCTGCCCAAAATTCTGCCTGTAAACTGATACCCTCAGGTAAAACTGATTCTTCCAAATACTGATGCCCGCAGGCCTGATACCCAGATTTGAAAACTGATACATGCATTTTTGTAGAGACGCACTCTAAAAGCACATAGCAAGCAAGTGAGAGCGAAAACACCCCTATGTTGGGGTAAGGTTTCCCTGTTCTATTTTGTCAGGAGCTAGGGTTTCACTACGCACGCAGCGGTTTCAAACAACCTATAATTCCCGTCGTGGCAGAGCCCGCAACCGGTCAGCCTTATGGCACGCTTCTCGAAGCGAGCCTCTAGCAAACCGTTCAGGAATAGCATACGGAAAACATGGTGTCCTAGGTGCACCAATACAAATGCAATGCAAAGAAACACATAAGTGTAGCCAAAACCAAATATCATGAGTTCGAGTCAAGCTCTCTAAGTCCCCAGCGGAGTCGCTAGAAACTGTAGACGTCCCCGAACGTCCCGGGAGGGAAATCCTGTTTTGTTCATTTGGGCTCACTACAGTTCAGGACTCAATGTCACGGTCCTGTATCTAATCTCGCAGAGTGCAATGCAAGACCGATGAATCATCAAAGAGTCCAAATCCGGCAAATCGTTTTTGAAAACAGATTTTTTGAAAGAAGTGCCAAACATGGACTGCTTTGCCAGATACAGAGTCGCCACCTAAATATTTATTTTGGGGGAATTTAGGAAACCCTGACTCGTTGCCTAAGGCCACGTGTCCGTCATCACCAAAGTTGCCTCGGCACGGGAACTTGGGTACGATTGGGGAAGGTCACTTCGTGAGCACCCCGCTCGCCCGATCAAAGATCGACCTCTACTAACCATGATATCGAGTTTTGAAAACATTATGTGCTCTTATTCCGGTTATAGCCTAAATTTACTACGTGATGCACACAGCATACAAATATAGACCGGATCGCCTAAATTGGAACAAAACATCTCATGTTTGTTTTTGAAAGCGGTTTGCTACTCGCAAGTAGGCTAAAATGTGGATTTGCCACCCTCAGGTGGGCTTAGAAAAACATGATTTTGCCACTCTCAAGTGGGCTTAAAACTTGCAATCAATGAATTGTTCCAATTCAGATAACCCAACCTTCACCCACAGGCATTCAGGCAGTTATATCACATAAGCAGTTAGCCTTATGGTAAGCATGCTATCATGGCAGTCACTCACACACATGCAAGGATGCTAAAGCATAAAAGGTTACCTAGTACTCCAAGCCAAAACAGAAGCTATGTTAGAAATCAATGCATGATCCTAACTATGTTGAAATGCCTAATGCAACACATGTAGGAATGCAACTACAATAGGCTCGGCTATTCTAAAGATGGCATGTGAAATGCTACAACTAACAAGTATTCAACTCGGAATTGAAATACAATGCAGTTAGTATGATGCGCCGAGCCCGGTGCATGCAAGACAGATGAATGGATGCAAACATGCGAGCATAAGTATGCTAATTGAAACATGCCCTAAACTAACCATCATAAGCTGGTAAATAAAAGGGAGAGAGACGTGGGGTTGGAAGACATACATCACACACACGCACACTTATTACACAATTGCCCTCGCTCGGAGGGTCCGAATAAATAATTACAGTCCAAATAAATAATTAAATATTACAAAACCATAATTAATTAACAAATTAACTAGGAAAGCAAATAAATTAGCGTGCAAGCTATAAAATGGACTGCCTCAGCTCTTGTTCCGAATGATGAAAGATGCATGCGTGCTCAGGTCGTTTTGTCGGAAAATTCCTCGCGATGCCCCGATTTGCCTTTGTTTGCAATTAATCCCGGAATGCTGTGCAAAGCTCTAGAAGGCTGTTGATTTCTGGTTTGCTGCAACAGAGAGTGAGAAAGGGGCATGGCAAAGTATTTTCACATATGTATGCACACCTCGATCCTCGTGCCACCAATCATGCATCTCGATGCATGATGGCCGAGGAGTTGAATTGCACGACTCGATGTGAAATGAATGCACATGACAACACAACAAGGTCTAGACTCCATCATGGGTAATCCGAAGTATCGGCGACCGGGAATTGAGGCACGTTCCGCCACTTCGGGTACGAAACGTCCCTTGTTTCCCGTGTTTGGGCTAACTCCTATCCCAAACACAATGCAATGAGATGGCACACACAATGCAACTAACATTCAACCTAGCATACGCAATGCTATGGACTAAAATGGCATACACAATGCACGTGACACAACATGGCATGCACAATTCGCTAACATGCAACCTAGCATACGTAATGCTATGGACTAAAATGGCATACACAATGCAAGATGGACTTACACCAATATGAGTGGACCTCAGCTACACTCACATCAGTGGCCATTAGTGGAAATGAGACAGCCAACACACATGCAAACATACATGGATGCAAAGGACCGATCCTAAGGCATAACATGCAACTCTAACTAAGCATGGCAAAGGATGAAACATGGCATAGAATGGGACATGATACAGCTCTGAAATGGCATAAAAGATGGTCCCGAAACATGCAAATATGTCACACAATGCATGCTAGGTGGCTCGGGTACCGAAACTAGTGAAGTGCGTTACACTAGAGGTACCCAAAGCGATGCGCAAATGGAAAAACCAACCCCAAATAGACCCTAGGCAGGTCTGAAACAGTGGGAAAATGGCCTAAAATGGTGGCTCAACATGCAAGGAAATGGAGCTCACTCAATGGTCCGAAAACAAGGCATTCATGGACAACTCTCAAGCACACTTAAGGAGTAGAAAACATCGCAATATGGCATTCATACAAGCTCTGAAATATGATGCATAATGGACCCAAAACATGAACACACCTCAGTATATGCATGGAATGAGCCTCAAAACTCAAAGTTAAGCATGGGTATTGAACTACAAGCATGCAAAACAAACATCATTCGAACATGAGAGCCAAAAACAGAGCTAAGGAAGTCCAAAATATACACAAAATCAGTTTAAGGCATGGCCAAAAAGTGCTAAAATCAAGGGTCAACAAAGCATGCAAAGAAAAGCTAGTGAACCATGAGTTGTACTACAACTATATGAAGCATATGAGAGCTCACCAAACCAGCCAAAAACAGAAGTATGCCATGCCAAAATATGCCCAAATAACCACTGGAACTCAGTCAATGCATGCAAGAATGATGGACTCCTTTGATGGGCTAATAAGAGGTTATTACACATATATGATGGACATACAAAATGGAAAAAACCACCTTTGGAAAGAGGTTATGACAGCCCTAAAACCCACCAAAAAGGCCCTGAAATTATTCTAGGAAGCATGCAAGTGAAAGCCCCTTTGAAAGGCCTGAATAGGATTGTTCTAACATGCATAATAGACATTCAAAATGGCCAAAAGGGCTCTGGACAGAGCTTATGCAGACCTTAAAACTCACCAAATAGGGTCTGAAACATGACTTCAAAACATGCAAAATGGAGCTCCTTTGGAAGGCCAACAAAGCTAGTAAATAGAACAAGGGGTGAAAGGGTCACCCCTCTCTGATTTTAGGGCTCAAAAATAGATATTAGCCATTGAAAATCCGTTGGATTTCAGTGGCCAAAAGGCCAAACCAAGGCCAATACAAATGCTCTAATGCATAGCCCTAAACATGAGGAAATGAAGCATGCAAAGGGGAAGATGACCCCAAACAGAAAAAAGACCTTGATCAAACTTAAAGAGGAGCTCAAAACAAAACTTTTTTCAGTTTATGTCGAAGTCCAAAAATGCTTAGAAATAAGGCTAAAGTATGGAGCAAAACAATGTCAAAATAGGGGAAATGGTGACTTACCCTTGTAGAGCCGACCCTCAGCAACTTCTGGACCAAGGTAATGAGCCTTCAACCTCTACAAATCAGTTCCAAGGTTCTTGGATGGATGGTGGAGGTGTTGTCTAGGAGTGTAGTGTAATAGGTGCAAGAATAATGGGTTTGGAGCTTGAAGAAGAGAGCTATGAGGGAAATGTGTATAAGCCTCAGCCAAAATTTTCTAACCCTTGCAAATGGACAGGAGACCTTCTCTTATAGAAGACAAAGGGCCAAGGCTTCTCTAAGAAGCTTCAACAAAGGGTCAAAGCTTCTAAAAGAAGCTTAACCAAAAGGGTCAAGCTTCCTTAAGAAGACAAACAAAGGGGTTAAATCTCGGAGGATGGGTCAAATGCTTCCCAGCTGGCACAGCTGTGTTGCACTCAAAAAGAGCAAAAGCAGAAAGCTGGCCGACCAGCCTAGGTGGTCGGCCGGCCACTCCCC
Source organism: Camellia japonica (assembly GCA_030407325.1). Lineage (NCBI taxonomy): Eukaryota > Viridiplantae > Streptophyta > Magnoliopsida > Ericales > Theaceae > Camellia > Camellia japonica. Next base: position 16,175,309 of record JAPPVO010000019.1, on the reverse strand, counting down.
CTGGTCGGCCGACCAGGGTTCAAAAAGGTCAAGAAGAAAAGCTGGTCGGCCTACCCAGAAAGGTGGCCTCCCAGGTGAATGCAATACAGTGGTGGTATGGGAGACCAGAAAATGTGACCCAAGAGAGAGGAAAACCAGCTTTCTAGCAAGGTTCAAAAGGGTCAGGAAGAAAAGCTGGTCGGCCTACCCATATTGGTGGCCTCCCAGATGAATGCAACACAATGGTGGTATGGGGAGACCCGAAATTGTGGCTCAAAAGTGAGGGAGACCACCTACCTGCCAAGAAAACCGGGGTGGCGAAGAGAAAGTGTCTCCAAGAAGAATTGCTGGTTTCCCACCCCCGTACACCTTCCTAACAATGAAACTAGGGTCCACACCAGAAATGAGCCAAACGGATGCAAAACGAGTGTTCGGGGGCAAAACACGCAGCCGGGGCCCCAAAAACTGACTATTAGGCACCAGAGGTGGCGTGCGACCACAAGGTGGTCTCCCGGCCACAGTGTCTCTCTAAGGAGAGGAAACAAGGTGTACCAAAAACTGGAGCAAACGAAGGTAGTTAAGCGTCCCGAACCGAGGCGCACGGCCGACGGCTCTGTAAAACTGAAAACTGGTCTCCAAACGGGAATAGTGGTCTACGACCACGAAAAGTAGACTACGGCCACTGAGAGATGGTCTTCGAGACCTCTCCCTCCCTTCGGGAAGAGAAAACAGAGAAAACAGGACCTGGTTCGCAAACCGAGACAAAGCACAAAAGAGTCCCGAAATCCGAAGGCAAGGCTCTCAGCCGAGACTCTGCAACCTCAGAACGAGCACATATGCATCATCACCGAGCGCTCAATCGGCGACGTCTGAGTCTTAAGGTCGGTCAAAAATGGGTGTCTACNTCAAGATACATCGAGCAGAAAGTTGTACACTCTTTGAAAATGTATCTCCGTAATTGATCCTTCAAGGATGAGCTTTATTGGCAACAAATCCTTTTAGCATTCCAAGTAGCCTACAAGAGAAATTTTTTACTATGTCCATACTACATTGACAATATATAGACTACCATTAAAGGTTGATGACAGTGATATGGTAAGAGCATAAATAATTACCGTTTCAATTGGTATATCCATCGATATTGCACTGGCCCTCCAAGTATTGCCTCGCGCGGCAAATGAACACCAAGTGAACCATGACATCAAAGAAAGTGGAGGAAAAATCTTCTCAAGCTTGCAAAGTACAAGTATGATTTGATCCTCTAGCTTCTGTAAATGTGTCACCTTCAACGTCTTTGAACACAGTTGTTGGAAGAAATTTCCTAACTCAAACAAAGTCGTACCAATTTCATTGTTAAGATACCCGTGCATCCCAACCGGAAGTAGTCGGTGTACAAGCACATGACAATCATGACTTTTGAGGCCTGAGATTTTGCCACTGTCAGTATTCACGCAATTGGAGATGTTTGCTGCATAACCATCGGGATACTTGATTGATTTCAAAAAAGCACCAAAGCCTTGTCTTTCTTTCGTGGATAATGTGTACACAGCTGGAGGCTTCACAAATGACCCATCACCACGACTCTGTAGGTGTAACTCTTTCCGAATTTAAATTTTGCTAAATCAATCTGTGCTTTTTCTGTGTCCTTGTTCTTCCCATCCACATTTAATAATGTCCCATCAAATTGTCACAAATGTTCTTCTCTATGTGCATGACATCAAGGTTGTGTCGAAGCTTAAGCGTCTTCCAGTAAGGCAATTCAAACATAATGCTTCTCTTTGCCCAATTCAACACTGGATTTTCGTCCCTTTGCCTTTTCCTGTTATTTGGATGTTTTCCAAATGGCTTGTATGTCCCAGTCTCAATTTGCTCTCTATTTGCTCCCCTGATAACTCCAACGGTCTGCACCTAACCTCACTTTGTCCGTTAAACAACTTGCTCCTTCGCCATCTGTGGTTCTCGGGCAAGTAACGACGAGCACCCATGTACCCTATCTTACTTGTTAACCTTTGTGATGATGCGTCCTCATTACAAGTGGGACAAGCCAAATAACCTTTAGTAGTCCACCCGGACATGTTACCATATGCAGGGAAGTCGTTGATGGTCCACATCAGTGCAGCATGCATTCTAAATGACTCTTCGTTTTTCGCATCATAAGTTCGCACCCCATCCCCCCATAACTCCTTCAACTCCTCAATCAATGGCCGTAAATAAACATCGATATCTCTTCCAGGAGCCGATCGTCCAGGAATAAGCAATGACATCATGGAGAAAGGCTCTTTCATACACTTCCATGGTGGGAGGTTGTAAGGCATTAGGATAACGGGCCACATACTGTATGATGTGCTCATATTTCCGAATGGATTGAAACCATGGTGGCGAGCCCTAGCCTTACATTTCGTGGATCCATGGCGAACAGGATGTTGCCGATCAAAGTCTTTCCATGCCTCAGCATCAGCTGGATGCCTCAAGATTCCATCATCCACACGTTTCTCCTTGTGCCATCTCATATCTGTAGCGGTTTTCTTGGACATATACAATCTCTTCAATCTTGGTGTCAATGGAAAGTACCTCAATATCTTGTGAGGGATCTTCTTACCCTTTCCGTTGTCCAACTTGTATCTAGGCTTTCACACTTGGGGCAATTATCAAGATTTGCATGCTCCTTCCAAAATAGTGCACAATCATACCTACAAGCATGAATGGGAACGTAGCCCAAACCCAAGTCACGTAAGAATCTTTTCGCAACATATATGGTCCATGGAACAGTCTCATCACACTCAGGTAGAGTGTCCTTGAAAACTTTCATAACCATATCAAATGACTTATTGCTCCACTTGTTGTACACCTTAATGTGAAGCATCTTAATAATAAATGACAACACAGTGAACCTTGTGCATTCCGGGTATAGTTTACGTTGAGCATCTTCAAATAACTTATCAAAGTTTCGCCCATCCACACTCTCAAAAGTAGCAGGTAATTCATCCCCTTCATCATCCATTGCAAAACCCCTACAAACCTCTTCCAACATAGTAGGCAAATCATCCCCGTCATCCTGATCTTCCCTTACAATTTCACTATATATGTCATGGTGACCTTCATTCGGTATGAGAGGTTCAACCACGGGAACAAGTTCCCCATGGTGCACCCAGGTCTTGTAAGAAAGAGATATCCCTCTTCGAATCAAATGAATCCTAACAACGTGGATCGTATGTTTTTTTGTCGTTCAAGCAATCAATACATGGACACCGAAGCTTATCCTCCAAGCCTACATTTCTCATCGCAAATTCAATAAATGAATTCACCCCTTATTGATACTCCCTACTACTTAATCTATTTTTTATTGTCATCCAACCCTTGTCTATTTGGGCCATCTGAAAGGTTAAAGACAACCATTACAGTAATTAATCTACATAATATTACAGAAAGTGTTAGAAACTACAAAATGAAATTTGCTAACAGTAACGGGAAGGAGAGATTCACAAAAATGAAAATAAAATAAACTAAATTAAGCAACCTACAAGCATGCAATGCTTGCTACATTAAGAATTGTTCAAATAGGGTTCTACAATTCCACACCAAATGAAACAATTTATGTTTCACTTATGAAACAAAGCAATCAAAAGAACAATGCTAACATGGATATCGTAACAAATATTTTTTAGCTACGTGATCAGCAAAAGAAACTTTATTGATGAATACAACCAAAGTATGAAAAATAAAGAGAAGGCTTGGAGCTAGCACAAGCTCCAAGCTTTAGTTGGTGAGAAACCAACAAACAAAGCGAAGCAACAAAACCAACAAACAAAACAGCCAATAGCCACTGCTGAGCACAATCAGACCAACAAAAGCAGCCAAGAGTTAAAAATCAGCAGAGTAAAAGAGCTGATTCTACATACATGAACAACATTTGTGTTTTAAATAAAAAAAACACTATTAATTTGGAAAACATACAACATATCTCATCAATTTCACATGAAACATACAAAAGTGGTCGGCAAATGTGTAAATTCTTGTAGTGTTTATATCCCATCAAATTTGAATTTTGATCACATACTTTATTAATTTTAAACTTTTATGTGTATAAGTAAATTACACTAATTATCATTGTGTTTTATTCATTAGAATGAAATGAAATGGAATGAATTGCAAAACTGAATATCTCATTCATTATTCTAAGAGAATGATCATCCACATGGAGACTAGAGACTTATCATTCCATTCCGATTTACCTTCATTTTAGTGAATGGAAAATTATCTTTCTAATCCCAATTGTCTTCTTACCTTTCAATTGTAGTAGTCAAACTCTTACATGTTTAGTCAAATATTAATTGTCATGTAGAAAATGGATGTGTGTCATACACATTATAATGTTTCATCAATTTTTATAATGAATCTGAACGGAGGATTAACATTAACACTTGACTAAAAGGGTAAGAATTTAATTGTTACAATTGAAAAATAAGTAATTGCAGAGTAGGATTGAGGGTAAAATATAGTGATACAAAATATAATTATTCTTATTTGTATCTACTATGTAAGAACACATAAGATTTTAATTAAATGAGACAATAACACAAGAGAAAAATGTAAAGTCCACATAAATAGAGTTGGCATATAAATTTATTTCTTATCTCATATTTATGTTCCATTATGTAAAAAAAAAAAAAATGGTCGACTTTGGACTTTCTCTTTCAGTATTGGTAACTGTACAAAGCAACCCATTATGTAGCTTAGAAACCTAATTCTGCCACGTTGATGCAAATACACGTCAAGTGGTTAAGTAGGAGACCCCACCCTTAGTCTTTCTTTTCTGCAATTGATTTACCAAACAACAACCAAAAAATTTCTCCATCTATTGCTTTCACTAAACAACTCTTCAATAATTTTAACCACCTACTACTGGAAAACTTAAAAGAGGATACACCACAAACATGGATACCCCAACATAGAGGCCAAAAGACTTTGGTTTAATGGCTAAGAAACTCCAAGTTGTTTCCAACACTTGGGCCATTAGGTTCAGCTTTCAGTCCCTGGTGGCTCTCCTGGTGGTTGTCTTAGTCATCGGAGCGATTTATTTGACTGGAGAAAGTGAGCAGTTACTAGAAGAAGAAGATGATCATGAAGTAACAAAACAAGAAAGTGGTAAAAATGAATCATCTTCGTCACACTGCGAATTTTTTTTCAGGAAAATGGGTTTTTGATAACAATTCATACCCACTTTACAAAGAGCAGGATTGCACTTTCATGTCTGACCAATTGGCTTGCCACAAGTTTGGAAGAAAGGACTTGAGCTATCAGAATTGGAGGTGGCAGCCTCACCACTGTGACCTCCCAAAGTCTCTCTCTCTCTCTCTTCTCTCTCTTCTCTCTCTCTCTCTCTTATGCATTTGATAGTACAGTTTTCCTGTGATCGATTTCTGTGTTCTTAGACTCTTTTTTTGGTTAATAGTAGGCTTTGTGTTTGGCTATGTTTTTGAGTAAAGGTTCAATGCCACAGCACTGCTAGAGAGGCTGAGGAATAAGAGGCTTGTGCTTGTTGGTGACTCTTTGAATAGAGGCCAATGGGTCTCAATGGTCTACCTAGTGGAGACATCAATTCCTAATAAGGAGCTCAAATATATGCACACCAATGGCTCTTTGATCACCTTCAGGGCTATTGTAAGGCTCTCATAATTACATGATTTAATTTTTAATTAATTCCTTCTAACTCTAGTTTTTTGGTTAATGCAATGAAGAATACAATGCCACAGTTGAGTTCTATTGGGCTCCATTGCTAGTGGACTCTAACTCTGATGATCCAGTGAAGCATCGATTACCAGATCGTATCGTTCGAGCTCAAGCCATTGAAAAGCATGCAAGTATTGGACTGATGCAAACATACTTGTCTTTAATTCCTACCTTTGGTGGAGAAGACCCAAAATGAAGGTCTTGTAAGTACATGTTAACCTAACTGGCAATGTCATGATTAAACAAAAACTTGTTTTTGAGATCAATCCTATCGAAATTTTATTTAAAAAGTTTCAAATTTTTACATGACTTGATCATTAGGTGGGATCATTTGAGAGTCCAGATGGAATTTACAAAAAATAGAGATGTATATTAGTTACGAGATGGCTATAAAGACATGGTCAGATTGGTTGGAATTTCATGTCAACCATAACAAAACCCAGTTGTTTTGTTAGTATGTCACCAACTCATGAAAGGTATGGTACCGATCAAATTGCACTCATAGTTTAGGTTTTGTGGTCAATCCACATACCGTTTGATGCACATTACAAACATATGACACTCAAAAATTTTATGAACACATGAAACATAAGGCCTAGGGGTGGGCAACTACTTATATTGGAAATGCAAGGGTGTTGTATATTTTGCAAATATTACTTATATTTGCCCCCTTTTTTATTTATTTATATAATACACGGATTTGTTAGATAGGCTTAGGAATTGTAATATCAATTTAGGGTTGGGCTGGGGTGACTTAGGCCTAATCTCGAGCCAGGCTGGACTTGGCACAATATTTTCTTGTCTTTTCTAGCCTTGCTTAACTCAAACTCAGCCCAATCCAACCCAACTGATGCCAACCCCTAAGGTATTGATTTGCCCATAGCATGCCTAGCACAAGCTAGTATATATTGAGATTACAAACTCTAAGTTTACATCCATTTCAAAATCCATATTTATCAACCTAAAAGGCATTAAGGTTAAGTAACTAGGTTTGTAGGTGTAACTCTGTAGGTGTAACTCCAACTTCTAAAGGATGGTATATAGGTAAGTCCTTTTAAAGCTTGTGGCTCATTTGAGGGTACTTAAAAAATCTCAGGAATAAATCCTATTAACCAACTACTTGTTTGGAAATCAAATTACAAATAACTTACAAAAGCACCCAAAATTTTTTTATTCTCATTAAGTATATTTTCAATATAAAAAGGGATACTTAAAGAAAGAGGAGAAATAAAACACTACAAGAACATCACAGATTGGGGACTTCACAAACAACAGAACGAAATCTTATAATCGACATATCCAGTAGCAAACATTGACAGTGAGAGGGAGACACAGCAGAGATTGAGTTCATGAGAGTGATACATAGGATTTATACCTGAAATTGCTTTTAGGGAGAGTTAAAGATGCTCCGAAAAATCGCGATGGTGAGGGCCCTGGTGGGTGAGACATTGTAGAACAAGACGAGTATGAGAAATCAAGAGAAAAAGTGAGACACAGAGATATAAACAGAGAGAAACTATTATAAGTTGAAAAAAAAATACCTAGATGAATCAGAAATGGCGAAGACAGACGGCGGCGCAGACGGACGGCAAGGTCGATGGTAAAGGTGAGGTGATTGGCACGACTGAGCTTTGATCGAATTCAACTGAGGTAAGAAAGAGCGTGTATTTATGATTTATATGTGTTTGAATTAGTAAAGTAATCCCTACCAACCTATTGGTCGGCTAATGTCTGTATGCAAATTTAGATACCAAAACGACGTCGTTTTTGTATCAGCGACCAAATTATGTTAGTCGCTGAAAGATCATACAGCTACCGCCCAGATTTTATTCTCCCACCCAGATTTTTGGCGACAAAAAATTGTAATTTGGTCGCAAAAAATTACTTATTTGCAACAAAAAAATTTTGGTCGGCAATAGAAAAAAAAATTTAGCTACGAAATTTTAATTTGGTCGGCAAATGACATTTTTTTGTGACCAAATTTTTTGGTTGCAAATGTGTAAATTCTTGTAGTGATTATTTATAAATTTCTCCAAAAAATTGTATTCTAATGGGAATTAGGAATCATATATGTGTAATTTTAAACACTAAAAACAAATTTTAGAGTGTATTTATAATAAAGTTAAAAAAGGAATAACAATTCTCCCTTTTTTCTCTGGGTTCAATTTGTAAAATCTCAAATATTTTGGATAAATTTCATATTTATTTTTAAAAAGTTTCAAAGTTGAGTGTTGTCAAGTGACACCACTCACTATGCACTAATTACCGTACATTTAATTTTATTTATTTTTGTTAGGTTAGGCAGTGTATTAATCATGTTTTGAATATCAATATATAATCATATGAACTGTTCGTTATGTGACGGTACATATATTTTAAATAAATAAGCCATTTTTTTTAGCTGAGTCTGTTTAGATTAAAAGTGATGGTAAATGATGCCAAGAGGGAAAAAAATAAAACTTTTGAGTTTGTTATATAAAATTAGTGCAAATTATAGATTTTTTTATTGAGTTTGTAGAAAATTAGCGCAAATTATAACTTTTTGAAGTGATGGTAAATTGAGTTTGTATTTAATAAGGTTTTTTTTTTTTTTTTTAACAATTCATATCAACCAGCAAAAAGACTATAGAATTTGCACCATTGGACAAAACATGACAGAGTACATAAATAAATAAATAAAGAGAGAAGATGAGTGCTATGTATCACCATTGAATTTTATGGATCCACTCATAACAATCATACAAATAATGTCATGTAATCTATGTAAAAAAAATCCGGTTACATATATATATATATATATATATATATATATATCATTTACATAAGATACAATTTCTCTTCAGTTTATATAATTAATTGGAACATACTGTGGCTCAATTGGTCCCATCACAAGGGTCTACTTTTTATCATCGGATATGTTCAACTTCTAGAACTATGTGTGTAGGTTGTTGATGAAAAAAAATCAGTTTGATTTGATAATCATAGTCAAAAATGGGGGATTTTTTTTAAGGTCCCTAGTATTAAGATTTTATAGTATAAAGGACACTCAATATTTTGATAATGTCTAAGGTCCCTCAACATCAATTCAGAGAAAATTCGACCCAGAGAAAAATTCTAAAATTTTTGGACACATCACAGAGAAAATCTCACCAGAGAATTTCTCTGGATTCAACCTAGAGAAATGTCCCTCTTCACTCCAGAGAAATTTACTGAACCCCAGAGAAAATCCCTCCAACCAAAGAAATTCACAGATGGCTTTAGTGATTTGATCCAACATTATTCTTATACTGCAAAAAGAGACTTGATCAATAACCAGATTCATGTCTATATTCTTTATGAATTCAACATACAAAGCAATCCTTGTCCCCAAATCAAACTAGAGAAAATTGAATCCAGAGAAAATTGTACCCAGAGAAATCTCTGATCTAAACCAGAGAAAATTTAATTCAAATCAGAGAAATTCTCTAATCCAAACCAGAAAAAATTCAATCAAAAATAAGAGAAATTCTCTCCAAAATTGAGTGACGTAATGTTAGATTTGGCCTTGAAAAAGACGGGGCGGCACACATTATGGGTTTTGTCGAAATGAAGCCACCCAATGAGCCGAAATGAAAGTCTTCTTCGATCTTGGTCTTGATTGATTGAGCTTCTTCGTGTTTTCTTGATTGATTTGCTTCTGATCGGAAGAAGATCACACGTGACAATGCTTCTTCGGCTTCATTTACAATAGATATGGATTGTCGGCCATCTTCGATATAGTTTTACTCGAGAAAGAATAGTTCCTCTGTGAAGAGAAAAGAAGTAATTTATATATAGAGAGAGAAGATATTTTATATATAGAGAGAGAAGATATTTGAATATGGAGAGAGAGAGAGAAAAGTAAAGCTGTGGGAGACTGGTAAAGTAGTAATATAAAAGAGTAAATGCAGGCAACCCAAATACTATTTGGTTCATTGTTGGGAGAATAGTAGTGTCGAAACAGAGACAAGCCCGCCATTAATTTAAATGTCTGTGTGATATATGAGTGTGTGTGATGAAGGGACCTTAGACATCATAAAATAATATTATGATCTCTTCCATTACTAAAAATGGAAGAGGACCTTAGACTAATTTCCCTCAAAGATTTCATAATAATTGTTTTGTAATCTATTTTTAAATCACACTTGTTGTTCATTTGTTTGATGAAAATCATATGATACAATTTCAGATTAATTTTTTTCATTAATTACTTCATATAAATGCAGAAGATGAGCAAATCATACAAATGAACTTTATGATGACCCAAATGGATCAACATACGGTCTAATCTGGTCCGGTCCACTATAAAAACTGAAGACAAGTCATAACTTTTATTGAGGATCCATAAGAATGAATTGTAGATGCATCAAACCTTTGTACATTTAGAGCAATGAATTAAAATGATTGGTTAGAAAGCACTATAAATTAATGGCTTGTATTGATCAAAAATATGAAATCCACCAAACAATTAGGTATACGTAATTCACTTTGCATGCTTACAACAATTACAATGGTCAACAAGATGGTTAGCGGATCAATATATATTTTGTCATTACTAATGACAATGGCAGCAACCCTATTAAATTGCCTTGTTTTTATGAATAGTCATTGAGACATGTACCCTACTCAAAATGAGCATTTAACAACCAAATGATAGTGTGGCTCCAAGACAACAATCAACAAGGCACACACCAGCCATGGCAAACAAAACCATATGGACCCACGGCACTAATGGCAGAACTTTCGCGGAAGTTATCAAAAGGGACCAACCCAGGCCTACATCAAGAATAACCATCAGAGTAGCAGAGACTGGTAATGGTTGGCTACATGAGAGTCTAATTATACAGCTCAAAATGGGTTATTCTATTCTACAGGTGAAAAATGAGCTCACTAAAAGAGGTGAACAGACTATGCTGGTTAGGGAAGGAGGAGGAAGAGTCGTGCTACTATCATTCCCCAGCAAGGAAGACTTGCAGAGTAAAAAACCTATGTTCCTAGATTGGTTTCAGAAATGGTATGAATATATCACCGAATGGAGATCAGGTTTGCATCTCCAGTAAGAGAGACACGTCTGGGTTAATTGCTATGGGGTTCCTCCTAAACTTTGGAGCTCCAACACCTTCAAAGAGATAGCAAGATTATGGGGGGAGTTGGTCTCCCTAGATGGCCATATCAGTGCACCAAAGTCCTTTCGCTGTGGCAGATTTAGCATAGTTACTAATGTCATGGACCCAATAAACACAAGCATCAACCTAGAGTGCAACGGAAGAATTTATCCTATTAGAGTCTTTGAAGAGCAGTCCACTAAGGATACTAGCACAAGCTCCAAAGAAACTTCTTCCGGGGATCCAGTTGAAGCTGTTGGCTCCAAAGTTAATGGTACATTGCAAAACATTCAACACAAGCTCTCAGAGGAAGAAGATGATGACAAGGCTGCTGAAGTGGAAGGTGAAGTGGTAGGTGAGCCTAAGATGGCAAATGAAGTTGTGATATCTCGGTTGAAGGGTAAGGGCGAGCTGGTTGCAGAGGGCAGCTGGAGCAACACCTCAGCCGTGGCAGAGACCAACTTCTGTGCGGGAAATTCAAATGATGAAGGTACATGTGCTGTAGAATCATCATTACCAACAGTATGCCTACATCAAAAGCAGCGGTGTAATCAAAATGCTCAAAAAGGTAATGGAAAACAGCTAGATATAGCTGTGGGTACTCTGCAATAGAGAGTAGAGTGTAATCATTTTCTTCAAAAAGGAGCCTCTATAGCCCCTATAGCCCCTTCCGTAGATAGGCAACTACTCACCCCAGGCTATATAAAAAGCTTAAGTGAACCATTTAAAGACAGACCTGGCATTTGCCTTGAGGTAAATTTAGCCCAAGTGGACCTGCAGCCTATGGGGCCTTTCAGCACTAGCTCACCAACAACAGAGGTGGCACTTCAGTCAAAGAAGGGAAACATCCAGCCTAATGCGTTAGCCCAAGTGGATCTGCAGTCCATTGGGCCATTTAGTTCTAGTTTTCAGTCAAAGATCAATACTACAATCAGCCCATCAGGCTCCATCAGGAACCGATTAAAGAAAGGAAAAAGAAAAGGCAACAGATGCCATAGGATCAAACACCAGTTACTTGTAGGCAGATTTTCTGGGTTTGCTAAGAGAATGGGGCATAAAGGTGCAAGCACAAGCAAATGTATCATTGAAGGAGCTAAATCAAGATCTCCAGTTGAACCTATCTCCTCCAGCCCTATTTCTGCAAGGGACATTCTACAAGAGGCACATGCAACACTGCAGGTAGGGGAAAGTTTAGGCTTTGATTTTAAGGGTCAAGAAGCTGAGGTCATAAAGAAACTAACACATATGGAGGAGCAGGACAAAGAAAGATTGGGTAGAGGGAATGGCATGGTGGAGTAACTAACACCTACTGGGGGGAATCTAGGAGTCAATTTGTTTCCAATGAAGTTGCTGAGCTGGAATATCAAAGGAGCTGTGTAGACGTCCCCGAACGTCCCGGGAGGGAATCCCGTTTTGTTCATTTGGGCTCACTACAGTTCAGGACTCAATGTCACGGTCCTGTATCTAATCTCGCAGAGTGCAATGCAAGACCGATGAATCATCAAAGAGTCCAAATCCGGCAAATCGTTTTTTGAAAATAGATTTTTTTGAAAGACGTGTCAAACATGGACTGCTTTGCCAGATACAGAGTCGCCACCTAAATATTTATTTTGGGGGAATTTATGAACCCCTGACTTGTGCCTAAGGCCACGTGTCTGTCATCACCAAAGTTGCCTCGGCTTGGGAACTTGGGTACGATTGGGGAAGGTTACTTCATGAGCACCCCCGCTCGCCCGATCAAAGATCGGCCTCTACTAATCATGATATCGAGTTTTGAAAACATTATGTGCTCTTATTCCGGTTTATTAGCCTAGAATTACTATGTGATGCGCGCAGCATACAAGTATAGACTAGATCGCCTGAGTTGGAACAAAACATTTCATATTCGTTTTGAAAAACGGTTTGAAGGTGCTACTCGCAAGTAGGCTAAGACGTGGATTTTGCCACCCTCAAGTGGGCTTAGAAAACATAGTGATTCACCACTATCAAGTGGGCTTAAAACTCGCAATCGATGAATTGTTCCAATTCAAGTAATCCAACCTTCACCCACAGGCATTCAGGCAGGTATATCACATAAGCACTTAGCCTCATGGTAAGCATGCTATCATGGCAGTCACTCACACACATGCAAGGATGCTAAAGCATAAGCACTTACCGAGTACTCCGAGCCAAAGAAAGAAGCTAATTAGAAATCATGCATGAATTCTAACTATGCTAAAATGCCTAATGCAACACATGCAAAAATGCAACTAAGACAGGCTCGACTATTCTAAAATGGCATATGAAATGCAACAATCGATATATGTATTCAACTTGGAATTGAAATACAATGCAGTTAGCATGATGCGCCAAGCCTGGTGCATGCAATACAGATGAATGAATGCAAACATGCGAACATATAGATGCTAATTGAAACATGCCCTAAAACTAACCATCATAAGCTGGTAAATAAAAGGGAGAAAGACGTGGGGTTGGAAGACATGCATCACACACACGCACACTTATTACAAAGTTCGCCCTCTCGCAGAGGGTCCGAATAAATAATACACAACCGAATGAATAACGAATTACAGCTAATTATATATTACAAAACCCTAATTAATTAACAAATCAACTAAGAAACGAAATAAACTAGTATGCAGATCTATGGACCGCCTCAGCTCTGTTCTGAATGATGAAAGATGCATGCATGCTCGAGTTGCCTTGTCGGGAAATTCCTTACGATGCCCCGATTTGCCTCTGTTTGCAATTGATCCCGGAATATTTTACAAAGCTCTAGAAGGCTGCTGGTTTCTGGTTTGCTGCAACAGAGAGCAAGAAAGGGGCATGACAAAGAATTTTTAACACATGTGCGCACGACCACTCTCCCCGTCATTGCACAAGCTCTAGGGAGTGTAGTCCTCGATCCTCGTGCCATCAATCACGCATCTCGATGCATGATAGCCGAGGAGTCGAATTGCACGACTCAATGTGAAATGAATGCACATATAAACATAACAAGGCCTAAACTTCATCATGGGTAATCCGGAGTGTCGGCGACCGGAAATTGAGACACGTTTCGTCACTTTGAGTACGAAACGCCCCTCGTTTCCCGTGTTTGGACTAACCCTACTCCAAACACAATGCAATGAGATGGCATACACAATACGACTAACATGCAACTCTAAATGCAATGCAACCTAATCATGCTGGCATGCGAGGGATGATATGCACACATGCAACCTAGCATACGCAATGCTATGGACTAAAATGGCATACACAATGCACATGAGCTATATGGCATACACAATGCACACATACGAAGATGGACATACACAAAGGCATAATCAAAGCATACACAATGCGTTGGTCAAACATGAAACAACATGAACCAAATGGCATACACAATGCAAGGTGGACTTAAACCAATATGAGTGGACCTCAGCCACACTCAAATCAGTGGCCATATGATGAAAACGAGACAACCAAAATACATGCAAACATGCACGAATGCAAAGGACCGATCCTAAGGCACAACATGCAACTCTAACAAAGCATGGCAAAGGATGAAATATGGCATAGAATGGCTAATGATCCAGCTCTGAAATGGCATAAAATATGGTCTCGAAACATGCAAACATCTCACATAATGCATGCTAGATGACCCGGATACCGAAACTAGTGGTGTGGATTACACTATAGGTATACAAAGCGATGCATAAATGACCAAACCACCCCCAAATAGACCTTAGGCAGGTCCAAGACAGTGGGAAAATGGTCTAAAATGATGGCTCGGAATGCATTCAAATGAAGCCCATGCAATGGTCGGTAAATGAGGCATACAAGCCCGACTCTCTAATGCACTTAAAGAGTGGAAATCATGGGAATATGGCATACATGTAAGCTCTGAAATATGATGTCCAATGGCCCCAAAACATGAAAACACCTCAGTATATGCATGTGATAGGCCTCGAAATTCAAAGCTAAGCATGGACATTGTACTACAAGCATGAAAAACAAGCATCATTCGACCATGAGACCCAAAAAAAGAGCTAAGGCAGTCCAAAATATGCACAAAATCAGTTTAAGGCAAGGCCAAAATATGCTAGGAAAGGCGGCCAAAACATCATACAAAACAAGCTAGTGAACTATGACTTACACCACAACTACATGAAGCATGTGAAGGACTACCAAACCAGCCAAAAAAAGAAACATGGCATGCCAAAATATGATAAAAAAACCACTGGAACTCAGTCAACACATGCTAGAATGAGGTGCTCCTTTGAAAGGCTATGCAAGGGGTTACTCTACACATGCAAGATAGACATCAAAAATGGCAAAACCACCTCTGGACAGAGGTTATGAGGGCCCTAAAACTCATCAAAAAGGGCCTGAAAGGGGGCTAGGAACCATGCAAGTGAAGGCTCCTTTGAAAGGCCATGAAGAGGGTTACTCTACACATGCAAGATGGACACTTAACATGGAAAAACCACCTTTGGACAGAGGTCATGCAGGTCATAAAACTCACAAATAATAGCCTGAAATATGGCTTGAAAACATGCAAATAGGGGCTCCTTTGAAAAGCCAACAATGCTAGTAAACAAGACAAGGGGTGAGAGGGTCACCCCTCTCTGATTTTGGGGCTCAAAATAGCATTCTAGCCACTAAAAATCCACTGGATTTCAGTGGCTAAAAGGCCAAACAAAGCACAATACAAAGGCCTTAATGCATGGCTCAAAACAAGGTAAAATGAAGCATGCAAGGGGGTAGATGACCCCCAACGAAAAAACAATCTAAACAAACATGTTAAGTACCTCAAAATAAGACTTTTTTTAGTTTATGACTAAGTCCAAAAATTCTTTCAAGTAAGGCTAATAGATGAAGCAAGATAAGGACCAAAAGAGGGAATAAGAGTGTTACCCTTGTAGCCAATGACTCCAGCAGCTTCTGGACCAAAACAGCAGCTCCTTGGCCTCTGAAAATAAGCTCCAAGATGCTTCAAGCAAAGGTGGAAGGCTTTGGCTAAGAGGTGGTAGGCAAAGGGCCAAGAATCTCACTCTTTCTAAGCCTAAGTGTAGAGATACAAAGAGAGATATGTGTATGCCTTAGACTAATTTTCAGAACCCTTACAATGGAAGAGGACCTCTTCCTTTATAGAGGAAAGGGGCTAAAGCTTCCTCAAGAAGCTTAAAACCAAGCTCAAAGATCCTCCATACACATGCATGGAGGATCACTTCTGAGGCTTCCAGCTGGCACAACTAGCTAACACTCAGTGAGACAAAAAAGCAGGAAGCTGGCCGACCAGTTCAGGTGGTCGGCCGATCCCTTGCCCTGGTTGGCCGACCAGGTTCAAAAGGGTCAACCTCATTTAGGTGGTCGGCACCCCCTAGGGAGGGTCTCCACACTCAATGCAAGCAAATAGTGGTATGGGAGACCTGAAAAAGTGGCTCAAAAACCAAGGAGACTAGCTTCCTGACAAGAAAACTGGCCGGCGGGAGAAGAGGTGGTCTCCAAGAGAAAAGGTGGTCTCCCACCCTTGTACCACCTTCCAAACAATGAAAATAGGGTCCATACCAAAAATGAACCAAGACGGATGCAAAACGAGGGTTCGGGGGCCAAAATGCGCAACCGGGTGCCCCGAAAACTGACTGTTAAGCATCGAAGGTGGCGTGCAACCACCAAGGTGGTCTCCCGGGCCACAGTGTCCCTCTAGAGAGAGGAAACAAGGTGTGTGCCAAAAATCGGAGCAAATGGAGAAAGTTAAGCGGTCCCGAACCGAGGCGCACGGCCGACGGCTCCGAAAACCAGAAACTGGTCTCCAAACGGGAAAAGCGGTCTACGACCACGAAACGTAGCCTATGGCCACTAAGAGATGGCCTACGAGACCTCTCCCTTCCTTTGGGAAGAGAAAACAGAACCTGGTTTACAAACCGAGACAAAGCACAAAAGAGTCCCGAAGTCCGGAGGCAAGGCTCTCAGCCGAGACTCCGTGACCTCAGAACGATCACAATATGCGCAATCACCGACCGCTCAATCGATGACTTCTAATTCTTAAGGTCGATCAAAAATGGGGTGTCTACAAGCTGGGAGGCCTGCAAAGAGAAGGAAAATTATGAGGCTTCTATTTGATAAAACAATAGATATGGTCTTACTTCAAGAAACAAAACAATCAAGCACTAATAATTTATGGGTGAAGAGTATTTGGCCTAGAGACAAGATGGAATTTATGTCTGTAGATGCTAAAGGCCTAGCAGGTGGTTTGATTTGCATCTGGGACCTGAAATTCTTCCACCTTTCAGACTATTGCTGCAATAGAAACTTCATCATATTGTCAGGTAAAATTCAAAACTCTTTCGATTGTGTAATTATCAACACCTATGCTTCAAATGATGTAGTAAGGAGAAAGGAATTATGGGCCACCCTACTAAACCTAAAGCATTCTTTCTCAAACCCATGGTGCCTCGGGGGGGACTTTAATGAGATCAGAACAGTAGGGGAAAGGATAAGAGTCTCATGTAGGAACAGGGGCATGAAGGATTTCAATCAATTCATAGATAATTGTGAGGTGGTGGATGTACCAATGATAGGTAGAAAATATACTTGGTGCAATGCACTGGATGGGAATAAATGGAGTAGAATTGACCGGTTTCTCATTATCTCTGAATGGTTGATAAGGTTCAAGCTCAAACTTTGGGGTCTTCCCAGAACTGTATCTGATCACTGTCCACTTGCACTTATGGAGGATGAATGGGATTAGGGGCCTAAACCATACAAGTTTCTAAATGCTTGGCTCTTGCACCCAAACCTAGCTTCTATGGTGGAGACCACTTGGAGGGAATCACAGTTGCGAGGGACTGATGGAATCATCCTGAAAAAGAAACTGCAGGTTCTGAAAATGGCTTTAAAAAAGTGGAGTAAATAAGTCTATGGTAATGCTGCAAACAAACTAAAAGATACAGATCTGCCCTTCATGAACTTGATCTAATAGCTGAAACAAGACCCTTGGATGAGGCAGAGTTGAAAATACTAAGAGAGAGAAGAATTGAAAAGTGGTCACTAAATAGGAAGATAGAATGGGAGTGGCTCCAAAAGTCGAGGTGGGACTGGTCACTAAAAGGTGACAGGAACACCAAATTTTTCCATGCAATGGCAAGTAGTAGGCAAGCTAGAAACACCATCAACTCCATTACAGTAGGGGATGCATCATTTGAGGAGCCAACTGCTGCCAAGCATGAGGTATGGAATCATTTTTCAAACATATTCACAGATGATTGGAAGATCAAACCTGCCTTAACTGGGGACTTTAAGAGTGTTAGGCTCAGTACTTTTTTTCACCTGCTAGAAGCTGAATTTTCTGAAGAAGAAATTTGGGCAGCAATCAAAGACTGCAACGGGAACAAAGCCCCAGGCCCAGATGGTTTCAATTTGATGTTCTTTCAGAAATTTTGGAAGCTACTCAAAGATGATATTCTTAACTTTATGAAAGACTTCTATGTTAATGGCAAACTGGCTCCAAGTTTAAGCAGTTCTTTTATAACCCTCATCCCAAAAAAGGAGAAACCTGTGACATTAAGTGAATACAGACCCATCTATTTGATTGGCTCTGCTTACAAAATTCTATCAAAAGTACTCACAGCTAGGCTTCAACAAGTCATGCCTATGATAATTGGGGACTCACAATCAGCTTTCCTAGGGGACAGAAGCATTCTTGATGGAGTCTTGATCGCAAATGAAGTTGTGGATGGCTGGCATAAATCCAAGAAAGCAGGGTTTCTCTTTAAATTAGATTTTGAAAAGGCTTTTGATTCCATCAATTGGAATTTCCTATTCTCAATGCTTACAAATTTTGGGTTTGGACAAAAATGGATCTTATGGATTCAGGAATGTGTCTCCACTGCGAGAGTTTCAGTTCTTATCAATGGCTCTCCAACCAAGGAGTTCAGTCCCCAAAAAGGTCTTCGGCAAGGTGACCCCTTATCACCACTCCTATTCAACTTGGTTGTTGAGGCCCTGAACATACTATTTCAAAGAGCTATGGAGTTGAATCTGCTTAAAGGGGTATCTATTAGATTCAACCAAGTGCGGCTCTCCTACCTACAATTCGCAGATGATTCATTACTGTTTTCCGAAGCTGCGTGGTCAGAAGTCTTAGCTTTGAAAAGAATACTCAGATGTTTTGAAGTGGCTTCAGGCCTCAAAATCAATTACCACAAAAGTGTGGTTTGTGGTGTTGGTATCTCAAACTCTGAACTTGCTGTTTTTGCATCCCTACTTAATTGTAAGACTCAAACTCTTCCCATTAAGTATCTAGGATTGCCTTTGGGTGCTAATCCAAGGAGAATGAAAACATGGCAACATGTTATTGATAAGTTTAAGTTGAGACTTGTTGGTTGGAAAAGGAGACTCCTCTCTTTCGCAAGACGATTAATATTGGTGAAAGCAGTTCTATCAAGCTTATCTGTATACTTCTTATCTCTGTATAGGCTGCCCGAAGGAGTTGCTAAGGAGATAGATAAAATTCAAGCCTCATTCCTATGGGGAGGCTCAGATTCAAGGCGAAAAATCCATCTAGTGAAATGGGCAGAGGTTACTAAGAGCATAAAGCAGGGTGGTTTGGGCATTAGAAGAGTTAGGGATGTAAATGTGTGCCTACTCCTAAAGTGGTGGTGGAGGTTTGCAACTGAAAATGACTCTTTATGGAAGACAATCATTTGTAGCAAATACAAATTTCTTGGTGGGAGATGGTTCCCAAACCTCAGCCCAAGCATCAACTTTTCAAACATCTGGAATGGCATTGTATCTGCAGTGGAGCTGAATGAGTCCCTCTTTCAATACTATGCCAATAACCTACAATTAAAGGTGGGTAATGGTTGTAGAATCAGGTTTTGGGTTGATAATTGGCGTGGAGATATTTGTCTAAAAGAGGAGTTTCCTCGGACCTTCAGATTGTCACTCAATAAGGATGGGTTACTCAAGGACTTCGTGGATGTCTCTGGCCCTACTAAGCATTGGGTTTTCACATTTAGGAGGCCCCTCTTTGACTGGGAGAAAAGTGAGCTTCTTAGACTCACTGCCACCATATCTCCAACTCCCACATTAAATCTGGAAGCCCATGACAGTGCAGTCTGGTTAGAAGCTACTACAGGGCAGTCCCTTGCCTTGATATTTTACAATCATACCAACATTGTCCATGGTGCTTGTGATAATTCAATTCGTCTGGTGTGGAACAAGCAACTCCCGCCCAAAGTGTAATTTTTCAGTTGGCTTGCATGGAAATATAAATTAAAAACCTCTGTCTTCCTTCAGCCTATTGGTATTTTGGATGGGTTTGCCTCTACTCTTTGCATCTGCTGTCAAGCGCAGCAGGAAACAGTCGAACATGTGCTAATCTCTTGTCCTCTAGTGTGGAAAGTCTGGACAGGGCTGTTACAGTGATGGGGGACTACTTGGGTTGTCCCAAATTCTGTCCCAAATCTGCTGCTATGGTGGTCAGGTCATGATTGCAGAAAGCCTGAACGTCGAATTTGGAGCGCCATTCTTCTAGTAACTCTTTGGTCCATCTGGAAACATAGGAATGAATGTCTCTTTCAAGCTTCTTCGCCAAATCTGCAGGAGCTGCAAGAGCTCATTGTCACCAGGATTGCCATATGGCTTAAAGCTACTTCCACGAAGCTCTACTTTTCGATCAATGACTTCCTCTACAACATCTCAGTTGTTAGGCATTGTCTCAATGAAGGGTAAACAAAAAGTAAGCTACAATTGCAATTTAGCATCTCTTAGGTCCACAAAGGCTAACACACAAAAGGGTGCTTAGTGAAGTTTAATGATTTGGTTTAGATTTGGGGGTTCAGTGAATGGGGATTCCAGTGAGCTACTGCTGCTCTGTTGTTGCACCCATTAATCTATTCTAGTCTACTTCTGATTTGTTTATCTGCTCTATGGCTGGTGAACTTGTTTATCGGTTCCAAGGGATGCTGCTGGGTTGGTTTTGATCTGAGTTTGCATGCTGCTAGTGTATAGTCCCCATCTGTGCTTGTTTTGGTCTGTTTCTGGTCTGAGTTTGCATGCTCCTGGTTTGTTTTTTATCTACTTTGATCTACTCTGATCTGTGATTGTAGCTTGTTCTGCAGCAGATTCGTGTATTGCAGTTTTGGTTCGGTGTTTGGTCTGTTCTTTCTCGTTGGTTCCTTGCCAACTTGGGAGTGCTTGCAAATGATAGGATGGGCTTTGTGGTGCCAACCTCATTGGGAAGATTTAGCTCATTGTGATGCTTTTGCACTCCCCCTCTTTTCTTTATTGGTGTAATTCGTTTTTGTACCTTGTACTAGCTTTTTACATCAATAAAGTTTCTTTATTTGCCGTTCAAAAAAATAATAAAAATATTGGGCTGTAACTTTTAACTAGAGAGAAAATAGATCATAGAATCAGATATAAAGCACAATTGTTTTTCTTAACATTACCTGAAAGAAAAGTAAGAGGGTTTCAAGTACTTGTGAGGACCGAGAAATAGAAACTTAATTTCAAAATAAGTGAAACTATTTTTCTTTCATTTTTCAGTTTTTTTTTTTTTTTGCCCCCTTTTTTTCAACAAGAAAAGGTACTTGACATGTTATCCTTTTCAATTTTCAAAACTTCTTAAAACGTAAACAAAAAGTAAAAAATAAATATGTTACCAAATGTACCATTAAGGTTCTGTTTGATTACATTTTCGTTTTCATGTTTCTTTTTTTGAAAATCAATAATAATAATATATGCAAATAACATATGATCATTCACAATTGTTTGTTGCACATTTGCCCAAAAAATGTTTTCATGTGAAAGTATTTGTCAATTGCATTAACAACTAACAATACAGCATATAAACAATAAAACAAAATCATTACTTACCATTCATTCATACATGGGTAGTAGGTAGTTTGATCAAAATCCCCTAAAGGGTTTATGTACACAAGCCCTTTGAATCACTCAAACAAAAAAATCTGAAGTATAAATGTGAACAATGTAGTCTCGATCTAATTGTTTCAAGTTCAAACCTCGAACTAAAGGGGAGATCTGAAAATCTGAAGCAATGTGAACAGGAAGTGCAACTGCAAAACTAATTTCAAGTATAATAAGCCTACATAAGAATACGGCAACAACTAGCCTTTTTGATCAAATAGATTGTTATACATGGGAGCTGCCATAAGAAAGAGGCAACAGATACTTGCATCCAACTAAGTAACATAAAAAAATAATAATAATAACATAAAAGATTTAAGATAGGATAGGAGTGAGATAAATAATTTGTTCTGACATTATATTAGTTTAAGACACCTAACAACCTGCAAGATGACACAGCAAAGAGACAACTGATTAAGACAAATAGTGCATCTGGGAATTAGAGAACACTCTTCCATATATTCCAAATCCCAACATGGTTAAGCAGGCAACAAAATGTACCATCACTTCATGTATTCCAAATCCCAACATGGTTAAGCAGTCTCTATTCTTTATTTTTATTTTTTTTTGCATTTTTTGTTGCTGTTGTTGACGACGACGACAATGGTGATGATGAATGGGGGTTGGCAATGGATGGAAGAGGGCTAGGGTTGGGGTGGAGGCCGGTGTGGGTTAAGGAGGCTGGAATGAGCATAGAAAGAGTGTACGAGGGCTGGGATTGGGATGAGGAGAGTTGGGGATGGGGTGGAGGTGGGGTTAGGCAAAGGAGGATTGGGGTGGGATAGAGGATGGGATTGGGAGTGGGGCGGAGGAGGTTGGTGTGGGGTGGCGATGGTGGGGGGAGGTGCGTGGGATGGCAGGAGAGGGCGGGGGAGGGGTGGGGATGGTCTGCTAAAGGGGTGGCAGGCAGTGGGGGAAAAGGTGGAAGCAGAAGAGATAGGAGGAAATGGAAGAGAGGAGGGGCAAAAATGAAACAAAAAATTGGAATCCATGATTTTGTAATTAATTTGCACTTCCCATTCTTAGTGTAATTAAAAAAATATTCTCCATCTTTTAGTAAGTTTTTTGCCCCAGTTTATCATTTTTTGGTAATTTTCCCATTGTTTAAAAGTATGAAAATATTTAATTACATTTATAACAAATATAAATCAAAACTATATAATATAGATGCTCTCAAAATGAGCTCTTGCTCTTGACCTACTAATTTTGAAAATTGATGCTCTCTCGCACCCACACCACATATGATTTGGTTACTCATGGTGTAATATTTTGCACAAGGTTCATGTACAGAAGAAAAAAAAAAGAAAAAAAAAACTAATGTTCAATCATGCTTCAAAGTTAAAGAAACAGAAATCACAGGTTCTACACTTCTAACCTAATTAATTTAATTCTCAGTCACCAAAGCATGCAGATATAATAACATTAACACCTTAGTATCAAAAGTAATCATTACTGTAGAATGGATGCATTAACATTCAACTATCATGCCAGCCCCCCAAACACACAGTAAACCTTCCACAAGACACCTCCTATGCTGGATTTTGATCATTCTTCTGATACACAACTAATTTAGCATATCCTCTTATTTTCAATTTTACGATGTCTTAAACTAAATATCATACGATATGTCCAATCATACAAGCATTTAGTATTCATCATCTATCAGAAAATTTTGGCCAAAAAAATTTCAAATGTCCCAAAACAATGACAAGTTCTTTCTAACATCATTAAATAAAGAGGAGAAAAGAAAAATGAAAAACGCACTTCGATACTTTTCAATTTCATATGATCATTTCTTTTTCTTTTTTGTTTTTTACAACAACAACAAAAACAAAAAAAAGTCAAAGGAAAGAAGGGTAAACTTGAACATTATTTGGTGGTAGAATTTCAAGTAGTTCATCCAAGCACAAATGATGTTAATAAATTATCACGAAACTGAATTTGTAAAATCAAAATGTTAATATTTGTTGTTGATGTTGGCATGTATGAGTATTTATGATGTCATGAGCTCCACCTAAAAGATGCATAATAACCAGCTTTAAATGAAATAAAGACAACACACATTGTGTAACTAACCGAACCAAACCAAGCCTTAAGTTCCATCAAATGGGGTCAGCTGCATGAATCCTCCTCCTCCCCATGACTCTATCCAAGGTCATATTGTTAGTTAAATTAAGGAGATTCATATCTCTATTACTACAACAGTCCACGTTAATCTAGGTCTACCCCTTCCCCTAATACTACCATTTACCGTCATTGCATCGCATCTCTTCACTACTGCCTCTGTGGGTCTTCGTTGTATATGACCAAACCATATCAATCTATTCTCTCTCAACTTATCTTCTATCGGTACTACTCCCATCCATTCTCAAATATACTCATTCCTAACTCTGTCTTTTCTAGTCTTGCCACACATCCACTTTAGCATCCTCATCTCAGCAACACTTATTTCTCCACATGTTGTTTCTTAGTTGCCCAACATTTTATCCCATACAACATCGATTGTCTAATAGTCGTTCTATAGAATTTCCCTTTTAATCAAATGGATACTCGTTTATTGCACAGTACTTCAGACGCATTCCTTCACTTAAGCCTTTTCGCTTTACTTCTGTGGATCACATCCGCTCCAATCTCCCAAGCCTTTGTGACAATCGATCCTAAATAATGAAAATGGTCACTCTTAGGCAGTTCTTGATTCTCAATCTTCACTTCTCCTCTACTTCCATTGTGATTGTTATTAAAATTACACTCCATATACTCTGTCTTAGTTCTGCTTATCTTAAATTCTTTAGATTCAAGATGATGTGCCATGGTGTATACAAATGATATTATGTTAGTGGATGAGACTACAGAAGGAGTTAACACTAACGTAAAAAAATAAGGACTTAAGGTTGATCCTTGGTGTAACCCTACAGAAATTGGAAATTCACTCCTCTCCAGCAGGCGATCTGATAGTGGTCACCATACCTTCATACATATCCCTAATCACATCAATGTAACCTTTTGTCACCCATTTCTTGTCTAACACCCACCAGATTATATCCCGAGACACTAGGTCATATGCTTTCTCAAAATTGATAAAAACCATATAAATGTCTTTTTTCTTTTCTCTATACTTTTCTATTACTCTTCTCAAAATAAATTGCTTCCAACTAACTTTTAAAAAAACTTCCAAAAAAAGAACTTATAGCAAAATACAATGTAAATGTTCACAATTTACAATTAACATACAACTAACCTTAGAAAAACTAAAGTTGCGTTTAGTAGAGCTTTTTAAATATGATTTAAGAGTAGGAGTTGTATTTTGAGTTTGTGAGTTTTGGAATTATGATTTGAGTGTGAAAAATTTGTTTGGTGAAAGAGTTTTGAATTGAGTGGGAAATTTTTGATGTGACATATGATATTTGATACAAAAACTTACAACTTATAACCAAACACACAACTCAATATTCTATTAAAGCTCATAAATTTTTTTTAAAAATTCAGAAAATATTTTTTTCGAATATATAAAAATTAATGTGTGAATTGCAAAAAAAATATATATATATTTGCACTGTTCCGGTCAACCGGCCAGACGACTGGTGGGACGTCCAGTGGGACGACCGGCTAGCCCAAATTTTCCCACTTTCGACTGAGTTTTCAAAATTGAACATGGAATTAACTTTTGAAAATTGTAAACAAACGTCATGTGCGAATGTTCCAGAGCTGTACTAAACACAGCCTAAATTCATACCAATGTGAACAATCACACTGCAACATAAAACAAAATTGAAAGGAAAAAAAATGATTATTTCAATTGTTTAATAGTAACAAAAAATGATTGTCCAAACAATAAATATAGTAACAAATAACTAATAATATGTGAATATTCACATCTTGCAAAATATATAATTATGTTCATATCTATATTCCAACACTTATTTCTCAAACTTTCAAACAATGTGAAATATGAACATTCACACTGATTGACAAAAAAAAAAAAAAAACACTTTAAAAAAAAATATATCACCCACATCATCATCTTCATCATTATCTTATCATTATCACTATCATTAACAATCTATGCAATTTCACCATTCCATCAATCCAAATCAAACCAAACCCACATTTGAAGAATATATTTGTAACAAATTGATTGGATATTGATTAAGGCCGAAATGTACATCATTGAGGCCGTTAATTAGAATCTCTTAACTTCACTTGCTGGTCAAACTGTATACTTTATGTATGTTGAATGTCAATTAGGTTGTACATCGTCGGAGCATAAAATGGGCAAAAAGACAGAATTTGGACAGAGTTGACTTTTTCGCACGTGCGTTGACTTTTTCTGGGAAAGTCAAACCGACGTTTTAAACCTATTTGGAAGTGAGTAGAAGTATAAAAAGAAAAGAAAAAGGCTTTTCTAGGGTTCTGAAATTGTTTTGACCTAAAGAGAGAGGCTAGGGTTTGGGAAAGAGAGGGAAACAGAAGCTTCAAGGATGTCTCCCATGGTGGTTTCTTCTCCATCTACCTCCTTCCACTCCTCCATGAGTGGCTAGTCTTCTTTTCTAGGGTTTTGATGAAACCCTAGCCATGTAATTATTTTGTTTTCTTTTTTATTTTTAATAATGTAAAGGTTTGAACATTTGTGTGGTGATTTAGAAGTTTCTTTTATATATTTTTCATTATCTCTTCGAATATTTGACTTTCTGTGATTGTTGAATGTTATCCATATATGTGTTTTCTATTCCTTCACATTTAAGGTATGAGACGAACCATACTACGAGGAACGAGTCGTATCACTACCTTAGTTTAGAGTGAACGATTCGTATTACTTGAGATGGTTCGTGCTCGTACATTGAATGTGATGATCTTCTTGTCAAATGCTTCGAGCTTGTAGTTGCGAAACATTAATCCATTCAAACCATAGCATAATTGATTTCAATTGGAAACCCTAATTATGCGGTTAGTGGTGAATTCTCTACCCTAGGATTTTTTCCCAATTCAGTAAACCCAATTTCATTTATTATTGATAATTTAATTCCTTAGTTTAATTTATTTGTTATTAATTTAGGCTATGAACAATCAAACTTTTTATCAAAATTAATTTAGGAATTTAACAATTAAATTAGTTTAATTTCACAACAGTTTCTGTGGATCGATACCTGGACTTGCCATTATTCTAATTGAATTTGGTATAGTTTAGTATTTAATTTTGGTGTGTTCAACGACCCATCAGATATAAACAGAGTTTTTACTTACAACAATGGAAAAACATAACGTTTCGAATACAGAGTAACAATAGACGAACACTGAACTTCGAACACAAAGTGACAATGAAGGAACACAAAGCTTCACCGCTATAATGGAGGAACATAATATTATTTCACCACCATATGTAAATTAGAGTTTCTAAACCCTATTGTAGATGCGCCCCGTGTGAGGGCCTCAGTGCTACAGTTCGGACTCAAATTGTCACGGTTCTTAATCTAAACCAAAGAGTCCAAATCCGGCAAATCGTTTTGAGAAAACAAATTTTTGTAAAGAAGTG
Organism: Camellia japonica; assembly: GCA_030407325.1. Lineage (NCBI taxonomy): Eukaryota > Viridiplantae > Streptophyta > Magnoliopsida > Ericales > Theaceae > Camellia > Camellia japonica. The sequence continues at coordinate 16,148,030 of JAPPVO010000019.1, read as the reverse complement.
CCAAACATGGACTGCTTTGCCAGATACAGAGTCGCCACCTAAATATTTATTATGGGGAATTTAGGAAACCCTGACTCGTTTGCCTAAAGCCACGTGTCCGTCATCACCAAAGTTGCCTCGGCTCGGGAACTTGGGTACGATTGGGAAAGGTCAGCTATGAGCACCCCCTCTCGCCCGATCCGAAGATCGGCCTCTACTAACCATGATATCCGATTTTAAAAACGTTATGTGTTCTTATTCCGATTAATTTAGCTAATCTTACTATGTGATGCGCACAACACAAAAGTATAGACTATATCGCCTAATTTGGAACGAAGCATTGCATGTCTATTTGTTTGAAAAAAAGTGATTTGAAATTTGCTACTCGCAAGTAGGCTAAAATACGGATTTCAATGAGTTGTTCCAACTCAAACAATCCAACCTTCACCCACATGCATTCAAGTAGTTATATCACATAAGCAGCTAGCCTCATGGTAATCATGCTATTATGGCAACACTCACACGCATGCCGTATGCTAAAGCATAAAAGCTTACCTAGTACTCCAAGCCAAAACAGAAACTAATAAGTAATCATATGCATGATCCCAGTTCATGTTAAGATGGCTAATGTAACACATGCAGGATGCAGCTAGAATAGGCTCGGCTAATCTATGGATGGCATGTGAAATGCAACAACTATCACGTATTCAACTTGGAATTGAAATATAATGCAGTTAGCATGATGCGCCGAGCCCGGTGCATGCAATACTGATGAATGATGCACGCATGCATAGCATAAGGTATGCTAATTTAAATATGTCCTAATACTAACCATCAAAGCAGGTAAGTAAAGGGAGAAAGAAGTGGGGGTTGGAAGGCATGCACACACGCACCCACACTTATTACAAATACGCCCTCACTCGGAGGGACCGAAAGAATAATACAGTCCGAATAATGAATCAACTATCCTAGTAATTAATTATTACAGACCCTCTAATTAATTAACAAATTAATCACAAAAATAATTAAATGTGAAGCTAAAGAGACTGCCGCAGCTCTGCCTTGGAATGCGTGAATGATGCATGCTTGACTCGCCCTGCTCGGAAACTCGCTGCCATAGCACTGTTGCCTCTGTTTACATTGCCCTGTTCCTCTGAAAATTTGCACAAGTTCCAAGGATGCTTCTCTGAACACTGGGGAGCATCACCGACCAAGTGGGAACACCACCGGCCGAAGGGAATGGTCATCGACCATTGTTGAGCCACCGGCTAATTGTATTTGGTCGGTCGGCACTCCAAGTAGCCGGCCGGCTATTTCTTCCTGCAGAATCCTGCAGTTGACAGCAGCAGAGGGCAAGCAGTGTATGGCATGGAATTTTCAAGCAAATGTAGCATGGCCACACTCCTATCATGCAATGGACTCAAGGAGCATGACCCTCGACCCTCGGGCCATCAATTATGCATTTTGATGCATGATGGCCTAAGAGGCCAAGTTTGCCATTCAATGTAAAATGCATGCAACAAAAGAGATGAATGCTAACACCTATCATATTGAGATCAAGGGCGTCGGCGACCAGGATTGAGATGTGTTACGTCACTTGGAGTACGAACACTCTCAATCCTCATGCTTGGTTTGACACCCCAAACCAAGCAATGCAATGCATGTATACAAACATGGCTCAAGAATGCAACATGAGGCTAAGATGCAAAACATGCCAAATGCAATGCAATCTATTATGCAAGCATGCAATGTGCTAATCATGCAAGAGGCAATATGCAATTTAACATGTGATGCAAACATGGTACAATGCAAGCATGCAACGAGAGGCAACAAGTCAAACATACAACTATGTACAAGAATGGACTTAGACTGAAATGGGAGGCCTCAGCCACACCCTAAAACAGTGGCCAAAAGGGTCAAAAATGGCACAACTTATGCATGCAAGCATGCACACACCAAGGCCTATCATCTAAGCATGGAAGGGGACAACTCTAAGCATACTTAAAGGCAATATGCTTGGACATTAAACACTCATGTTAAACTCTGAAAAGCATGCAAAAGATGACACCAAGACATGCTAGGGAATGGATGCAAAATAGAAGGTATTCAAGGCCACGAAAGAGAGCATTGCTCAACACCTACCTCAAGCAAACATGGCATGAACTAAGCAACCCAAAACAGAGTTTTTATGCATCAAAATATGCCCCAAAACCCACTGATATGGCAGCCCCAAAGACTTAAATACATAAGCATGCACAATGCTCATTTCAAGGCACAAAAGGACACCTCTTCAAGGCATGAAAAGGGTGATGGATGCAAGCATAGGAACATGGATTAGGGACTGAAATGGCATGTGAAATGACTCCAAATCATTGAAACAACCCAACTAAAACATGCTCATGACTCACACCCTCAAGGCTCACAAGCCAAAATACAAAGAGGCTATACCAAACATGGCAAATATGATCAAAACAATGCCTAACAGACCTCAAGCATGATGAAACATGACCAAAAGCTTCACAAAGCTAGGAAAAAAAAAATGCAAGCGTGATGGCCTAATGGCAAGATGCATTTCTAGGCAAAATAGAGGAGTACAAAGCAAGTGTATTATGCATGCAAAGGACCATTAATCCGACCAAAAATAGATATGTAATATGACCCAATAACACCCAAAAACCTCTGAAATGAAGCCAAAAACACCTAAGCATGCATGCTACCTTTATGAGCCAAAAATACAAACAAAAGAGGGACAAAGGGAGAGGGGTGTCCCTCCCCTATGCAAGACTTCAAAACCTCTTCTTCACCACTGAAAATCCACTGGATTTCAGTGGTGAGAAGGCCAACACACAAAAGTCTCCAAAGCTTAACAAAGAGAGCACAAAAAGGGCCAAACAAGGCCTAAGAAGGGGAGGTCGACCCCCAACACCAAAATGACCTCAATGAAACATCTTAAGCATGCAAATACAAGACTTTTTTCAGTTATACACAAAGTCTAAAACAGCATGCAAGATAGGTTAAAGACTAGTGCAAGATTGGGGAATATAAAGCAATAGTGTTACCCTTGAAGATCCCTTGAAGAACAGCAAGGTCAGCCACCTTCTTCTGATCAAAACCGACCCAAAACTTTAAGAACAAACCCTCAAGACCTCCCAAGTCGAAGTATGGTGTAATGGTGTGTGTCCTAGTGCAAAACTAAGAATAAAACACACTTTTAGGCTCTTAAACACACACAAATGAAGAGAGAGAGGGAGACATAGAGAGAGAAGGTGTATATATCAGAATATATATGTATTTTGCTCTGGTTTTTGCTCAACCCCATCAAAGGAGAAGAGGGGTCTCTTATATAGACAATGCAAAGACTAAGTTTCCAAGGGAAGCTATTCAAAAAGGGTCAAGGCTTCCAAGGGAAGCTAAGCTAAGGGTGCAAGCTTCTTGAGAAGCTATGACAAAGGGTCAAGCTTCCTCAAGAAGCTTGAGCAAAGGGTGCAATCTTCTCTAGGAAGCTTGGACCAAAAGGGTGCAAAGGTTCAAAACAGCCACACCGTGCATGGGGGGCAGGGTCCGTGCATTCCAGCTGGCACAACTGGCATGCATTATGCCTAAAAAAGGCAAAAAGTGGTATCGGCCAGAAAAGGAGGCCATCGGCCAAACAGATGGTCGGCCGACCACACCAAATGCCGACCGGCCAATGGTATATTTCACCAATGGCCGGTAGCAAGAAGACACGGCCGGTGGCCTCAAGCCAGGGCCGTGGGTGTCAGGGGTAGCTAACAAGCTACTCTCTACCCTCAGAAGCAAAAACACAAGTGTTTGGTGCAAAATCAAACACAAAACAGTTGAGTTGAGAGATCCTGAGGCAAGGCGCGTAGCCGAGACCTCCGGGAACTCAAAACGAACATGAACATGGGTGATCGCCGAGTGTTCAAGCGGTGACGTCCAAGTCTTGAGGACGGTCAAAAATGGGGTGTCTACAGTTTCCCCCTCTTTGACAGAACTCGAAAGTCATAACAATGACGGGAGTGATTGTCAAAGCCAGAGACGACCCATTTTTGACAAGGCCGAAGACTTAGACAAAACATACAAGCTGCAGATAAAGATATGCGCCCGAAGGCAGGGGCAAAATGCAACTGAAATGCAAGAAGCCGAGCATAACTTATGATCATGCAAAGAAAGCTGTAACGAAGCATAACAATGCAACAGTTTTAAGCTAGCACACACCAAACTACACTACAATACAGAGAGAGTGTAAGAGAATCATGTAATTCTCGCTACGTTTCACGGAGAATACAATACCTGTGCGTTCGTCTGGTCGTGCCAGCTTCAAATGAACCGTACATACAATATCGTGCCTGAAAAAAGAAAGAAAACTTAACAGGTACAATATTGTTAGCAACATGCATATCAATGCAATTGAAAGTGCGTGACGACGCAAACCGATTAGAACGCATAACAATGCGATTTGAAACAAACATAACAATGCTATGAAGGCGCAAACACATGTAAGTAAAGAACCCGGGACAACGTGCGCAATGTGTGAAAATGTAGACACATGTAAGTAAAGTATACGCGACAACGTATACAATGTGTATAAAATGAACTTGAACACATGTAAGTAAAGCATAACGCGACAACGTATGCAATGTGTATAGAAATTTGAACACATGTAAGTAAAGCATAACGCGACAACGCATACAATGTGTATAAAAGGAAACTTGAACACATGTAAGTAAAGCATAACGCAACAACGCATGCAATGTGTATAAAAGGAACTTGAACACATGTAAGTAAAGCAATGCACGTATGCATGCAATGTGTATAGAAAGGAACTTGAACGCATGTAAGTAAAGCAATGCACGTATGCATGCAATGTGTATAGAAAGGAACTTGAACGCATGTAAGTAAAGCAATGCACGTATGCATGCAATGTGTATAGAAACTTGAACACATGTAAGTAAAGCAATGCACGTATGCATGCAATGTGTATAGAAAGGAACTTGAACACATGAAAGTAAAGCAATGCACGTATGCATGCAATGTGTATAGAAAGGAACTTGAACACATGTAAGTAAAGCGATGCACGTATGCATGCAGTGTGTATAGAAAGGAACTTGAACACATGGTAAAGACAAGTTATTCATGATGTTCAAATGCAAAGCATTGCAACACAGTATAATTGAAGCGATTTGTGGAGTTCACAAGATACAAAAAAAGGATACGGGAAGGGGTGTTCCTCGCACGTACGGAGCATCGCTCAAAAAAGACATGGCCTGAGGTCAACTCGAAGGCCTACTAATGTTCCGAAAAGGTGCACTTCCTTGCACTGTCTTGAGTAATAAAGGTGCCAAACCATATAGTTGACCCGAACAAGGGCGCGAGAGGTGCATCGACCGCAAAATGGGGGAGGGCTACTGGTATCAATCCCGATATTCTGCTGCCCTGCTCTCCTTTTGCTTTACTTTCCTTTTTACTGGTAGTTTAAGCATATCGCACTGCCTCAGGCAGGTTATTATTTTTTCTCAAAACTGTGTATTTTTGCAAAACACATGATGGAAATGAAACAACTATTTTGTTCAAAAGGTGTTACATTTGTACTTTCTATGCATCGCATCGCGTGGTATCACATAACAATGTGAATGAAATTGAACTTTGTTTGAAAATTGAGCACTCGCATCGTAATAATCAGGTAGTGAACCGACTTACAACTCGATAAGCAAAACAAAGAAACTCGATAAGTCAACCAAGTGCGAGTACAACTCGATAAGCAAATCAAAGACTTAAAGAGAGTGAAGTACAACTCGATAAGCAAATGTACAACAACTCAATAAGCAAAAGGGTGTGACCCCGCAAGAATCGATCACCGGAGGGCATCGGTGGAGGTTCCAACCACAATCCCTCAGCATGTTCAACTCATAAACAGCTCATGGAACAGGGGGGAAAGGCCATTGGCCATAAGGAAAGGCCATCGGCCATGAGAAATGGCCATCGGCCAAAAATGATGGTCGGTCGGCATTATTTTTGGCCAGCCGGCCATGTATGGCAAGAACCACCAGAATGCTGACAGCTGTCCCCCACTCACACTTTATCTTCTACAAAAGGCCTCAGCTTCGTGGTTTTTCTCAATTCAACACTGATTTGCTCCAAATGGAAGAGTTTCTTGCCCAGAATCTCTCAGCTTGGATTGCCAACTTGGACAGCTCCGAAAAGCTGAGTTTCCGGGGCTTCGGCATAAACGCACTATTTACTCTGGGTCGTACTCCGTTGCACCTTCCGTTTCTCCATGTCGCGGCAAGGTTTTGGAATCCGGTGACGCATGTTTTTAGCTTTGGCGGGCAAGAGGTATGTCCTACCTTCGAAGATTTCCAAGCTTTAATGGAGTCCGAGCGCAATGAAGAGATCTTGCCCCAACTTCGTTTTGGATATGCCCAAGCCTTAGGACAAATGTGCGGGCTCTCAATACCCGACGCTCGATCTTTGATTTATGACGGAATGCTAGATATTCCGAGTTTGATTTGCCGTTTTTCTGGCGCCGGTGACCGCGGTGACCATCATTGGCAAGGTTTTTGGCAACACGCACTTTGTTTGTGCATGCTATCTCATTTCTTACTTGCCTCAAGCTCTGGAGGATCTAGTGTCCGGTTGATCGAGGTTGCCCAAGGTTGAAGGAGGGTAAGAGTTGCATCGCCATGACTCTAGCTGAGACGTTGATGGGCTTGGACGCTTTCTATCGCCGCGAAACGACCAAATTTGTGGGAAGTCCACTACTGCTGCGGGTAGTAATGTTTCCCACCCAATCTCACATATGTATTGCTCACATCACCGCCCTCAGCTTGGTTTTTCTCACAAAACCCTCTTCTTACTCTTTCTCTCATCGTACATCTCTCTATTTTTTATTCTCTCATTTTTTCCTCCCTTCCCAGGTGTGGTTGATGGACAAGTGCAGGTTGTGGACTCTTGCCCAGCTTACTCAGCTCACGGTTACTTCTTCAGGCAACGCCTAGTCGATGCCCTTGATAAGGGTTAGTGGTTTGACTGGATGTGCAGCTTGTCCGCAGACCGCATTGCTTGGCGGTGCCCTTGGCTCAATCTACCGGCAATGGGCTATAGCATGACCCGCCAACCTGGGATTCAGCTGATTGGCTTGACTCACTATGTGTTCGACTTCCCATTCCGGTTCCAGCGTCAGTTTGGTCATGATCAGACTTGTCCACCAGAGGGGATAGAGTACCCGTCTACATTCCCGATCCGAGGCACACAGCTTGCCCGGTATACGACAGCATGGAGGACTAGAGAGCTCCTGGCCCCCGCTCCCACTTTCAGTTGCACTTTGTCTGATGAGTGCATAGATTGGCTTAATGAGGAGGCACAGATTGAGCCTAGCTTGGCATCAGAGGCTTCGACCAGCTCTGGGAGAGGGCGCAAGAACACCTGACTTAATTATGCCTCAGATTTATTGCTTTATTAGTACTTTCAAGTTTTGTTTATGAATGTAATAAAAAGCAACTTCAATTTGTATGCAAGAGCAGGAGAACTCTGTATTGAAATCAATGAAATTGAAGGTTGTGGGTACTGAAAATTTTCCGCTTTGGTCCAAAAATGGTCTTAGTTGTAAGAAGATTAATTTGAACAAAGTCAACTTTTATCAAAACTTTTCAAAACTATTTTCGATATGGATCAGAACTGGACACGCCTAAGACCTGTCACTGAGATGCACAACATCGGATTCCCGCAACTAGAAAGTTGCCCCTAGTTTGAGTAGCACTGTACCGGAGATTACAACCGAAGCTCTTGAATGCTGAATAGACAAAGATGACCGAGCTGATCAAATGGACAAAGTTGATTAGGGAAAAAGCTTATGGCTGGACTTCAGGATGAAGTTGCCTACGTATCCCAAAGATGGGAATCAAGCCTTACGTAGTTCAGGCTTGGGTTCACTCGAGTATTTTCACTCTCCTTTTGCGCTCTAACTTTTGCCAAGGCCGCTTTGCGGGTTTTCAACCTTGCGAGCTCAGTTTTTATAATTTCAATTTTTCGTGCTCTAACTTTTGCCTAGGTCGCCCTTTTCGGTTTTCGGCCTAGCGAGCCTTCAGGATAATATTTCTTCAACTTGTCCATGTTGATCGGTTGTGAGAACTCTAGGCCATCTAGGTCCATCAAAACGACAGCTCCACCTGACCAAATAGACTTGATAATGTAGAGACCAGTCCAATTGGGTCTGAACTTGCCCCTTGGGTCGTGGATGGGAGCTCGGTTGTCCTTGAGTACCAAATCTCCTTCTTTTAGATTCCTGGACTTAACTCTCTTGTTGAAAGCCCAGGCAATCCTGTGCTGATAACCTTGAACGTGGTACAGTGCTTTCAGTCTTCTTTCATCGAAGAGAATGAGTTCTTCAAATCTGCTCTGCTGCCAATCTGCTTCGGCTATCTGACACTCGGCCAATACTCGCAAAAACGGAACCTCAATTTCAAAAGGTAGAACGACCTCCATCCCATAAACCAATGAATACGGAGTCGCCCCAGTAGAAGTTCTGATTGAAATCCGGTAACCCCACAGGGCAAACGGCAACTTATCTGGCCAGTCCCGGTAGGTTTCCACCATCTTCTGTAGTATGTGTTTGATGTTCTTGTTGGCGGACTCAACCCGCTCCATTGGTTTACGGCCGGTATGTGGATGACTTATGAAAAGCCACATTGTATTTCTTCAACAAGTCAATCACTTCCTTCTTGAAGTGGGAACCGTTATCTGAAATGATCTCATTTGGGACTCCATAACGACAGATGATGTTGTTTCTGATGAACTTTGCGACATGTGAAGCCTTCAACACCGCATAAGATTGGGCCTCCACCCACTTTGTAAAATAATCTATCGCGACAGGATGAACTCATGCCCATTCGACCCCTTTGGAGTGACAGCCCGATCACATCGATTCCCCAAATTGAAAATGGCCATGGCGAAGTCATGTTGTATAATTTCGACGACAGGATGTTCATGCGGTTTGCATGGATCTGACATTTGTGGCATCGCCGAACAAAGCCGATACAATCCTTCTCCATGGTGGACCAATAGTAACCCTGTCTGAGGATCTTCCGAGCCAACATTACCCTGTTCATATGTGCACCACATTCTCCTCCATGGATGGCCTCCATTAGGCGCTTCGATTCTTCGGCTTCTACACACAACTTATGCATTCCCAGATGACCTCTCTTATACAGTTTACCCCCGCAGATGATGAACTGAACGGCCATTCTTCTGATTGCCCTTTTATCCTTGGCATTTGCCCCTGGTGGATACGCCTCTTTCTCCAAGAAGCTCCAAATGTCGTAATACCAGGGGTTCTCATCTTGAACCTCATCTATAGCAGCAATTGATTCATATGCTGGCGCAAACTTCTGGTCAATGATGACTGGACGCATCCGGACTCCAAACTAGATGTCTATCATGGAAGATAGAGTTGCTAGTGAATCTGCGAACCTGTTGTTCTCTCTTAGTAGATGAGCAAAGTTTAGTTTCTCAAACCGAGGAATTAACAAGTCCAGGGTTTGGTGATACATTATCATCTTTTCTTCTTTGACTTCCAGTCTCCTTTTGCTTGAGACACAACAAGGTTCGAGTCCCCGATGACGTAACCGTTTTGCCCTAGTTCCAAGGCTGCTTCTAGACCGGCAATGCATGGCTCATATTCTGCTTCATTGTTCGAGACTTTGAACCGAAGTTTGAATGCTAGAGGAATACGGGAATTGTCGGGTGCTATCAACAACACTCCTATCCCATATCCATACTGGTTTGATGCTCCGTCAAAGTACATCGTCCAAGTTTCATCTTCGATGTGCAAAATGGCCTCATCTGGGAATAAGTACTCAACTGCTTCACCCCCTTTCACTGGATGATCGGCTAAGAATTCTGCTACTACTCTTCCCTTGACTGACTTGCGTGTCACATATTTCAGATCGAATTCGAAAAGCAACAGCAACCAACGAGCTAGCCTACCCGTAAGTGTCGGTTTCTCGAAAAGATATTTGATGGGATCCAGTCGTGAAACCAACATTACGGAGTGAGCTAACAGGTAGTGCCGCAGCTTCCTGGTAGCCCATACCAAGGCTAAGCAAGCCTTCTCCAGCGGTGTGTAGCGAGTCTCATACTCCAACATCTTCTTGCTCAGATAGTAGATGGCCCTCTCCACCTTGTCCTCTGATTCTTGCGTGAGCATACACCCATTGTAGTCTCAGTTACTAAATAACAAATATCAACGGTTTTCCGGCTGGTGGTGACAACACGGGTGGGTTCTGTAAATATTCCTTGATCTGTTCAAAGCAGTTGGCATCGGCCGTCCCATTGGAATTTCTTTCCTTTCTTCAGGAGACCAAAAAGTGGTTCACAAGTCAAGGTTAATTTTGAGATAAACATTCTTATGAATTGCACTTTACCCAGAAAGCCTCGCACCTCCTTTTCAGTCATTGGGGGGCATTTCTAAGATGGCCTTGATTTTGAAAGGGTCGACTTCGATACCTCTCTGCGTAATCAGAAACCCTAGCATTTTCCCTGCTGTAACACCGAACATACACTTCTGAGGATTCAGCCGCAACCGGAATTCTCTGATCCTTTGGAAGAACTTTTGCAAGGCGTCAATGTAGTGCCCTCTCTTTCTTTGGACTTGAGACAATCATGTCATTCCACGTACACCTCAACCTCTTTGGATCATGTCATGCAATATTGTGGTCGCGGCCCGTTGATATGTAGCTCCAGCGTTCTTCAGCCCAAATGGCATCACTCTGTAGCAGTAGATTCCCCGGGGTGGTGAAGGCATTCTTTTCCGGTCTTCAGGTGCCATCACTATCTGATTGTAGCCTGAGAAGCCATCCATAAACAAAAGCAAAGCATGCCCCGCTGTGAAATCCACCAACTCATCAATATGCGGCAAGGGAAAGTCGTCCTTCGGACTAGCTCTGTTCAAATCCCTGAAATCCACGCACACCCGGATCCTGCCATCTTTCTTGGTACCGGAACAATGTTGACCAACCAAGTCGGGTATTCGGATACCAGCAGGAAGCCTGCATCGATTTGCTTGGTGACCTTTCCTTAATCTTGATGGCCCAGTCAGGGCGGATCCTTCTGAGTTTCTGCTGAGGTCGGTCGGGCCTCGGGGTCAAGAGGGATCCGATGCTGTACAATCTCAGGATCGATCAGCATGTCTTCGTAGGACCACGGAAACATCTTTGAATCTTTAATAAAGCGACTAAGCGCTCGCGTTCCTCCGAAGACAACGTGGACCCGATCTGGACCAGCCGCGGGTCCTCTCAGTACCAATATTCACAGTAGTGATTTCATCAACTAAAGGTTTAACAAATCTTTCCTGCTCTTGATCAATTAATCGTTGCAAAACCGGAGGAATTTCTCCTCGTCGTTTTTGTCAAAATTTTGAAAGTCCTGATTCAAGCAATAAATCAAAGGCATAGAAAAGTACTCAGAAACCACATCCACATCATTCTCATTAAGCACATCCAAACCGTCCGATTCTTCTGTTACAACAGACTCAAAAGAGAAAGAAAAAGACGACCTGGACAGGACTGTGGCATCCGGTTATCACCCCCAGGAATACCGGACTCAGACTCAGTCGAGCTGGAACCTGATTCCGACTCACAAGACTCGGTGGAATCAGATTCCGGCTCACTACCTGACCCGATGCTGCTTGACAAAAATCCCTCTTCATACTGCCAAACGAGAGAGGGTGCGATGGATGCATCCAAAATAGTTGATGGTAGGCCCGCAGCCGTTTCATTCCCGATCATGGACACCGCGAGGTTATCCCCAAGCACTTCTGTTCGATCGGAGGATTTGAAAGTAGACATGCCAGTGCTACCCCATTTCAATCTCGACATCCTCAGACTCCATCTCCTTGCTCTGCTCAACCTCAACTGTCGAGTCTGTCTGCTCTTCGGCATCGTCATCCCCGGATAACTGTAGGTCAAAGAAGATCTCGAATCCCGGCATGCGCTTTCTCTCCGCATTTAGCCACGGCTCTAGGAAGCCACAAAATGGAAAGTCCTCCCCCTCCCGACGAAGCGTCCGTTTAGGGTACCCTGGATGGGCCGGTGCATCAATCAAAAGGCTTCCCCATCTATTTCGCTCTGGCTCTCCCAGCCATCTCCTTACCTTTCCTTACCCAATCCTCTTTGGTGGGCAGATAACCCAAGCCAAAGGTGTATGGGTTGTGTGGCACTTCGGCCAACTTGCAACGCCCTTCCGGCGCTCTTTCCAATCCCATCCCGGGGATGTGTTGGAGCTTGTTTCATGAGGTATACTGCTTGAGCACTGACATACACCCTCATTAGCCGCCATGATGTTCCGTACAACCCAACCTCAGCTAAGGTAAAACCTGACATGAACACATCCTCCATACCGTGCTCAATTTCCAAAACTGGCGTGGATACTTCTGGTGGTGGATGGATCGACGAATTCCCAAAAACAATGGCTACTCCCTTCCCATGGGGGTATTTCACCATCTGATGCAAGGTGGATGACACTGCCTTCACCTGATGCAGCCACGGCCGCCCCAAAAGCAGGTTGAAAGTTGCAGGAACCTCTAAGACATGGAAATCTATCTCATGTTGTCCCGGCCCAACCTTGGTCTGAATTTTCACTATCCCCATGACTTCTCTGCTCGTGTTGTCATATGCTCGAATCACTTAAGCTGTCGGCACAAAGTCTACAGTTTTTAAACCAATTGCATACGCTGTCCTTGCCGGGCAGACATTATCAACAAGAACCACCGGGATCCATTTGTTTCTACATTCCACCGAAATGTAGAGTGGCTTGTTGTGGTTCGCCCCTCAGGTGGCAATTCCTTGTCAGAAAAATCACATCGGGGTAGCTCCTCCCGGAAAAACTAATCCCACCAGCTGCTCTGGCATGGTTTCTATTGAGAGCTTGGCCTTGTCCATGGCCGATAAGACAGCTTGTCGATGCACCCGTGATGCCATAAGCAGTCCCCAGATGGAGATGTCTGCTTGTATCTTTTTTAGCTGTTTGAGCACGGCCTCATCTTCAAGTTGCTTCTCTTTTTGTTTCCCAGCCTCCCTATTTTTCCCAGATGCCTCTAGCTGATCTAGGTGTGGAGGCTTGAAATACCACCCACTCCTTGTCATATGGTCGACCTCGCCGATGTACCAGGTATCGTCTGGTTGGTTGCTCCCCCAATCCTCATCCGTGTGGGCAAGACATAAATCATCGTCCTCCCACCGCATTCCATCGGCAGCTGACAGACACCTGTCTGGCTCCGGTATGACTGCTCTCGTACTTGCAGTACCCTCCATCCATATGCTCATAGCATTCTCTGTTTCTGCATACATAGCAGTTTCAGTCCCCTCATGGGCTTTAGCTTTCCTGATTCTCTCAGAATCCTCAAACCTTTCCTGTTCCAACTGTGTCAGTACAGCTGACTGTTCAATAATTCCTGTATTCAAAATGCTCCAATTCTGAGTGAAATTCTTGACACCGGCGCTCTCCGGCGATGTACTCTGCCCGATCGTCACTGACATTCTTGCCTCTGCCGGACCTTGTTCTGGTTGGAACTCTTCCACAACATCCGGTTGATCATCCAACCACCTGGTAGCCTCCGCTGATTCCTCATAATCAAACCAGTTGACTGCTGCGTCCCCTGGATCTTGGTCCCTGAAAAACTGGAGGTTGGCAAGGTCCTCTTCCACAGCCGTTAAATCGTCTGCCCTCTGTCCAAATCCATCCCCTTGGATCACACACAGCTCTGCCCCTGTCGACAATTCCACATTTGGCCCATCCTGGCCTACTGACGAAATGTAGTCACTCGGATTGTATACCTTCTCAATAAAACTCCCAGATTCCTCAGACTCTGGCTCAACAATCCCATTCTCCTCTAAAATCTCCCCTCTTCATTCTTCGACAGTCACAACCATTGGCTCAGGTTGGGTTCTGGAGATGTCCAACATGCACAAGTCGGTGCAGTCAGGAAGGAGCACCTCCGGCTTAGGTAGGTGGGAAGGGGTGATATATATGCTAGGATCGTAAGCCACGACCCCAGTCTGAAAAAGTTGATTCTTTTGGGAGGTGGAGCTTGGTTGTGCAGTGGGAGAGGGTTTGTTGTAACATTGGGTTTCTCGGGAGGCAGAATCACCCCGTTATCGATGAGATCTTGAACCTCATGACGTAATTAGAAGCACAGGTCGATGTCATGACCGTGCTGTTGGTGAAATGCGCAATATTTGGCTGGGTTGTGGGTAGGGGGAGAAGTCTTCCGGTAATGGCGCGACTCTAGGGCTTAAGTGCCCTTTTCTGATTAAAACCCCAGAGCTTTGGACAGGGGCATATACAGTGGAGCGAAGGTTCTTTGGTTTTTGGGTGGGTATTTGGCTGTTTGCGTATGGCTTCCGGACGCACCAGAGAATGGCGTAGCTGCCATGGTTCTTGGAGGGGGGTTGGTGGTGACTATGCTCACTTCGGAGGCTCTTGTAGTTATAGCGCCGCTCGGGCCCGCATTTAGTGTTGCGGTTAAAAGTTCTTCGGGTTGGCTCTCTGTCATTATCAATCAAGCCCTGCTTCAAGGCATCCTCAATCGTACTCCCATCTCATACAGATCTGAAAAGGTAGGAAGGGGAGCACGATCATTTTTGCATAGCTTAGGCTGGAGATTGCGCACAATCATCCTAATCTGATCTTTATCTGTGGGCCTTAGGGTCATCATCGAGGCCTTGGCCCTCCATCTGGTCACGAACTCCGAAAAGCTCTCTTTAGGCTCCTGCCTTGTTGTCTCAAGATCACGGGTCGTAATCTCGATTTGCATATTATATGAGTATTGTGCAATGAAGGCCTCAGCCATCTCGTCCCAGTTTCTCTTGACATCGTCTTCTAATTTGGCGTACCAGATGGCTGCCACGCCAGACAGGGTCCGGCCGAATAGAGACAGCTTCTGCAGTCTGGTGAGGCCCATTGGTCTTAAGATATCTGAAAACAATCTCAGGTGCACCATGGGATCCCCGGATCCATCAAATCGGTCGATATGCAGCATCTTGAATCTGTCCGGCAGCGTCACAGCTGCGTCGGTATATGCATCTTCAATGTCAGGGATGGTCTTGACTCCCTGGGATGTCTTGAACAGCTTTTCAAGCTTGCTCAACTTCAATGCTGTGGGATCTGTCTCGAAGTCAAAGGGGGAGTCCGGTAGGTTGGTGGGCGTTTTGGATAACTGGGGTAGGATCTGGGGTAGGATCGGGGGCGGAGCCGGCCCTATCGGAACGTCTGTATCCCCTTGGATATTCTGGACGTTTGGTGTCTCCTCGGGTATCGGAATCCTTGGTGTGGGAGGAGCTTGATGTAAGGAAGATGCCCCGGCTTGCTGTAGCCTTGTGATTAACTCTACTTGTTCCGTCATAACTGTAGCCTGTTGTTTGGCGAACTCCGCCTGTCGGATAGCGTCTTGCTGTAGAGTTTTCATGCTCTCTTGGAGCTGGCGCGCCATCTCTTCTAAACTTGCCATACTGTTCTGATCTAGCTGTATTGCCGGTATATGTTCCCTCTCTGTGGGAGAAATAGGACTCTAATTCCTACTATACCTAGGCGGGGTGGACGAAGCCCTCTGAACTGTCTGTTGAACCGATATCCTCTGCCTAACCGCCCTCTGTCTGGTAACCGGGGGTAGAGAATGATACACTGGTTGTCCGTCTACCAGATCCTCAGATCGATGGAGTCGACGACCTCTTGTCCGGAGTGCTTGGGGAATATCTACTGGGTTAGAAGCAATTGTGCTAAACTACCTAGCGAAAAGATAAATAAAGCGATAATAAGGAAATAAAACAACCAGATAAACGGACAGCATAACAGCGTAAAATAAACACACAATACACAGTTGGGTATCACAACACACTGTTGATAAGCTGAATACACTGTTCTCAGATGTTGATCATTGTTCCCAGATTACTGCCCCCCAAAACCAAATCTGATACCTGCAGATAACTGATCCTCAAAACACTGGTACCCGCAGGCCTGATGCCCAAACTTGCAAACTGATACACGCCTTCCTGTAGAGACGCACTCTAAAGCACATAGCAGATAAGTGAGAGCCAAAACACCCCTATGTTGGGATAGGGTTTCCCTGTCCTATTTTGTTAGGAGCTAGGATTTCACTACACACGCAGCGGTTTCAAACAACCTATATCGGGTAAGCAGCCTGTCCTAGTTTGGAATGGTCACTATGGATTCGAATATGCACTAGGTCGATGGTCGAAAGAGTGCCCGGTAAAACCGGGGTTTGTGTCCATCCCATACTGGCAGAGCCGCAACCGGTCAGCCTTATGGCATGCTTTGACAAAGTCATCCTCCGGCAAACCGCTCAGGAATAGCAGATGGCCAACACGGTGTCCTAGGCGCACCAATGCACATGCAATGCAAAGAAACACATAAGTGTAGTCAAAACAGAGATATCACGAGTTCGAGTCAAGTTCACTAATTTCCCCAGCAGAGTCGCCAGAAACTGTAGACGCGCCCCGTGTGAGGGCCTCAGTGCTACAGTTCAGACTCAATTTGTCACGGTTCTTAATCTGAACCAAAGAGTCTAAATTCGGCAAATCGTTTTTGAAAACAGATTTTTTATAAAGAAGTGCCAAACATGGACTGATTTGCCAGATACAAAGTCGCCACCTAAATATTTTATTTTAGGGGAATTTAGGAAACCCTGACTCGTTGCCTAAGGCCACATGTCCGTCATCACCAAAGTTGCCTCGGCTCGGGAACTTGGGTACGATTGGAGAAGGTCAGCTATGAGCACCCCCGCTCGCCCGATCAAAGATTGGCCTCTACTAATCATGATATCTTGTTTTGAAAACATTATGCGTTCTTATTCCGATTATTAGCCTAGATTTACTACGTGATGCGCACAACAAACAAGTATAGACTGAATCGCCTGAATTGGAATAAAACATTTCATGTGTTTTTTTTTTGCAAGTGGTTTGCTACTCGCAAGTAGGCTGAAAATGCAGATTTTGCCGTCCCCAAGTGGGCTTTAGAAAAAGATAGTTTTGCCACTATCTAGTGGGCTTAAAACTCACAGTTTAATGCCTTATTCCAATTCGGGTAATTCAACTCCACCCACTGGCATTCAAGCAGTTATATCACATAAGCAGCTAGCCTCATGGTAATCATGCTATTATATGGCAACACTCACACGCACGTGGTATGCTAAAGCATAAAAGCTTACCTAGTCTCCAAGCCGAAACAGAAACTAGTAAGTAATCATATGCATGATCCTAGTTCATGTTAAGATGGCTAATGTAACACTGCAGGGTGCAGCTAGAATAGGCTCGGCTAATCTATGGATGGCATGTGAAATGCAACAACTAACACGTATCCAACTTGGAATTGAAATACAATGCAGTTAGCATGATGCGCTGAGCCCGGTGCATGCAATACTGATGAATGATGCACGCATGCATAGCATAAGGTATGCTAATTTAAATATGTCCTAATACGAACCATCAAAGCAGGTAAGTAAAAGGGAGAAAGAAGTGGGGGTTGGAAGGCATGCACACACGCACCCACACTTATTACAAATACGCCCCTCACTCGGGGACCGAAAGAATAATACAGTCCGAATAATGAATCAATCCTAGCTAATTAATTATTATAGACCCTCTAATTAATTAACAAATTAATCACAAAAATAATTTAAATGTGAAGCTAAAGAGACTGCCGCAGCTCTACCTCGGAATGCGCGAATGATGCATGCCTGACTCGCCCTGCTCGGAAACTCGCTGCCATAGCACTGTTGCCTCTGTTTACACTACCCTGCTCCTCTGAAAATTTGCACAAGTCCCAAGGATGCTTCTCTGAACACCGGGGAGCATCACCGACCAAGTGGGAACACCACTGGCCGAAGGGAATGGTCATCGACCATTGGTTGAGCCACCGGCTAATTGTATTTGGTCAGTCGGCACTCCAAGTAGCCGGCCGGCTATTTCTTCCTGCAGAATCCCTTAAAGATCCCTTGAAGAACAGCAAGGTCAGCCACCTTCTTCCTGTCAAAACCGACCCAAAACTTCAAGAACAAACCCTCAAGACCTCCAAGTCGAAGTATGGTGTAATGGTGTGTGTCTTAGTGCAAAACTAAGAATAAAACACCTTTTAGGCTCTTAAACACACACAAATGAAGAGAGAGAGGGAGATATAGAGAGAGAGGTGTATATATCAGAGTATATATGTATTTTGCTCTGGTTTTGCTCAACCCATCAAAGGAGAAAGGGGTCTCTTATATAGACAATGCAAAGACTAAGCTTCCAAGGGAAGCTATTCAAAAGGGGTCAAGGCTTCCAAGGGAAGCTAAGCTAAGGGTGCAAGCTTCTTGAGGAAGCTATGACAAAGGGTCAAGCTTTCTCAAGAAGCTTGAGCAAAAGGTGCAATCTTCTCTAGGAAGCTTGGACTAAAAGGGTGCAAAGGTTTAAAACAGCTACACGCGTGCATGGGGGGCAGGGTCCGTACATTCCAGCTGGCACAGCTGGCATGCATTATGCCTAAAAAAGGCAAAAAGGTGGTATCGGCCAGCAAAGGAGGCCATCGGCCAAACAGATGGTCAGCCGACCACACCAAATGCCGACCGGCCAATGGTATATTTCACCAATGGCTGGTAGCAAGAAGACACGGCCGGTGGCCTCAAGCCAGGGCCGGTGGGTGTCAGGGGTAGCTAACAAGCTACTCTCTACCCTCAGAAGCAAAAACACAAGTGTTTGGTGCAAAATCAAACACAAAACAGTCGAGTTGAGAGATCCTGAGGCAAGGCGCGTAGCCGAGACCTCTGGGAACTCAAAACGAACACGAACATGGGTGATCACCGAGTGTTCAAACGGTGACGTCCAAGTCTTGAGGACGGTCAAAAATGGGGTGTCTACAGTTGCCCCTCTTTGACAGAACTCGAAAGTCATAACAATGACGGGAGTGAGTTGTCAAAGCCTAGAGACGACCCATTTTTGACAAGGCCGAAGACTAGAACAAAACATACAAGCTGCAGATAAAGATATGCGCCGAAGGCAGGGGCAAAATGCAACTGACAATGCAAGAAGCCGAGCATAACTTATGATCATGCAAAGAAAGCTGTAACGAAGCATAACATATGCAACAGTTTTAAGCTAGCACACACCAAACTACACTACAATGCAGAGAGAGTGTAAAGGAATCATGTAATTATCGCTACGTTTCACGCAGAGAATACAATACCTCCGGTTTGTCTGGTCGTGACAGCTTCAAATGAACCGTACATACAATATCGGCCTGAAAAAAAAGAAAACCTAACAGGTACAATATTGTAGCAAATGCATATCATGCATTGAAAGTGCGTGACGACGCAACCGATTAGAGCGCATAACAATGCGATTTAAACAAACATAACAATGCTATGAAGGCGCAAACACATGTAAGTAAAGAACACGGGAAAACGTGCGCAATGTGTGAAGATGTAGACACATGTAAGTAAAGTATACGCGACAACGTATACAATGTGTATATAATGAACTTGAACACATGTAAGTAAAGCATAACACGACAACGTATGCAATATGTATAGAAATTTGAACACATGTAAGTAAAGCATAACGCGACAACGTATGCAATGTGTATAGAAAGGAACTTGAACACATGTAAGTAAAGCGATGCCCGTATGCAAGCAATGTGTATAGAAAGGAACTTGAACACATGTAAGTAAAGCAATGCACGTATGCACGCAATGTGTATAGAAAGGAACTTGAACACATGTAAGCAAAGCGATGCACGTATGCACGCAATGTGTATAAAAGGAACTTGAACACATGTAAGTAAAGCGATGCACGTATGCATGCAATGTGTATAAAAGGAACTTGAACACATGTAAGTAAAGCGATGCACGTATGCATGCAATGTGTATAAAAGGAACTTGAACACATGTAAGTAAAGCGATGCACGTATGCATGCAATGTGTATAGAAAGGAACTTGAACACATGTAAGTAAAGCAATGCACGTATGCATGCAATGTGTATAGAAACTTGAAGCATGGTAAAGACAAGTTATTCATGATGTTGAAATGCAAAGCACTGCAACACAGTATAATTGAAGCGATTTGTGGAGTTCACAAGATACAAAAAGGATACGGGAAGGGGTGTTCCTCGCACGTACGGAGCATCGCTCAAAAAAGACACGGCCTGAGGTCAACTCGAAGGCCTACTAATGTTCCGAAAAAAGTGCACTTCCTTGCACTGTCTTGAGTAATGAAGGTGCCAAACCATATAGTTGACCCGAACAAGGGCGCGAGAGGTGCATCGACCGCAAAAAGGGGGGAGGGCTACTGGTATCAATCCCGATATTCTGCTGCCCTGCTCTCCTTTTGCTTTACTTTCCTTTTTACTGGTAGTTTAAGCACATCGCACTGCCTCAGGCAGGTTATTATTTTTTCTCAAAACTGTGTATTTTTGCAAAACACATGATGGAAATGAAACAGCTATTTTGTTCAAAAGGTGTTACATTTGTACTTTCTATGCATCGCATCGTGTGATATCACATAACAATGTGAATGAAATTGAACTTTGTTTGAAAATTGAGCACTCGCATCGTAATAATCAGTAGTGAACCGACTTACAACTCGATAAGCAAAACAAAGAAACTCGATAAGTCAACCAAGTGCGAGTACAACTCGATAAGCAAATCAAAGACTTAAAAGAGTGAAATACAACTCGATAAGCAAAAGGGTGTGACCCCGCAAGAATCGATCACCGGAGGGCATCGGTAGAGGTTCCAACCACAATCCCTCAGCATGTTCAACTCATAAACAGCTCATGGAACAGGGGAAGGCCATCGGCCATGAGAAATGTCCATCGGCCAAAAGTGGTGTCGGTCGGCACTATATTTGGCGGCGGCCATGAATTGCAAGAACCAGCAGAATGCTGACATCTGTTCTCCACTCAACCTTATCTTCTACAAAAGGCCTCAGCTTCGTGGTTTTTCTCAATTCAACACTGATTTGCTCCAAATGGAAGAGTTTCTTGCCCAGAATCTCTCAGCTTGGATTGCCAACTTGGACGGCTCGGAAAAGCTGAGTTTCCGGGCTTCGGCATAAACGCACTATTCACTCTGGGTCGTACTCCGCTGCACCTTCCTTTCTCCATGCCGCGGCAAGGTTTTGGAATCCGGTGACACATGTTTTTAGCTTTGGCGGGCAAGAGGTATGTCCTACCTTCGAAGATTTCCAAGCTTTAATGGAGTCCGAGCGCAACGAAGAGATCTTGCCCCAACTTCGTTTTGGCTATGCCCAAGCCTTAGGACAAATGTGTGGGCTCTCAATACCCGACGCTCGATCTTTGATTTATGACGGAATGCTGGATATTCCGAGTTTGATTTGCCGTTTTTCTGGTGCCGGTGACCGCGGTGACCATCATTGGCAAGGTTTTCGGCAACACGCACTTTGTTTGTGCATGCTATCTCATTTCTTACTTGCCTCAGGCTCCGGAGGATCTAGTGTCCGGTTGATCGAGGTTGCCCAAGGTTTGAAGGAGGGTAAGAGTTGCATCGCCATGACTCTGGCTGAGACGTTGATGGGCTTGGACGCTTTCCATCCGCGAAACGACCAAATTTGCGGGAAGTCCACTACTGCTGCAGGTAATGTTTCCCACCCAATCTCACATATGTATTGCTCACATCACTCGGCCCTCAGGCTCGGTTTTTCTCACAAAACCCTCTTCTTACTTTTTCTCTCATCGTACATCTCTCTATTCTTTATTCTCTCATTTTTCATCCCTTCCCAGGTGTGGTTGATGGACAAGTTGCAGGTTGTGGACTCTTGCCCAGCTTACTCAGCTCGCGGTTACTTCTTCAGGCAACGCCTAGTCGATGCCCTTGATGAGGGTTGGTGGTTTGACTGGATGTGCAGCTTGTCCGCAGACCGCATTGCTTGGCGGTGCCCTTGGCTCAATCTACCGGCAATGGGCTATAGCATGACCCGCCAACCTGGGATTCAGCTGATTGGCTTGACTCACTGTGTGTTCTACTTCCCATTCCGGTTCCAGCGCCAGTTTGGTCATGATCAGACTTGTCCACCAGAGGGGATAGAGTACCCGGTTACATTCCCGATCCGAGGCGCACAGCTTGCCCGTATACGACAGCATGGAGGACTAGAGAGCTCCTGGCCCCCGCTCCCACTTTCAGTTGCACTTTGTCTGATGAGTGCATAGATTGGCTTAATGAGGAGGCACAGATTGGGCCTAGTTTGGCATCAGAGGCTTCGACCGGCTCTGGGAGGGGTGCAGGAACACCTGACTTAACTATGCCCCGGATTTATTGCTTTATTAGTACTTTCAAGTTTTCTTTATGAATGTAATAAAAAGCAACTTCAATTTATATGCAAGAGCAGGAGAACTCTGTATTGAAATCAATGAAATTAAAGGTTGTGGGTACTGAAAATTTTCCGCTTTGGTTCAAAAATGGTCTTAGTTGTAAAAAGATTAATTTGAACAAAGTCAACTTTTATCAAAACTTTTCAAAACTATTTTCGATATGGATCAGAACTGGACACGCCTGAGACCTGTCACTGAGATGCACAACATCGGATTCCCGCAACTGGAAAGTTGCCCCTAGTTTGAGTAGCACTGTACCGGAGATTACAACCGAAGCTCTTGAATGCTGAATAGACAAAGATGACCGAGCTGATCAAATGGACAAAGTTGATCGGGGAAAAAGCTTATGGCTGGACTTCAGGATGAAGTTGCCTACGTATCCCAAAGATGGGAATCAAGCCTTACGTAGTTCAGGCTTGGGTTCACTCGAGTATTTTCACTCTCCTTTTGCGCTCTAACTTTTGCCAAGGCCGCCCTTTGCGGGTTTTCAACCTTGCGAGCTCAGTTTTTATAATTTCAAATTTTTCGTGCTCTAACTTTTGCCTAGGTCGCCCTTTCGGGTTTTCGGCCTAGCGAGCCTCTCAGGGATAATATTTCTTCAACTTGTCCATGTTGATCGGTTGTGAGAACTCTAGGCCATCTAGGTCCATCAAAACGACAGCTCCACCTGACCAAATAGACTTGATAATGTAGGGACCAGTCCAATTGGGTCTGAACTTGCCCCTTGGGTCGTGGATGGGAGCTCGGTTGTCCTTGAGTACCAAATCTCCTTCTTTTAGATTCCTGGACTTAACTCTCTTGTTGAAAGCCCGGGCAATCCTGCGCTGATAACCTTGAACGTGGTACAGTGCTTTCAGTCTTCTTTCATCGAAGAGCATGAGTTCTTCAAATCTGCTCTGCTGCCAATCTGCTTCGGCTATCTGACACTCGGCCAATACTCGCAAAGACGGAACCTCAATTTCAATAGGTAGAACGGCCTCCATCCCATAAACCAATGAATACGGAGTCGCCCCAGTAGAAGTTCTGATTGAAGTCCGGTAGCCCCACAGAGCAAACGGCAACTTATCTGGCCAGTCCCGGTAGGTTTCCACCATCTTCTGCAGTATGTGTTTGATGTTCTTGTTGGCGGCCTCAACCGCTCCATTGGTTTGCGGCCGGTATGTGGATGACTTATGAAAAGCCACATTGTATTTCTCCAACAAGTCAATCACTTCCTTCTTGAAGTGGGAACCGTTATCTGAAATGATCTCATTTGGGACTCCATAACGACAGATGATGTTGTTTCTGATGAACTTTGCGACATGTGAAGCCTTCAACACCGCATAAGATTGGGCCTCGACCCACTTTGTAAAATAATCTATCGCGACCAGGATGAACTCATGCCCATTCGACCCCTTCGGAGTGACAGCCCCGATCACATCGATTCCCCAAACTGAAAATGGCCATGGCGAAGTCATGTTGTATAGTTTCGACGGCGGGATGTTCATGCGGTTTGCATGGATCTGACATTTGTGGCATCGCCGAACAAAGCCGATACAATCCTCCTCCATGGTGGACCAATAGTAACCCTGTCTGAGGATCTTCCGAGCCAACATTACCCCGTTCATATGTGCACCACATTCTCCTCCATGGATGGCCTCCATTAGGCGCTTCGATTCTTCGACTTCTACACACAGCTTATGCATTCCCAGATGACCTCTCTTATACAGTTTACCCCCGCAGATGATGAACTGAACGGCCATTCTTCTGATTGCCCTTTTATCCTTGGCATTTGCCCCTGGTGGATACGCCTCTTTCTCCAAGAAGTTCCAAATGTCGTAATACCAGGGGTTCTCATCTTGAACCTCATCTATAGCAGCAATTGATTCATATGCTGGCGCAAATTTTTGGTCGATAATGACTGGACGCATCCGGACTCCAAACGGGATGTCTATCATGGAAGATAGAGTTGCTAATGAATCTGCGAACCTGTTGTTCTCTCTTAACAGATGAGTAAAGTTTAACTTCTCAAACCGAGGAATTAACAAGTCCAAGGTCTGGTGATACATAATCATCTTTTCTTCTTTGACTTTCCAATCTCCTTTTGCTTGAGATACAACAAGGTTCGAGTCCCCAATGACGTCCAACCGTTTTGCCCCTAGTTCGAGGGCTGCTTCTAGACCGGCAATGCATGCCTCATATTCTGCTTCATTGTTCGAGACTTTGAACCGGAGTTTGAAGGCTAGAGGGATACGGGAATTGTCGGGTGCTATCAGCAACACCCCTATCCCATATCCGTACTGGTTTGACGCTCCGTCAAAGTACATCGTCCAAGTTTCATCTTCGATGTGCAAAATGGCCTCATCTGGGAATAAGTACTCAACTGCTTCACCCCCTTCCACTGGATGATCGGCTAAGAATTCTGCTACTGCTCTTCCCTTGACTGACTTGCGTGTCACATATTTCAGATCGAATTCGGAAAGCAACAGCAACCAACGAGCTAGCCTACCCGTAAGTGCCGTTTCTCGAAAAGATATTTGATGGGATCCAGTCGTGAAACCAACATTACGGAGTGAGCTAACAGGTAGTGCCGCAGCTTCCTGGTAGCCCATACCAAGGCTAAGCAAGCCTTCTCCGCGGTGTGTAGCGAGTCTCATACTCCAACATCTTCTTGCTCAGATAGTAGATGGCCTCTCCACCTTGTCCTCTGATTCTTGCGCGAGCATACAGCCCATTGTAGTCTCAGTTACTGAAAGGTAAATATCAACGGTTTTCCCGGCTCTGGTGGTGACAACACGGGTGGGTTCTGTAAATATTCCTTGATTGTTCAAAAGCAGCTTGGCATCGGCCGTCCCATTGGAATTTCTTTCCTTTCTTCAGGAGCCAAAAAGTGGTTCACAAGTCAAGGTTAATTTTGAGATAAACCGTCTTATGAATTGCACTTTACCCAGAAAGCCTCGCACCTCCTTTTCAGTCCTTGGTGGTGGCATTTCTAAGATGGCCATGATTTTGGAAGGGTCGACTTCGATACCTCTCTGTGTAATTAGAAACACCATCATTTTTCCCGCTGTAACACCAAACATACACTTCTGAGGATTCAGCCGCAACCGGAATTCTCTGATCCTTTGGAAGAACTTTTGCAAGGCGGTGTAGTGGCCCTCTCTTTCTTTGGACTTGACAATCATGTCGTCCACGTACACCTCAACCTCTTTGTGGATCATGTCATGCAATATCGTGGTCGCGGCCCGTTGATATGTAGCTCCAGCATTCTTTAGCCCAAATGGCATCACTCTGTAGCAGTATGTCCCCCACGGGGTGGTGAAGGCAGTCTTTTCCCGGTCTTCAGGTGCCATCACTATCTGATTGTAGCCTGAGAAGCCATCCATAAACGAAAGCAAAGCATGCCCCGCTATGAAATCCACCAACTCATCGATATGCGGCAAGCAAAAGTCGTCCTTCGGACTAGCTCTATTCAAATCCCTGAAATCCACGCACACCCGGATCCTGCCATCTTTCTTTGGTACTGGAACAATGTTGGCCAACCAAGTCGGGTATTCGGATACTAGCAGGAAGCCTGCATCGATTTGCTTGGTGACCTCTTCCTTAATCTTGATGGCCCAGTCAGGGCGGATCCTTCTGAGTTTCTGTTTGACAGGTCGGGCCTCGGGGTCAAGAGGGATCCGGTGCTGTACAATCTCAGGATCGATCCCAGGCATGTCTTCGTAGGACCACGCGAAAACATCTTTGAAATCTTTTAATAAAGCGACTAAGCGCTCGCGTTCCTCCGAAGACAACGTGGACCCGATCTGGACCAGCCGCGGGTCCTCCTCAGTACCAATATTCACAGTAGTGATTTCATCAACTAAAGGTTTAACAAATCTTTCCTGCTCTTGATCAATTAATCGTTGCAAAACCGGAGGAATTTCTTCCTCGTCGTTTTTGTCAAAATTTTGAAAGTCCTGATTCAAGCAACAAATCAAAGGCACAGAAAAGTACTCAGAAACCACATCCACATCATTCTCATTAAGCACATCCAAACCGTCCGATTCTTCTGTTACAACAGACTCAAAAGAGAAAGAAAAAGACGACCTGGACAGGACTGTGGCATCCGGGTTATCACCCCCAGGAATACCGTACTCAGACTCAGTCGAGCTGGAACCTGATTCCGACTCACAAGACTCGGTGGAATCAGATTCTGGCTCACTACCTGACAAAAATCCCTCTTCATACTGCCAAACGAGAGAGGGTGCGATGGATGCATCCAAAATAGTTGATGGTAGGCCCGCAGCCGTTTCATTCCCGATCATGGACACCGAGAGGTTATCCCCCAAGCACTTCTGTTCGATCGGAGGATCTGAAAGTAGACATGCCAGTGCTACCCCCATTTCAATCTCGACGTCCTCAGACTCCATCTCCTTGCTCTGCTCAACCTCAACTGTCGAGTCTGTCTGCTCTTCGGCATCGTCATCCCCGGATAACTGTAGGTCAAAGAAGATCTCGAATCCCGGCACGCGCTTTCTCTCCGCATTCAGCCACGGCTCTGGGAAGCCACAAAATGGAAAGTCCTCCCCCTCCCGGACGAAGCGTCCGTTTAGGGTACCCTGGATGGGCCGGTGCATCAACTCAAAAGGCTTCCCCATCTGTTTCGCTCTGGCTCTCCCAGCCATCTCCTTACCTTTCCTTACCCAATCCTCTTTGGTGGGCAGATAACCCAAGCCAAAGGTATGTGGGTTGTGTGGCACTTCGGCCAATGTTGCAACACCCTTCCGGCCGCTCTTTCCCAATCCCATCCCGGGGATGTGTTGGAGCTTGTTCATGAGGTATACTGCTTGAGCACTGACATACACCCCCTCATTAGCCGCCATGATGTTCCGCACAACCCGAGCCTCAGCTAAGGTAAAACCTGACATGAACACATCCTCCATACCGTGCTCAATTTCCAAAACTGGCGTGGATACTTCTGGTGGTGGATGGATCGACGAATTCCCAAAAACAATGGCTACTCCCTTCCCATGGGGGTATTTCACCATCTGATGCAAGGTGGATGACACTGCCTTCACCTGATGCAGCCACGGCCGCCCCAAAAGCAGGTTGAAAGTTGCAGGAACCTCTAAGACATGGAAATCTATCTCATGCTGTCCCGGCCCAACCTTGGTCTGAATTTTCACTGTCCCCATGACTTCTCTGCTCGTGTTGTCATATGCCCGAATCACCTGGGCTGTCGGTACAAAGTCTGCGGTTTTTAAACCGATTGCATACGCTGTCCTTGCCGGGCAGACGTTGATGGCGGATCCGGTATCAACAAGAACCACCGGGATCCATTTGTTTCTACATTCCACCGAAATGTAGAGTGGCTTGTTGTGGTTCACCCCCTCAGGTGGCAATTCCTTGTCGGAAAAAGTCAGCATCGGGGTAGCTCCTCCCGGAAAAACTAATCCCACCAGCTGCTCTGGCGTGGTTTCTATTGAGAGCTTGGCCTTGTCCATGGCCGATAAGACAGCTTGCCTATGCACCCGCGATGCCATAAGCAGTCCCCAGATGGAGATGTCTGCTTGTATCTTTTTCAACTGCTTCAGTACAGCTTCTTCTTCGAGTTGCTTCTCTTTCTGCTTTTCTGCTTCCCTATCTTTCCCAGACGCCTCTGGCTGATCTAGATGCGGAGGCTTGAAATACCGTCCACTCCTAGTCATATGGTCGACCTCGCCGATGTACCAGGTATCATCTGGTTGGTTGCTCCCCCAATTCTCATCCGTGTGGGCAAGACATAAATCATCGTCTTCCCACCACATTCCGTCGGCAGCTGACAGACATCTGTCCGGCTCCGGTATGACTGTTCTCGTACTCGCAGTACCCTCCATCCGTATGCTTGCAGCATTCTCTGTTTCTGTGTACATAGCAGTTTCAGTCCCCTGATGGGCTTTAGCTTTCCTGATTCTCTCAGAATCCTCAAACCTTTCCTGTTCCAACTGTGTCAGTACAGCTGACTGTTCAATAATTCCTATATTCAAAATGCTCCAATCCTGAGCGAAATTATTGACACCGGCGCTCTCCGGCGATGTACTCTGCCCGATCGTCACTGACATTCTTGCCCCTGCCGGACCTTGTTCTGGTTGGAACTCTTCCACAACATCCGGTGATCATCCAACCACTCAGTAGCCTCCGCTGATTCCTCATAATCAAACCAGTTGACTGCTACGTCCCCTGAATCTTGGTCCCTGAAAAACTGGAGGTTAGCAAGGTCTTCTTCCACAGCCGTCAAATCGTCTGCCCTCTGTCCAAATCCATCTCCTTGGATCACACACAGCTCTGCCCCTGTCGGCAATTCCACATTTGGCCCATCCTGGCCTACTGACGAAATGTAATCACTCGGACTGTATACCTTCTTAATAAAACTCCCAGATTCCTTGGACTCTGGCTCAACAATCCCATTCTCCTCTGAAATCTCCCCTCTTCTGTCTTCGACAGTCACCACCATTGGCTCAGGTTGGGTTCTGGAGATGTCCAACATGCACAAGTCGGTGCAGTTAGGACGGAGCACCTCCGGCTTAGGTAGGTGGGAAAGGGTGATATATATGCTAGGATCGTAAGCCACGACCCCAGTCTGGATAAAGGGTTTGTTGTAACATTGGGTTTCTCAGGAGGCAGAATCACCCCGTTATCGATGAGATCTTGAACCTCATGACGTAATCGAAAGCACAGGTCGGTGTCATGACCGTGTTGTTGGTGAAATTAGGGCTGAAAACGAGCCGAGCCGAGCCGAGTTTTACAATGTTCAAGCTCGGCTCGACTTATTTACAAGGTGTTCGAGCTCGGCTCGAGCTCGAAACGAGCTACAACATTTTAACTCGAGCTCGGCTCGTCTAAAGTTTATAGAACTCGGGCTCGGCTCGTGATGGCTCGTTAAGCCATGAGAGAACCAAGGTAAATTTCAAGCCAACTCTCTGCACCTATATAGAGGTTTACTCACCTTAGAATAAATTTTGCAGCCAATGTGGGACTTTTAAGAAAGGCAACAAATGAAAGAAAAGCAAAGAGTCCCACATCGCCTGAAAGAGGAAGCTCCTTTGTGTGCTAATGCCTATAAAAGGCGTGAATTGTTGTCTGCTGCTAACGAAAGAAAACAAAGGCAAACCTTCAATGCTTTTATATTAAAATATAATAAGCGACATTGATGGACCAATTAAAATATTTGAATTTAATAAATATAATATATTATAATATATTGATATTTTATTTTATTACAATATATAATATATATAATACATATGTATATTTTTTTAAAATATAAAAATAAAAAATTATTATTTATATTTATATTTTGGGCTCGCGAGCCTATTCGAGTCGAGCACTATTAAGCTCGAGCTCGGCTCGTTTATTAATCGAGCTTGGAATTTAAGCTCGAGCTCGGCTCGTTTATTAATCGAGTCGAGTTCGAACGAGCCTTAACGAGCCGAACTCGAGTTTGTTCATGAACAACTCGGTTCGTTTGCAGCCCTAGGTGAAATGCGCAATATTTGGCTGGGTTGTGGGTAGGAGGAAGTCTTTCCGGTAATGGCTGCGGCTCTAGGGGCTTCAAGTGCCCTTTTCTGATTAAAATCCCCAGAACTTTGGACAGGGGCATATACAGTGGAGCGAAGGTTCTTTGGTTTTTGGGTAGGTATTTGGCTGTTTGTGTATGGCTTCCGGACGCACCGGAGAATGGCGTAGCTGCCATGGTTCTTAGAGGGGGGTTGGTGGTGACCATGCTCACTTCGGAGGCTCTTGTAGTTGTAGCGCCGCTTGGGCCCGCATTAGTGTTGCGGTTGAACGTTCTTCGGGGTTGCTCTCTGTCATTATCAATCAAGCCCTGCTTCAAGGCATCCTCAATCTGTACTCCCATCTCATGCAAATCTGAAAAGGTAGGGAAGGGAGCACGATTATTTTCTGCATCAGCTTAGGCTGGAGATTGCGCACAATCATCCTAATCTGATCTTTATCTGTGGGCCTTAGGGTCATCATCGAGACCTTGGCCCTCCATCTGGTCACGAACTCCGAAAAGCTCTCTTTAGGCTCCTGCCTTGTTGTCTCAAGATCACAGGTCGTGATCTCGATTTGCGTATTATATGAGTATTGTGCAATGAAGGCCTCAGCCATCTCGTCCCAGTTTCTCTTGACATCGTCTTCTAATTTGGCGTACTAGATGGCTGCCACGCTAGACAGGGTCCGGCCGAATAGAGATAGCTTCTGCAGTCTGGTGAGGCCCATTGGCCTTAAGATATCTGAAAACAATCTCAGGTGCACCATGGGATCCCCGGATCCATCAAATCGGTCGATATGCGGCATCTTGAATCTGTCCGGCAGCGTCATAGCTGCGTCGGTATATCCATCTTCAATGTCAGGGATGGTCTTGACTCCTTGGGATCTCTTGAACAACTTTTCAAGCTTGCTCAACTTCAATGCTGTGGGATCTGTCTCAAACTCAAAGGGGGAGTTCGGTAGGTTGGTGGGCGTTTTGGATAACTGGGATAGGATCGGGGGCGGAGCCGGCCCTATTGGAACGTCTGTATCCCCTTGGATATTCTGGACGTTTGGTGTCTCCTCGGGTATCGGAAACCTTGGTGGGGGAGGAGCTTGATGTGAAGCAGATGCCTCGGCTTGCTGTAGCCTTGTAATTAACACTGCTTGTTCCGTCATAACTGTAGCCTGTTGTTTGGCGAACTACGCCTGTCGGACAGCGTCTTGCTACATAGTTTTCATGCTCTCTTAGAGCTGGTGCACCATCTTCTCTAAACTTGCCATACCCGTGCATGGGGGGCAGGGTCCGTGCATTCCAGCTCGCACAGCTGGCATGCATTATGCCTAAAAAAGGCAAAAAGGTGGTATCGGCCAGAAAAGGAGGCCATCGGCCAAACAGATGGTCGGCCGACCACACCAAATGCCGACCGGCCAATGGGATATTTCACCAATGGCCGGTAGCAAGAAGACACGGCCGGTGGCCTCAAGCCAGGGCCGGTTGGTGTCAGGGGTAGCTAACAAGCTACTCTCTACCCTCAGAAGTAAAAACACAAGTGTTTGGTGCAAAATCAAACACAAAACAGTTGAGTTGAGAGATCCTGAGGCAAGGCGCGTAGCCGAGACCTCCGGGAACTCAAAACGAACACGAACATGGGTGATCACCGAGTGTTCAAGCGGTGATGTCCAAGTCTTGAGAACGGTCAAAAATGGGGTGTCTACACCTATCAAATAGAGAGTTTCGAAACCATAGCACAATGAAACAATATCACAAATGTAAATTAAACTGATCAAAAGGTAAAACGTGAATAATAGTAATTACCAAAATAGAGGTAGCAACAAAAAGGAAATATATATATCCTTTTTTCTATGTAATACATATCACCAATAGACATAAGGGTATAGTAGTCTAACAAACAATATAAATCAAGAAAAAATGACCTCATGGAATAAAAGTATAAATACATGCGACTAACTATGTTATAATTTTTCTTGGTGGACTTATTGGATTAGAACACCTCTAAATAGAATTTATCAATAAAAAAACCCATTATAGACATTTATTTATAAATCTCTTTTCACTTACTTATATTCTCTTTAGTCTAAATTATTTTTTTATATTCCAATAAGTCCTATGAGTGATATAATTATCAAAATACTCCTAATAATAATATGCATATTGACAGTGTGAATGTTCATATGTTCACATTGTCATAATGTGAACATTCACACGTCAATGTGAATATTTCATATTGTAAACTATGAATGTTCACATCACTAACTTGCAAACCGTTCAAAAAATATTTGTAAGGATAAAATTATTCATAAAATACCTTAAATATGAGAATTAGGATTTTGTGAATCAAATGTCTAAATAATGAGACTTATTGGAATATAAGAATATGTTATAAACTAATTGGGATACAAGTATTTGAAAAATTATTTCCTAATAAATCTCTCTATTAACTGAATTTGTAATTGCTTATGCATAAGTATCTATGTACACCATCATGACCTCACAACCTTGCCATCACTACCACTACTACACCACATTCCCACCATCGCCATTCCCACAGCCCACACTATTATTTCCATCACAACACTTCTACGATTACTACTACCATCACCCATCCACCATCACCACTACCTCCACATTGTTGCCACAAGCGTTATCATAATTTTATTACCACCACCACACTATTACATCGATCCTCACTGTCACTACCACTACCACTATATTTCCATCACAACTGACCATGTCGCTCCACATTCACCACCATCTTTCACATTTCCTCCACACTTTTATTTTTCTTTTCAAATTTTTACCTAAATCAAAATTAATAATTTAACTTATTGATTTATTATTGAAATTAATGCATTAATTGCAAATTAAATTTATTACTGCACCACAACTCCTAATATTACTTTTTGTTTTATCATTATATTAGGACTAAACAATAATACTAGAACAAAAATTCTAACATAGAAAAATATTTTTAAAAAACAACTTATCACTTAGATTCATTATTTATATTTTAAATAAATCTAAATTACACATTATTTTTTTATTTTATTTTATTTTATTTTTTTTATGTTTGAATTCTCGAACCCTAAAATTACTCACAACTGAAAAAAGGACGGAGAACAATTAACCACATTCAATGTGCTGTTCCAGTAAGTCTTGTTCTCTTCATACTTCGAATTCTCATGGAAGAGATCAGTAAACCCTTCCATGAAATTCGGAATCAATATATTCGCATTCTTCAAAGTCTCTGCAACAAAAACATCATCGTTCGAATACGCAACCATGTCATGAAACTCCACTGCGGCACTCTCGATTCTCTCTTTGATCTCCGGCAAATTATTCGATTTGTTCACGAGTTGATCGATTACCGCTAACGAATTGTTAGAAAACGATCCAGTGTTTATGATCGGAAATGGGTTTTCCGCGAAATTCAACGTGGATGTCGGCGACTCAAGGCCGCCGAAGACGTCGTTATCTTTCGGTGACTTCAACCATGTCCCTTTCCAGGCTGTTAGTACGTCAAGACAGAGTGGCGGAGGCGGTAGTGGTGGTGGTGGTGGTGGTGGTGGTGGTGGCGGCGGCGGCGGCGACGGCGACGGTGGAGCTTTGTTGAGGAGGGGGTGGTGGAGATGGGTTTGGAAAGGGTTGGTGACGTGGAGTTTGGATTCTCGGACGAGTCTGGCTTCGGCTTCGAGCCGGCCACCCTCCCACTGAGCCATGTGGCTGAGGTTGGCGGCGTCATTAAGCTGGCCTGAGTAGAGGGCTTGGCTCTTGGGCTTGTGAGTCACTGGTGGTGGTGGCGGTGGCGGAGTACGTCAAGACAGAGTGGCGGAGGCGGCGGCGGTGGTGGCGGCGGCGGCGGCGGCGGCGGCGGCAGCGACAGCGGAGCTTTGTTGAGGAGGGGGTGGTGGAGATGGGTTTGGAAAGGGTTGGTGACGTGGAGTTTGGATTCTCGGACGAGTCTGGCTTCGGCTTCAAGCCGGCCACCCTTCCACTGAGCCATGTGGCTGAGGTTGGCGGCGTCATCAAGCTGGCCTGAGTAGAGGGCTTGGCTCTTGGGCTTGTGAGTCACTGGATCAATACCCATTTTGGTTAGCCTTTTTTTGAGGTGTGTTCCAGTAATTTTTGATTTCGTTGTCTGTTCTCCTAGCCAAGTGAGTTGCTGTGGTTGACCATCTGTTCAAATTGTCAATCAATTTAGAAATTATTAGAATAAGGCTACATATATAAATAGATTTTTTATTAAAATAATTTATTACTAAATAAAAAGAAGTGTGTTTCAAAAAAAATAAAAAAGAAGTGGTGTCCACATTTACGTTCCATCAGTTGAAAATATTTTTTTTATAAAAATTTAGTAAGAAAATAATTTTCTAAATTTGATTTTTATTTATTTATTACTCAATATCCAGCTCAATGAATAGAATAATTCTGAAGAGCAATCCTACTGTTTAATAGCTGGAGACCAATTAAAGCATGGCAAAAATTTGTATGAACTAATTCTAAAAAATTATTTATACTTCAGAAATTTTAAATTTGAAAATATAGAAGGAGCGCATCCCTAACCTGAGGTGAATTACATCTTTTAAATTAATATATTACAGTTGTACAAGTGGTGGTGGTGGTGGGATACAAATCATTATTTATCCAAATCATTATTTTATCATTAACTATGAAAAGCATTTTTTGTTTTACAAAATACTAAAAAATATTTTTTTACCTAAACCACATCTTTATATCCACTAGTAAAAAGATTAAGTGAGAAATTCCTTAATGGTTGTAGTGATAGTGGTTTGGTGTGGTGGTGGAGGTGGTGATAGTGATTGTAACTGTGGTGGTAGATATGGCAGTGGTTGGGTTGGGGGAAGGATAGTAGTGGTGGTGGCCATGGTGAGAATACAGCAGCCCATGTCGATACTTATGCATAAGTAATTATAAATTCATGAATTATTTAGGAAGTTGGCTTTTTGTCAAAAAAAAAAAAAAATCGAAAAAGTGAAAAAAAAGCAAGTTATACATCTCAGTCATTCACATTTTTTATATAATTAAAAAAAATAAGAGTTATTCTTGCCTATTTGGCAATTTGGCTTTTTTAGTGATTTTTTTATTTTATTTTTTTGAGATGAAAAAAGTTGGTGTGTTTGAAATTATTTTTTTAAGTTAAACAGATAGTTGTGAGAAAAAAAATAAATATGATATGATATTTTGCCTTTTTAAAACTTTTTCATAACATTTTTAACAAAAAAAAAAAAAAAATACAAACCAAACAAGACTTAAATTGTTTCATTTTATAAAAAACTAAAAAAGGTCAAACTCCAAACCACACCTCAGTCAGCTTTAAATAAAAATTCTGCCACTTAATATTTTTTTAACATTTAACCTACATTTTAAGAGGTGCTACTGCTTTTACGAATTGTAATTTAATTGATTTTTATTTATTATATTCAAGCTGAATTTTTTTTTGATCGGCAATATTCAAGTTGAATTGACATATTAAACATCAAATAAAGAAAAAAATATATGAGTATACTTATACACTTACGTTAAATCATTGTCTATGGAGTTATGTGAATTGATTAATAACTTACTTTATAAAATACTATACAATTTAACTTCAAATGATATGAACTCTTCAAGATTATGAGTACATAGCATTACTAAAAGAAAAAAAGAAAAAATAAATTGCATAAATCTTAGTAAATTTTTTCTTTTACAAGATAGCAGTTAGTATGTTAATAGTTAGATTATAATACAGATCAACGTCTCTTCATATATTCGAATTTGAAATCTCACTGACCGTAACACCTAAGTACTCTCTCCATGACCACTTAGACAACTAGGCAAGATCAAACTCTAGTGATTAGATGGTCATGATCTTCTAAATCATTTTTGGCTTTGTTTTTTCTTTTCATTATAAACTTGACTCTATAATCATTAATTATGCCATAGTAGGGTTAGCATTCATGGAAGTCAAAAAATGTCTTGTTACTCCTCATGTGTTCTAATATTTCTCACGTCTCTCTGTACTCATCGAGATTGCAATCATCAGTTCAATAGAGGAAACACATGCATTAGATCAATGGAACGATAAATAGTGAAAAGGCCACAGACTTGAATATAACTATGAAGAAAGGAATTAAACCAGCATAGTTCTGGAGTAAGATGCAAATGATATGCACAAAGATACTTTGAAGCAGGACTCACACGCTTCGCGAAGCCAGCTATTTGAAAACTCATGATCATGCAAGATGATGCAATAAGCAAGATAACGAGATAATAACATACGAACGAGTAGTGTAGACGTCCCCGAACGTCCCGGGAAAATCCCGTTTTGTTCATTTGGGCTCACTACAGTTCGGACTCAAATGTCACGGTTCGGAATCTAATCTCGCAAAGTGCAATGCGAGATTGATAAATCACCAAAGAGTCCAAATCCGGCAAATCGTTTTGACAAAAAAAAACAGATTTTTAGAAAGAAGTGCCAAACAGGGACTGCTTCGCCAGATACAGAGTCGCCACCTAAATATTTTATTTTGTGGAAATTAAGGAAACCCTGACTCGTGCCTAAGGTCATGTGTCCGTCATCACCAAAGTTGCCTCAGCTCGGGAACTTGGGTACGATTGGGGAAGGTCACTTTGTGAGCACCCCCGCTCGCCCGATCAAAGATCGACCTCTACTAACCATGATATCGAGTTTTGACAACATTATGTGCTCTTATTCCGGTTTATTAGCCTAGGATTACTACGTGATGGACACAGCATACAAGTATAGACTGGATCGTTTGAGTTGGAATGAAACATTTCATGTTTGTTTATTTGAAAGATGGTTTGATAGTGCTACTCGCAAGTAGGTTAAGACGTGGATTTGCCACCCTCAAGTGGGCTTATAAAACATGATTTTGCCACTCTCAAGTGGGCTTAAAACTCTCATTCAATGCATTGTTCCAATTCAAATAACCCAACCTCCACCCACAGGCATTCAGGCAGTTATATCACATAAGCAAATAGCCTCATGGCAAGCATGCTATCATGGCAGTCACTCACACACATGCAAGGATGCTAAAGCATAAATACTTACCGAGTACTCCAAGCCAAAACAGAAACTAGTTAGTAATCAATGCATGATCCTAGTTCACGTTAAGATGGCTAATGCAACACATGCAAAATGCAACTAAGATAGGCTCGGCTATTCTAAACATGGCATATGAAATGCAACAGATAACATGTATTCAACTTGAAATTGAAATACAATGCAGTTAGCATGATGTGCCGAGCCTGGTGTATGCAATATAGACGAATGACTGCAAACATGCGAACATATAGATGCTAATTGAAACATACCCTAAAACTAACCATCAAAAGCAAATAAGTAAAAGGGAGAAAAACGTGGGATTGGAAGACATTCACACACGCACGCACACTTATTACAAATTCGCCCTCTCGACGGAGGGTCCGAAAGAATAATACAAATCAATTAAATAATTAACTACTCTAGCTAATTAATTATTATAGACCCTTAATTAATTAACGAATTAATTACAAAATAAACTAAGTATGAAATTCGAAAGGCCGCTGCAGCTCCGCCTCGAAATGATTGGATGATGCATGCTCGATTCGCCTTGCTCGGAAATCCGATGCCATGCCACATGTTGCCTCTATTTGCACTGTTATGCACCTCTGAGAATTGTGAAAATCCTAAGGTTGCTTCTAAACCACTCCCTGAGAACCTTGGGATGCCACCGGCCAAGGGAAAACACCACCGGCCACGGAAATGTAGTCATCGACCAAAAATGGGATCACCGGCTTGATTTTGGTAGTCAGCCGGCACTAAAATCGG
This sequence comes from Camellia japonica, assembly GCA_030407325.1. Classification (NCBI taxonomy): domain Eukaryota; kingdom Viridiplantae; phylum Streptophyta; class Magnoliopsida; order Ericales; family Theaceae; genus Camellia; species Camellia japonica. Next base: position 16,110,354 of record JAPPVO010000019.1, on the reverse strand, counting down.
CCGATCGGCCATTTCTTCCTGCAGAACACTGGTTTTGCTGCAACAGAGGACAGACAATGTATGGCATGGAATTTACAAGCCAAATGTATGCACGACCACCTTCCCTATCATGCTATGGACTCAAGGGAGTGTGGCCCTCGACCCTCGGGCCACTAATCACGCATTTCGATGCATGATGACCCAAAGATGTCAAGTGTGCAAATCAATATGAATGAATGTTACAAAACAAATGAATGCTACACACCCTATCATGTTGAATCAAGAGTGTCGGTGACCGAGGATTGAGGTACATTTCGTCACTTTAAGTACGAACGTGCCTCATTCCTCATGTTTGGTTTGACACCCCAAACCAAACATAATACAATGTATATATGCCATATACAATGCGAAACATGCAATTAATGCAATGCAACATGAACAATGCAACTTAACATACAAGGAACATGGTAATACAATAGGCATGCAGTACTACAATGCAACCTAGGTATGTAAGTATACAAAGTGATAGGCATGCAATAATGACACCAACCACAAGGATGCGACAACATACAATGCGGTAAGCCTACAACAATACATGAGTGCATGATCCATGGACTTACACTAAGGATGGATAGGCCTCAGTCGTACCAAAATAGTGGCCAAAGTATCCAAAAGATGAGGGACAAAACACACCCAAACATGCACATGTAAAGGTCCAACACTTAGGCATAAAAGAGTCGACTCTTAAACACATTAAGAAGAGACAAATATGGACAAATCACAAGCATGACAAGCTCTGAAAATGTGTAAAGGATGATGCCAAATCAACCAAACCATGCAAGTAAGGCATGCCACAAAGCTCAAAACTCAAGGTTACCAAAGGGGTTCAAACCATGGCCATATCAACCAAGCCTCAAAGGGCCAAGATGACTTAAAATAGTCCCAGGGCAGACCAAAACAAGGCTAAAGCATGCATGGAACGAGGCCAAAAACATGCTAAGAAAAGGGCGCAAAACAAAGGGCATTCAAGGCCGCAAAGAGAGCATTCCACTACAACTACCTCAACCAAACATGGCATGAGTTATGCAATGAAAAACAGAGCCATAATATGCCAAAAGGAGCCCCAAAACCCACTGATATGGCAGCCCAAGGACTTAAGCAAAGGGGCATGCACAATGACCTATTTTAAGGCACAAAAGAACAACTCTTCAAAGCATTGAAAGGATGATAAATGCAAGCATACAAGCATGGAGCATGGACTGAAATAGCATGACAAGTGATTCCAAATCACTGAAATAACCCAAATAAAGCATGCTCATGACTCACACACTCAAAGCTAACAAGTTAGGATACAAGGTGGCTATACAAAACATGGAAAACATGACTGAATCAACACCAAACAGAGCTTAAACATGTCACAGCATGGATAAAAGCTTCATGAAGTCAAGCTAAAACATGCAAGCATGATGGTCTAAATATATGGTACATGTTATGACAATAGAGGGGATTACAAAGCAAGTGCATGATGCATGCAATAAGCCAACAAACCAACATGAAACAGAGGTATAACATGATGAACTAACACCAAATACCCTCTGAAATGAAGCCAAATAAAGCTATGCAAACATGTTACCTTCATGAGCCCTAAATGCAAGCAAATGAGTCAAAAGGGGAGAGGGGTGTCCCTCCCCTATACAAGACCTCAAAACCACTTCTTCACCACTGAAAATCCTCTGGATTTCAGTGGTGAGAAGGTCAATACACAAAGGGTTCCAAAGCCCAAAGAGGAAGGCACAAAAAGAGGCCAAACAAGGCCTAACAGGGGGTGGACGACCCCCAACACCAAAGTGACCTTAATGAAACATATTAAGCATGAAAATACAAAACTTTTATTAGTTATACACTAAGCTCAAAACAATATGAAAATAGGTCTAAAGCCTTAAGCAAAAATGGAGAATAAAAGGGTAAGTTCTCACCCTTGAAGAACACTTCAAGAACACCAAGTCCAACACCTCCTTTTGATCAAAAACCAACTCAAAACTCTGAAATCAACCCCTTAAAACCTCAGCAACCAAAGTATAGTGTAACTCTAGGTGTCTTAGTGCAAAACTAAGAACAAAAACCCCTTTAAAACACTATTACACACACAACTATTAGGGAGAGGGAGATATAAAGAGATATAGATATATAAGTTATATATCAGCTCAATCAACCCCTGGAAAGGGAGGGGAGGCCCTCCTTTTATAGAAAAATCAATTTGCAAAGCTTCCAAGAGAAGCTAAACAAGAATGAAATCCCTCCATATACGTGTATGGAGGGTAAGATTTGTGCTCACCAGCTGGCACAGCTGGCATGCACAATGCCTAAAAAAGGCAAAGAAAAGGTCTCGGCCAGACAAAGGGGCCGGTCGACCAACATACACGGCCGGCCGACCAAATATAGTGCCGGTCGGTCAATACAATTGGCCGGTAGCAAGAAATCATGGCCGGTGACCTCAGACCATGGCCGGTGGGTTGAGGAAATGGCAAACAAGCCACCATTTTCCCTCAAAGTAGAAACACAAATGCTTGGTCCGTGGCTAATGCACAAAACAGTCAAGTTGAGAGTTCTTGAGGCAAGGCGCGCGACCGGGACCTCCGAGAACTCAAAACGAACACGAACATGGATGATCACCGAGTGTTCAAACGGTGACGTCCAAGTCTTGAGGACGGTCAAAAATGGGGTGTCTACAAGTAGCTTTAAGCTTAAAACCAACATAGGTTCCCTGCAACAAGATCTAGAACACACTTTCACCACGCCAAAACGCGAGACGAGGAAAGAAAACACCACTCACGGTTGCACCTCGCACGTCTTGAGAAACTGAAAAATGAAAACCGCTCGGGGTCGTGTTTCACATGTCTCGAGATAAAAACCGCTCAAGGTCGCACTTCACGCATCCTAAGAAACAGAGGAATGAAAACCACTCAGGGTCGCGTTTCATGCGTCTCGAGATAAAAGCCACTCCAGGTCGCATTTCACACGTCTTGAGAAATAAGAAAAACCGTTCAGGCTCGCACTTCACGCGTCCGTAGATAAACATGCCCAAGGCCGCATTTCACATGTCCTGAGATACAAAAGAAACCGCTCGGGCTCCTGCTTTACGCGTCTCGAGATAAAACACGCCCAAGGCCATGCTTCACGTGTCCTGAGAAACAAAAGAAACAACTCAAGCTTGCGTTTCACGCGTCCCGAGATAAAACACGCTCAGGGCCACACTTCATGCGTCTTAAGAAACAAAAGAAACCACTCGGGCGCGCGCTTCATGCATCCTAAGATAAAAACACGTCTAGGGCCACACTTCACGCGTCCTAAGATACAAGAAAACTGCTCGGGCTCGCATTTCACGCGTCCCAAGATAAACACGTCCAAGGCCATGCTTCACGCATCCTGAGATATAAGAAAATCGTTTGGGCTCGCGCTTCACGCGTCCTAAGATAAAACATAGGGGGCTGAATGTGCGAGATATATGCACAAAGTGAACAAGTCAATACAGTGACAACGCATATTCTATGCAACATAAACAACCAACATATGATATTAACTGAAAAGCATGTTCTATGCAAGAAACAAAAACAGCATCACCTTTAAAACATCAATAGCAGCAGCATCACCCATAAATTAGCAACCTCCATGTTTTACAAAATCAGCTGGAACAAAGTTTGACCTAGTGCAGCTTGAAAATGATTTCAGTCATTGAGTAGGCCAAACCTGAACATGATGCTTTAATCCACAATGCAATTCTCACTATCACCAGATCACAAAGATCATCTAAGTTAGGCTAGGCATTATTGAAAATAGAATCATTCTTTAATTTCCATATAGACCATAACACCGCAAAAGGGATGATTCTCCAAATCTTCTTCTCCAACTTTTTCAGCTTAACTCCTGCCCACCAAACTCGCAGGGTATCCATTGATCCTGGTATAGTCCATTGAAAACCCCACCAACTCAAAATCTTGGACCAAAGTAACCAGATAAAAGAACAATGAAAAAGCACATGGTTATTCGTTTCCACTTCCATATTACAGGACACACAATGTGGATTACTAAGGTTGTCCAATATACCAATCCTTTGAAGATAATTAGATGTCTTGATCCTTCTCTTCCATGCAAGCCAGCCAAAGAATTGAAATTTAGGGGGGGACCACATTCTTCCAAATAAGGTCTGTCACCCTGTAGATAGGACCAAATGAGGATTCACACCACTAATAAGTGGATGAGACAGAAAACACTCTTGAAGAATCCGCATTCCATATCAATTTATCAGGTACATTAGCCCTTAACTCAGGGGCAGTAAGCAGCAGCTCTTTCAATCTACCTACCGCCTCCATTTCATATTCAAACAAGCTCCTTCTAAAAGATGAATTTCAGTCTTCATGTTGAACTCTAGATCTCAGCATAGATACAGATTCAAATTTATGTTTGGCCAGAAGAAAAAGTCTAGGAAACTCATCTTTAAAGCAAACATTACCTGCCCATTTGTCTAGCCAGAACCTTGTCCTCAAACCATCACCAAGGACAAGTTTAGAATTTGACTGAAAAAAGCCCAGCACTTCAGGCTTGGATAATATAACACCCACAATATCTTCCCATATTTTAGATACCCTGCCCCCTCTCACAAGCGCAGGTGACCAAATATCACTAGACCCATAATACTTTTTACAAATCACCTCTTTCCAAAGGGGGTTGACCTCTGCCCCAAACCTCCACCACCACTTTAACAAGAAACAAACATTCATCAAATCAACTCTTCTAACTCCCAACCCACCTTGCCTTTTACTTAGAGTAACATCACCTTATTTGACTAATTGAACTTTCCTTCTAAGGTCCGAACCACCCCAAAGAAAAGTTGATTGAATTTTATTGATCTCCTTGGCTACCCCTACTGGCATCTTAAACAAAGAAAGATAATAAAAAGGTAAGTTGGACAAAACAACTTTTATTAGAGTTAGCCTACCTGCAAAAGAAAGGTATCTTCTTTTCCAAGAGGCCAATTTTATTTTAAACTTCTCAAGCACAGGCTGCCAAGTCTTTTTTCTACTAGGACTGGCTCCCAAGGGCATCTCCAAATATTTCAAAGGTAATTTTTGATGAAGACAATGTAATTTGGAAGCAAATTTTTGACATACAACTGTAGGTATACCCACCTTGCACACAACACTCTTATGATAATTGATTTTCAGGCCCGACATAATTTCAAAGCATCTTAATATTCTTTTGATATTTAAAATCTCACCCCATTCAGCTTCACAGAACAGAATGGTGTCATCAGCAAATTACGAGTGATCTTAAGATCACTAGATCCCACTGATGCACCCCTAATCAAACCCAACTGTTTTGCTCTCTTCAACAATATATTAAGGCCTTCTGCCACAATGTTAAATAAGAAAGGTGATAACGGATCACCTTGTCTGAGCCCTCTTTGTGGTTTGAACTTAGAAGTTGGGGAACCATTCACCAAAATAGAGATCCTTGCTGAGGTCACACATTCTTGTATCCACCGCACCCACTTAGAACCAAAACCAAAATTATATAGCATTGAGAATAGAAATCCCCAATTTACTGAATCGTATGCTTTTTGAAAGTTAAGCTTCAGCAGTATCCCCTTTTTTCTGTCCTTCTTCCACCCATCAACAATCTCATTTGCAATCAAGATCCCATCCAGAATATTTTTGCCTCCTATGAAAGCAGACTGTGAATCACTGATTATCCTAGGCATGACTTTCTTCATTCTATTGGAAAGCACCTTTGCAAGGATCTTATACAAAGAACCAACTAGGCTGATAGGTCTGTAATCTGTAAGACCAGAAGGGTTATCACTCTTTGGGACTTTAGCTATAAAAGAACTGTTTATACCTTAAACCAACTTAGCATTCTGATGGAATTCATTCATAAATTGGATCACATCAACCTTAATGATAATCCAGCATTTTTGGAACATGGTGAGATTAAATCCGTCTGGACCAAGAGCCTTATTACCCTCACAATTTTTAACTGTTGCCAAAATTTCAGTTTCAGAAAAATCTAATTCCAGAAAATCTGAAATTTGGTCCTCCCCAATGGTCTTAAAAGGGCTTAATAGCCCAGTCCTGATACACCAAGAATCAAAGAATAGATTGAGAAAATGATTTTTCACTTCAGCACTAACATCTTGCAGATTCTCCACAACAGAACCATTAACCAAAATAGAGCATAAGGCATTCTTGTTCTTTCTACTACGTGCCATAATGTGAAAAAACTTCGTGTTTCTATCACCTTTACTTGCCTAATTTAGCCTTGATTTCTGGAGCCACACCCACTCCACCATTTTGCTCAGTTTCCATGCTTTACCTTTAGCTTCCCTTCTTCTAGCAGCCTGTGATAATGATAGTGCCCTTTCTTCAGCCAGTAAATCAAGTGCATGAAGTTCCTTCTCAACTTGTTTCAGTTTGAACTCAACATTACCAAAAACATCATTATTCCATTGCTTTAATGTGGCTTTCAAGGCTTACAGCTTTTTTAAGCATTTGAACCCAGCCCAGCCATTCAACATTGATTCTAACCAGCATTTTTCCACCACCTTCATGAAACTTGGGTGAAGGATCTATGCATTAAGAAATTTGAAGGGTCTAGGGCCCCAGTCTCTCTCATCCTTTATTAGTAAGATAGGGTAGTAATCTGACAATTTTCTGGGAAAACCCCACACTTTGAAATTAAAGTTATACAACCACTCTGGTTTTTACAAGGAATCTATCTAACCTACTCCACCTCTCCCCTTCTTCTGAATTACCCCAGGTGAATTTCCTTCCAAACATTGGTAAATTAGCTAACTCCAATTGGTCAATCATTTCATTAAACTCCCTCATCCCCCTATCCCTTCTAGAGCAACGCTGTCTTTCTGAAATAATCCCGATCTCATTAAAATTTCCCCCCAAACACCAAGGGTTTGTAGTTTTTTTTTTCAATAAATTCATAGATTCTAGTGGCTACCTTCATGTTTTAATAATTCTCAAATTTTTATTTTTCAAAAAAAAGGAAGAGAGACATGGCACACTCTATCTACTTTGTTTTTTATGCAATTTCATGTCAAATTGAATAATTTTGGGTTGAAAATCTACCATTGCTTTTAAAAATATTTTCTAAGTGATTCATCAATTTTATATAATTCACTATAAAATGGATTCAGTTGGTTAAAAATCTACCATGGCTTTGAAAAATATTTTTTAAGTGATTTACCAATTTTATATAATTCACCCTATAACGGATTCAGTAGTGAAGTCAATTGAAAATAACTTATGCATAAAATGAAACATTAGGTCTATGTTGGACTATTATGTCACATGATTGATTTAATACTAATTTGTGCCGACATTCAAATGAAAAAAAAGGAGTTAATTATACTTTTGATCCCTGTAGTTTGGTTAAAATTTTATTTTGATTTTTTATACTTTAAATCTAATTTTAATTTTGTTATTCTGCTTAAATTGAAAGTTAAAATTAATGATTTTGCATTTATCAATCATGCAAAACATTAACCAAATTTGAATAGAAGGATTAAATTGAAATTTGACTTCAAGTGTATGTTTATTTGTTATTGTTTGTCTAATTAATTATTTATACTTCTAGTGTTCACCTCACTGTAAGCTAAAATTTTGATTGGAGTAATACTATAAAATAAATAAATAAGAATAAATTTAATAGTTGTGGATAACCTACTTGTTGTTGTGTTTTTAAATAAAAGGTTGCAATTGTAAAAAAGAAAAAAGAAAACAAGAAGCACTGTTCCAGACGTTCAGGTGGACGACAAGCCAATATTTGGTATTAATATATAGATGGGTTGAGGACACCTAAGGGCATTATAGGCATTTTAGTGTTTAGCTTTGATGACATCATCAAGTTCTGTGAAGTGTGTAAACGGCAGTCAAAAAATGGGAGAATCTTGACATTGTCAGATAAAGTAGGAAAGGTTACTGTAATTATTGAAATTACAGGGGAGGTCTCTGTATTTGTCAAAAACCTCAGGAGAGGTAAGTGTAATATAACCAAAAAAAATTTATATATATACTTAAGGGTTAATTTCGTTATTTAACTAACTAATTTAGAAGTTGGCTAAGTCCTCCCATTTCTATCCCACACTTCCATGAGTTATCTCATATATTAGGGATTACTAGTTCGACCAAACTATTAGTTCGGCCTTCACAATTTTAACCAAACATTGGGCTATCCACTTTGTTGGACATGGAGTCTAATCCCATACATTAATCCCACCAAACAAACACCCCCTGAGATTGTTTGGTATAGTTTATGAAATTGTTTATATATATAATAATTTAAAAATTTTGTGTCAAAGTAATTAGTTTATGAGACAAAAATAAACTTGAATAATTTTTAAAAGAAGTTGATTATTAGAAAGTAGTTGAACTTGCTAGAAATTGTAACAAAGAGACTTATAGTAACATGGTGTAATGATCATAATTTGAGGGTATTGAGGTCTTTTAATCTACTAATATGAACCTTTTTCAATCGGTTAATTCTATATTACATCCCCTCATGAGACTCAATAGTCTTCTTAAATATATAGCATGAGAAAATTGTCAATTCAAATACTCATTTTTATATATGAAGTTGGAATTTAGAATTGACTCGACACAAGTCTATTTTGGAAAATAAGTTAAAAATTAATTTTTTAATTTTTTTGACTTCTTTTTAAAAAAAAACATATAAAAAAAAATAGAAAAGTGATGTGATTTTAAAAAACCAAAAAATCAAAAAAACTAACTTCCAATCAACTTCCCAAAATAGGCCATAGTTTAATCACATGATTTTATATCCCAAACTAAATACAACAAATAGCTAAGTCTTTTCCAATTGAAGACTACTACTAGTCTGTTTGGTGTAGGTTTTAACAAGTTGAATGCTGAGAATCATATAGTAGAATTTAAATAGACATTTTTTCTTACTTTTCAATATTCATATATATATATATATATATATTTAATTTATTTAAGCTATTTTTCCTTAACAAACATATATTCATGAGACTCAATAATAAGAGTGGTGCTACATCCCCTAATATATCATCTCCATATTGACCTTTAATGAGATGGAAGAGAGAGATAGAGAGCGGAGGAATGAGGAGTGTGAGTCCCTCTCACTACAAGAATTAACATTTTTGGCAACAAAAAAATTAGTCGCTAAAAGTCTATTTTTGGTCGGCAAAAGTTATCCGCGACTAATTTTTTTGGTCGCTACTTTGGTCGCCAATTGAGGGTCGGCAAAAGTAATTCGCGACCAAAATTTTGGTTGGTCGGCAAAGTTGGATTTGCCGACTAAATTTTTGGTCGCTAATTATTTAATTACCGCAACTAATTTATTTTGTCGCTAAAACACTTTGGTCGCCAAAAGTCGCCTTTTGAAGATCTTCATATGGTCATTCCATGTCATTGTGGGTGGATTAGGAATACTCAATTAGAGCTTTCAAATATTTTTCTTATAATAATAATAAGGAGAAAAGGAAAGAGAAAAACATGGCACACCATATCTACTTTCATTCTTATGCAATATTTTGTCAAACCTAATAATTTTGGGTTGAAAATCTACCAATTCTTTGAAAAATATTTTCTAAATGTTTTACCGATTTTATATAATTCTACTAACAAATAGATTCGGTAAAAAGTCAATTGAAAATAATTTTAAGCATATAATTAAATTGTGTGCCTATGTTATATTATTTTATACTTGTCGGATTTCCAATTTAATACAAATCAATGATATTGTAGGCACTCAAATGAAAAAATAAAAAATAAGAGAGAACCTCAATAGTTATCCTTATATTGAGATGGTTTTCTTAGAAAAAAAATATTTAAAAAATTACTCAGAATTTAAAATGTGTTGAGTTTTAATTTTTAGGTATATTTTTTAAAATTCATTATACAAAACGTTTTCACATGAAAAATATTTAGAAAAATGACATTATTTAAATGTATTGTGAGGATAGAGAGAGGAAAAAAAAAAGTGATCAAAGATAGATATCAAACTATCAATTCGGGTGAATTAATGTACTGTACAATAATCTTTTTAAAGACAAAACTATCTTTTTATTCTTTTCTATTTTAGAAAATATATCATCCGTCTCAACAAATACAAAAGACGAGAAACAAAGAATATTTTTTGAATAGAAATAAATTAGATGATATTATGACATATTATTACATCTTAACATGATAGTTGTTGATTGTAATATTGTGATATTAAATGTATTAATCAATTTTCATTTGAGTTGCACTGTGGAAGGTGGCTGCGAAGGTAGTGGCATTTGAGCTGCAAGTAGAGAACCCGCTTGATGAGGTGACTATACAGGATTTCTTGAACGGTGGTCGTGGTGGCACTTGAGGAGATGACCGTAGCAACATGGTACTATTTGAATCCAATTAGTTGGCCATCGTTGTACTTTATTAGTTGATTGGAGTTGTTGCAATAGACTATAAATTTGTTATGGTTTTCTCCTATATCTCATTCCTTTATATTTAGATTTTGTAAGGTAATCTGTGGGGAAAAAATAAATAAATAAACAAAAATTTATTTAATATTGCATTCACTTCTCTAACTTTTTCTTCATTTCCCTCCACAAATCTTCCACAAATTCAAAATATAAAATTAATAAACATTAATGCCTTATAGATTTACCCAAAAAAGCAACTAATCTTAACAAATTGCATTTCAATAACCAAGAAAACCCTCCATTTTTCTACATTGGAACAGTTCATTTGCATTGTCTCCACATTTAAAGAGCAAATATAGTTATAAAACATTTAAACCTTCTTATGAGCACACAAGATTTGTGTGACTAACTAGTTCATGTGAATTAGACCTTGGTTAGTTTGCCTAATTAACCCCAAATTATTTAATGTTTTATGATCAATACAAGTCTTTTAATTTTGTCAAGTTAAAAGAAGTTGCAATATGAAATATGAACTTCTGAAGAACCTAAAATACCAGAAGGATGGACAAGCATGAGAGAGTATGGCCAAGAATTGGTTTCATAAAAATAAAAATAAAGGAAAAATTTTGATATACAAATAAATTTTTTTACAAAATAATGTCATAGATTTGAATTCGTTCATTTCAAAAGAAAAAAAAGAAAGAAAAAGAGACCAATATTAAACTAATTAATTATTTTTAAAATGTCGTTGACATAGATAAAGTGCATCAATATATGATAACGACATTTTTAAAATAATAAGTTAGGTCTTTTGGTTTTAAATCATTGATACAAATTTGCATGTCATTTTTAAAATAATAAGCTACGTCTTATAGTTTAAATTGAATTGATATAAATCTCCAAAATCATATTCTATATAAGTGATTTTTTGTTTCTTTTTTTTTTTTTTTTTTTGGTATACTCCTTATGTTTATATATTTGTCCAATATATAAAGAATATAGGATATCAAACAAACAACATAGTAAAATCAATTATTCAAAATTTATTGATTCAATTCCACTATGAGCTAGTTGGTATTTCAGTTGAAAATGAAAGGATAAAAAATAATACATCAATATAAATTTTTTTAAAGACCCATTTTTATATCCGAAAATGGAATTAAGAATTGACTACATACATAGTCTAATCACATGATTTTATATCCCAAACCAACACAATAAAATAGAATTGTAGCTAAGGCTATTTCAATTGAAGACTATCATCACTATGTTTGGTGTAGATTTTAACATGTTGAAACTGGATAATCAAAAAATATAAATTAAAATCACTTTTTTGTTTTTTTTTTTTTTTGTTTGTTTGTTTTGCTTTTCAAAAATTATATTTTTTTCATTTTATTCAAGCTATTTTTTTTCTTATGAAATGTAAGCAAAAGTGACACCAAAATTCTTGCACAAATTAAAAGAAAAGAAAAGAAAAGAAAAGAAAAGAAAATTATACTAAGTAGCCCATAAATTGCACCAAATCATTCCAATATGAGATTCAAATTAAAAATGGGTTGATGATGGCGTCTTTAGTTGTATGTATTATTTCTATCAATAAAATCATGTTCTTTTATTTGACAAAAATAAAAAATAAAGTCAGTATTTGTCAACAATATTAGGGAAATTTAGCCAAAATTCTCTATGCCCAACATATTACTGTGTAATGGACAATCTAAACTATTTTATTTCTTAAACCTCCTGAACAAGAACCGTGTTCTTCATAAAAGACAAATTAATATTTTTTTTTTCTTTTTTCTAGACAATTTTACCCTGAATATATATGTCAAAGATTTGAATCAAATCTAATAATTATTGACGTTGAAGTTTTGTTGAATGATCATTGTTTGCCATTGTTCAATGATCAAATCTAGTGTCACGACCCCATTCCGCCCCTAGTAGAATGGTGTCGTGATGGCCAGTAATCCGAGATTACTGAAGGCCAACTTTCAAAATTCACACACAATCAGAGTATTATATATGGGGCTAGCATGTGCGGAAGCAATATATACAAATCTAATTAGTCCATAAGAGATGTGCATAGATCAAATGAAATGACATACATCTTAATATAGTTTACAACTTGGATACAAATAAAATAAAGTACATGTTACATCTTGATCAAAAGGCTTCTCAAGCCGAAGTATACAAAAGACATGAATTACAACTAAGAAGCATAATCTTCAAGACGATACAAAACATGAATCAAACATCTTGCACATAACATCTTAGGCGTCACCGCCTTCTTGCTTGCCACCTACATATATATATAAGGAGAGGGTGAGCTTGGATACTCAGTGAATGGTACAAGTAATAAAGGGTTAAATGAATGATTCCCGAAATCTTGTCAAAACAATACATATATCATAGCTTGTTCAAAACATGTACTTGGCATAACTTGTGTTAAAACATGGGATGAAGCAAGTTCATCAATCAAAACTTTCAAAGCATTCTTGGATGGTAAAACATCAACATATACTTGGGGTGATGACATTCCGGACAAACAATCCACCCGTTCATAGACCGTCGATGGCCGAGACTTTTCAAACATGGATGCTACATGGGCTTAACATCCCCTAGCACGAAAGGACGATGCTACTTGGGCTTAACGTCCCCTAGCATGGGAGGACTTTCCAAGAATGTCATCCAAAACAAAGCTAATACTTGATACACAAAATAGGGATAATCATTCATGCTTAACAAATACTTTTCAAAACAAAGCAAAGCAAAGCTTATCAAAACATTATAACATAGCTTTATTAAAAATACCACTCACTTAGTTCTTGGGACGTCGGGATCAAGGCAAAGGTCCAAGTCCTACAAACACATGGCAAAGCCTATTGAATGCACCCTTAAAAACAAGCTTCACATGAATGCAAATGATCTAGGGAAAACATGCTGGAAAACATCTAGGGAAAACATGCTGGGTACCAACCAGGCCTTGGAATGGATGCACAAAAATGATCTAGGCAAAAATGACTTAGCTGGGTGAACTCGGGAGGTCTTAGCCGAGGTCCCACACCTCTTGGCCGAGGTGTGGTTACCTAGGCTTCAGTGTGCAGCTGCCTGCCGCGGTGTTACAAGGTGCCGGCAAGGGTGTACCATGGTCGGCCTAGGTGTGCAGTGGTTAGCCTAGGTGTGCATGCAAGATAAACTAACGTGCAAGTGATCATGCAAAGTAGGCCAAGGTGAGATACGATGCTTGGCCTAGGTGTGTGATCTAGGCAAGAGTGGTCTCGGTGATCACACCTAGGGAAATGAGGTCTGGAAATCTGGGTTTCCTCCTTGAAGGACATGAAGAACATCCTCCTTGAAGGACATGAAGAACATGAATGCTAAAATCATAATTTCTTTATTACAAAATCTGGGATTTCATGGCATGAGTTCGAAAACATGGACCTCGGTACCCATACTTGAAGATCATATGAAAACAAACATGAAAACATGGATCTTGGCATGAGCTTTCGGATCAAAACATGACTTTTCTTGAAGAACACATGAATGTTATTTTCTCTTTCTAAAACCGAACTTCAAAGCAATGCATGGCTTACAAATCATATTCAATCATGCAATGCAATAACATGATCATGAAGAACGACATGAGCAGATCAAGAATCTAACCTTAGAACACGGATCTAACGGTTCGATCTCTAGGGATCAAGTTTGGAAATCTACTCTCCCACAAGAACTCTTCTTCCTCTCCTAGAGCTTCTCTCTCCTCTTCAAAAACAAGGATATAACAAATGATAGGTTTCTCTCTCTACCGGCTGATTTAACACTCAGCACGGACACGTGGCAACGGCTAGTTGGTTTTCCTCAAAAAGGTGATAGATTGACAAGACATGTGTAAGACAAAGTGTATACAACAAACTAGATGACATGGGCACTCCGGCAGGTAATGATCTCGGCTTAGGACATAGGCTTCGGCAAGTAAGGTCTCAATGATCTCGGCTAGGAAGGATAACACTTGGCCAAGCTGTGCCAAACCTCGGCCTAGATGTGCCACACCTCGGTCTAGGTCATTCCAGTCCCAGAACAAGATCACTAGGTGCAAGGATTAAGGATCTCGGACGCCTAGATGATAACATCTCGGCCTAGATGATGCATATCTCGGCCTAGGTGATGTACACCTCGGCCTAGATGATGACATCTCGGCCAATATGCCTAGGTGATGGTGGAGGTCAACCAAGGTGGTTCCAAGATGGTCCTAGGCTAGGCTTGACATGACCTAGGCTTGACATGACCTAGGCTTGGCATGACCTAGGCTTAACATGACCTAGGCTTGACATGACCTAGGCTTGGCATGACCTAGGCTTAACATGACCTAGGCTTGACATGACCTAGGCTTGACATGACCTAGGCTTGGCATGACCTAGGCTTAACATGACCTAGGCTTAACATGACCTAGGCTTGGCATGACCTAGGCTTGACATGACCTAGGCTTGACATGACCTAGGCTTGGCATGACCTAGGCTTAACATGACCTAGGCTTAACATGACCTAGGCTTGGCATGACTTAGGCTTGGGGACAACAAAGAAGGAACAGAGAATGCAAGCAACACTTAAGCATAGCAAGACAAGATTCATGAACGCAACCTAACATGGCAAATCATATAAATGCATACAAGCATGACTAAGACATGAATGTGGGTTGTTACATCTAGACCACAAGAAATAAATTTATCTTTGAGAATACTATTCCAAACTAGTTGGCCAGAGAGAGAGGGTTGCCGGAGTGGAAGGGGGACTACTGGAGAATTACAAGTAGAAAGTGTACGGGGTGAGATTCAAAGGATATATTTGAGATTATGGTAGGGGTTAAAAAAAAATTAAAGAGGGAAGTAATTTTGGTGATGGAAGGCCAAAGAAGTAGGAGATCTACAATAGAAAGGTAAGGGCATTTAGCAGCCCTCAATTTTTATTGATTGGAGTTTTCAAGTGTAGTTTTTTGAATTTTCAATTCATATATTTTTTTATAGTGAACGTTTTTATTTTTTTAACCAATTTTTATTTATTTGTTTATTTTTAAAATTTTTATATCTACTTGAGCCAGATCAAAAAAATTAAAAACTTAATTACAATATTAAAAACATTTACAAAAAAAATGAATTAAGAATTTAAAACAATATTTTTGAAAACTCAAAATATATAGTACTTTTATTGATTTTTGCAAGACAAATAAATAAATGTCACAACATAAGAATATGTATCTAATTTTGCTGTATTTAACAAAAATTAATTAAATATAAAAAAAATTAAACCAAACACAATCTATATTTTTTAATATCAGTGGAGGCAATGTGAATTTAGGTACTAAATGTTGTTTAAAAAAATAATAATATAATAATAAATAACTGAAATGTGAATGCTATGCAACGTGACAAAGACCAAAAGGACCACACAATGGTCATCCTTTTTTTATTTCTTCTTCCATGATTCACTAATGTCATCTTACAAATATTAAATTCTAAAAAAAAAAAAAAAAAAAAAATCTAACATCATTCAATGCCAAAGCCATCTCTCTCTCTCTCTCTCTCTCTCTCTCACTCTCTCTCTCTCTCTCTCCCCCCCCCCCCATTATGGGTTCGTTTGGAATGCGGATTGGCTTTTTGACTTTTTAGTTATTTTAGCCTTAGGCTAAAAAATCTCATTTGGGATAGGCTTTTTAAATTTTTTAACTTTTGTGAGAGAAAAAATGAAATGATTATAGGTTAAATGTGACATTTTATCTTGTTTAATTAAAATAACATATTTTGTCCTATATGACTATTTTAGTCCAAACCCTCATCCCATACAGGACCTTTATTAATTAGTTTATGGTACCTCTTAACAATAAGTTGTTTTATTTATGTACATAGACTTCAATAAAAAATAATTAAATATAATTATCTTATATGAAATGCGATTAACACATTTTGTGGAAGAGAGTTGAGTTTTTATCCAGTTTAGATTTAGATGGAAACGTATGGTTCAAATCAGTTTTAATAATATGAATCATGTTTTTTTTTTTTTAAAAAAAAATCTTTCATATGCATCATTTATAAAAAAAAAATTAAATCAATTCACAAGTTCATTTCTACTTTACTGGTCCATTAAACCTCTCTCTTTTTCTCTCCTATTCATTTGTGCTACCACCTTATATTTGGATACATGTAGTCTATAGAAGGCATCACTTGATATTATCACATGATATTCTACATTAATTATAAATTTTCATTCTCCATCAGAATTCGAGATTAATTTTTAATAACGTTATTATTGACTCTTTTCCATCTCTAATGAGGTTATTTTTATTTTTATTTTTTAAAATTTACCTTCTTAAACTCTACTTGACTAAACGAAACCCCCCCCCCCCCAAAAAAAAGCCCAAAATAGAGGGTTTTTATTTTTATTTTTTAAAATTTACCTTCTTAAAATTTACCTTTTTTTTTTTGGTTGGATTCTTCTATACTAGAAAGAATGGAATAGCAAAAATTTCAACATAATTTTTTTTAAAAAAAAAACAATAAAGAAAAAAAGAAGAAGAGAGAGGATGAATTACACTGACATCCCTGAGATTTGGAGAAAATATAACATGACCTATAATTTTGGATTAATCACACCCACTCCCATTTAGTGAGGCTAAAAAGATCAGAATTAATGTAAACGGTGTGTAGACACAAAAATAAACAAAGTGGAATATGCATTTAAGTGTAAAAGAGATAACAATCATATAATTTTTTTCATTCATATGACTAATAAATTTATAATGAAAAAAAGGTTAAATATTAAATAAATTAAAACTTTATGGGAACTCAATGTAATTATGCAAAACTTGGAATGTAACGCCCCAAGAAAACATACATGATGATAACATAACATCCATTACTCCATATGACAAACTGAAATAAATCCCCAATGTTTGCATTAAAAGATCATGAGGTTCGAACAAAATAGTTCCACATGCAGATATACATTCAATGAATTCTGGTACACGAATTTATAACATGTAGAATATTTAGTCAAAAATAAATAAATGTCCTCACGAGCTTACAAGTTCCAAGGCTTAAGCCCGGTTACACAAAAGATGGTTTCTCGAATCCATACAATTATAGCCCTTGGCTTACAAAAAAATATAGTCATAACAAAAATAGAGCCTTGTGCTCTCAACACATACATCCACGCCCTAGTTTGGCGGATTTACCATGTCTTTTCCTGCACCAAGATTCCCATAGGGTAAGCATAAAGCCCAGTAGAAAATTCTTAACAAAGTATATACATTTCATACAATTCTCATGAAATGGAATGCACATGCCATGCAATGCCTTTAAAAGAAAATTTCATCTTTATTCCTTCAAAATCCATATGCACAATATGATATTGAAATTTTAACAATTTCATAGTTTTACATCAAATTCATGGGGCGGTAAATACGATTCAGGTAATCCATAGGTTGGTGTTTGCTAGTAGGCATAACTAGCACTACCAAATCCCCACTTTACCGGTAGCTAACCGAAAGGCATATGATACCTACTCCGCGCGTGTTTTCAGTCTTTCACCCTGAATACTCAGGCCAACTTAATCAATTTCATCTACACCCCTATCCGGACTTACCAATGTATTTACCCCACAACAAATCAATGAAATCTCATTTCACAACATTTCCCTTTTCAAATGCAAACTTTCATTTTCTTTATTCAAAAATTGGAATAACTAAAAGGATTGAAATGTCAATGCAACAATTACCCATGTAACGTATCAATTATCCATGCAATGCAACAAACTTACATTTACAATACTTCCACACAAGTCTTCCATTCGTGATCACAATTTCGATTCCCCCTTTCCAATGCAATTCACAAGATCACCATATATCCATATAAACCCATTAAGAGCAATAAAATTTCCATATTTAAGTATTCTCAACGAATTAATTATTTCATATTTATGGCACCTTTTTCCTTTAACGACAATTCTCAATCAACAAACCCTTTTACACTAAGAAATTCCTCATTTCAACATTCATCAATATTATAACATCACCATATTTCTCAAAAGAAAATCTCTAATTTTTTAGGGTTTCCATAAATGAGATTTCCTTCTCATAGAAATTTTATTATCTCAAGAAAACATTTTCCAATAATAACATAACCCAAAATCTCAAGGTTTGACATAAAACATTTTGCAAACCCTTATTAAAAGAAATATCATATTCAACTTATGAGTTAAAAAAACAAAGTTTCCATACTTTCCAAGGTTTGTTCTAAATCAACAAAATTTTGCAAAAATTTATATATAACTCTAAGAAAATCCCTATCTCAAATTTGAAGAAGAATGAGATGAAACCCTCAAATTCAATCGTGTTGAGACTTGATCTCCATGCCCAAAACGTAGCCCTCGAGAAATTATCTAACTTTGGTGAAGGAACAAGGATCAAAATCCCAATGGATTGGAAAGGATCAAGAGTTTTTGGTGTTTGGTGGAGGCTTTTAGAGAGAAGGGAGAGGAAATGATATTTTTAGAGAGAAAGAGATGTGTAAAAAGTGAGCTTCACTCAGCCCAAGAAGAGAAAAAAAATAGAATTTTTCGAATTCAGCGGGGTCTCGTACATGTAGCACTCACCGCCGCAAGTGCGGCACTCTCCCGCACCTCCACTTTGCACCTGCATAAAATGTAGTAGCCAGGCTCAGAAACCCCCCTCTTACTGCACGTGCGGCTCGTCTTCCACACGTAGGGCTCTCACTCCCGAACGTGCGGCCCTGGTCCCAGGCAGAAAAATTTCAGCAACTCTACTCTAGACAATTCGGATCTAACCCCACACCTCCCGAAGCACGTGAAACTCATAATCGAAGTAAATGAGAACGAGAATTTTGAGAGTAAGTTTAAAAAAAAAAATAACAACCCAATGGTTAATCGAAACCTCGCACTAAAACCCGACACTATAATGGGGGTAAACCCAACACAATTCAAGAGGGCGAGACGAATAACGTACGTGGTCATTACATGGAAAACTTATTTTAGTTTTTTCTTTTGGGTTGAAATACCAATAAATTCCAAATAGTGATCTTATGAACTGTTTGGTTCTCATTTTTTTTCTTATAAACCTAAAGGTCCAATTCTAGTATGAAAGAGCCAAAATGTGGGTTTTCTCATAATGTTGAAATTATTAAACGTAACACTTCAACAAAAAAAAAAAAAAAAAACTCCCTAGTGTAATTTTTTCAAACATAACACTCCAATGTAACACATTAAAATTCTTTAGTTTACTTTTTCCAAATGTAACACTCCAATCAATATAACACATGAAAACTTCTTAATATACTTTTTCCAAATATAACACTCCAATGTAACATATTAAAAAACTTCTTAGTATACTTTTTCCAAACGTAAAAACTCCTTAGTGTATTTTTCTCAAACGTAACACTCCAATCAATGTAACACATTAAAAAAAACTCTTTAGTATACTTTTCTCAAACGCAACAACGTAACATTATAAAAAAAATTCTTAGTGTATTTTTTTCAAACATAACATTCTAATCAATGTACTTGTGTACTTTTTCCAAACATAACACTCTAATGTAACACACTAGGTGCTCGTTTGGCAATGACTTTTGTAGTTGACTTTTTGGCTTTTTTGACTTTTTTAGCCTTGGACTTTTTTGTTTGTTTGGTTTTCTTGTTTATGTCATGCCTCAAATTTTCATTATTTGAAAACATTACCAAGAGCCTAAAATTTAGGTCCATTTTTTTAATTAAAAATATCTATTACCCTTGAGTAATAGAAACATAATAGTACATGTTCTCTCTCATGATGAATACAACAATAATAATAATATATGTCAAGCTCCCGCTACGGAGTTACAATTAAATAATTACAAACATCAAAGTACAATGAGATTACATACAAGAGATACATGAACTTCCTAATCCTTCAACCAATTAATCCGAATTCTCTTGCTGTAAAAAAAAAAATAAAAATGAAACAACAATGGGTGAGCACAATTGCCCAGTAGGAATCTCATAGTTCTAAAACAATAACTATCCTATAGATATAAATGATCATGTATGCAGGGTGATACCATATAGTAGGTGACGTTTTGTAATTTGAAAATATCATACGCAGAGTACCTTTTCCTCAAAGTTTATTTGAACATTGTAAAGGAAATCTTTAACCATCAAAACTATCCTTTTTTATCAAAAAACTATAAAATCCTTTTTGAAAAAAAATATATTTAAGGAGCAACATCATTTTAAATTTATTAACACATTCCAAAATATTCCTCATTTAATTTCCATCTTAACATTTCTCTTTTTACTCCCATTCTCCCCTTTTACTAGTTACATTTATTATAACTTTATAACCTCAAGTTCAAGTTCCCTTAATACTCCAAAACATCTCACATACATGCTATTCCCACTAATCTATTCATATTTGCTGTAACTACTCAATGTAGATATCCAAATCTCCTTTATATTTAATAATTGTTATCCTACACTCAACTACTACACATCTAACAACTACATCACATCCACACTTGCATTAGCAAGTATAATTCAATATATCACACCTACATCATATCCACATGTGTGTTATCAATCCTAATTCAACATATCACAAGAATAATAAACCCTTTTTAATTCAATTTCTTCAAATAATTTCTATATGCATTCCCTTTCCATGCCAAATTACACATCAATTGTAATTTCATAAGTTCATCTCAATTCACACATATTATCATCGACTCAACACATTTCTCAACACATTCCACCTTTTGCCGACTTGATACGGCGGGACAGCGGGCGCCCAAGCCATAACACTTTCCACCTTTTGCCGGCTGTTATACAACGGGAAGTGAACTCCCAAAAACCATTTTCTCAAAAGCCATTTTCTTCCAAAAACCAAATTTTTCCAAAAACCATTGTTCAACTTTTTAAAACCATCCCCCACATTTGCCGACTATTATACGGTAGGACTGTGTGGGCACCCAAAAATCATTCTTCCACTTTTGCCGGCTATTATACGACAGGACTATGGATCCCAAAAATATTTTTCCCACATTCGTCCAGCGATAAGCCTAGACAGGGCAATTGGGCACCTTGAATTCAAACCACCCCCACATTTACTGGCTATTATATGTGTTAGGTCCCTTTGTTGTCAAATCCGCGAACAAACTCTGTTTTATAGAGTTGTAATTTTCCCTTGTTTTTTGGTATTCCCGCTCGACCGGGACCATTTGCACTCGAGCGGAATGTGCACTATCTCGGTAGTTGGGCGTGTCTGCAAAAATACTGGAAAATGTGATTTCGCGCATGAGCGTGGGTTCCAACGCTCGAGCAGAAACCTGTTTATTTGCACGCGTGTTTTAGTGAACCCGCTCGAGCGGAATGCTCTGCGCTCGAGCGGAGTACGCGGCCCATGTTTTCTATATATATGTTTTTAAGTCTTATATTAGGGTTAAGTCTCCTAGATCTGTGTAGACACCCCATTTTTGACCGACCTTAAGACTCAGACGTCACCGATTGAGCGCTTGGTGACGTTGCATATTGTGCTCGTTCTGAGGTTGCGGAGTCCCGGCTGCGAGCCTTGCCTCCGGACTTCCGGACTCTTTTGTGCTTTGCCTCGGTTTGCGAACCAGGCTCCGTTTTCTCTGTTTTCTCTTCCCGAAGGGAGGGAGAGGTCTCGTAGATCATCTCTCAGTGGCCGTAGGCTACGTTTCATGGTCGTAGGCCATTTTTCCCGTTTGGAGCCCGGTTTCCTGTTTTTCGAAGCCGACGGCCGTGTGCCTCGGTTCGAGACCGCTTAACCACCTCCGTTTGCTCCAGTTTTTGGCACACACCTTATTTTCTCCCTTTTGAGGGACACTGTGGTCCGAGAGACCAACTTCGTGGTCGGACACCACTTCCGGTGCCTAACAGCCCACTTTCGGGGCCCCGAACTACGTGTTTTGGCTCCCGAACCTTCATTCTGCATTTTTGGGCTCTGACCCAAACTTGAGATAGTCATATTTTGAGGTCCTTTTCATGTTTGATTAAGGACATTTTGTTGTTTGAGATCTCCTACTGCCACTTGCTTCTTTACCGCTCTTTTAGGCCTATTTTTGCACGGTATTTTAGGCGTACTTGTGGGCTGTTTTGGACTTGGTTATAAACTACAAAGTGTCTTGTTTTGAGCCCCTCTTCAACTTTGTTGAAGGGCTCTCAGTCATTTGGGTCCAGCATCTACCACTTGCCTTTATATCCCACCTTTTGGCCTTTTTGGGGGGAAATTTGAATTTCAATTTCCCCCCCCCCCCATTTTTCCCCCTCTTTTCCACCTCTTTTGCCTATATAAACCAGACCCTCAGCTGTGTTTTAGGGGTTAGGGATTTTTGTATAAGCCTCTCACATTAAATTTCTCTCTCTCTCTCTAGTCTAAACCTCAAAACCCCCTTAAGTTCTTAACTATTTTTACACACCATCACCTAGCACCACACCACTAATTCCATTTCCAGAAGCTTGGAGGTCTTCTCAGAGGCTAGGAGGCAGCAAATTTGGTCCAAGAAGTTGCTAAAGATTGATCTACAAGGGTGAGTTACCATTTCCCTCTTTTTAGCTCATTTTTTGCAATATTTCTTAGCCTCTCTTTCTTGTATATCTGAGCTCCGGCCATAACTGAAAGTAGTATTTTTTTGAGCTCTATTTCATCTTTCATTAAGGGTCTCTCACTGTTTGAGGCCCCCATTTTGCACTTCCTTCTTTATCTCTTCTTTAGGCCCTAATCTTGCATAGTATTTTTGGCCTATATTTAATCTGTTTTGGGGCATGATGTAAACTGTAAATGAGCTTATTTTGAACTCTTATTCAACATTGAAGAAGGGCTCATCACTGTTTGGGACCTCCATGTACTACTTGCTTTGATATCCATATTTTGGTCCCATTTTTGCATAATTTATTAGCCTATCGAGCCTCTGTTTTTGGACCTTGGTCCGAACTTAAAAGGGGCTTATTTTGACCCCCTCTCCATGTTTCATTGAGGGTTTTTTGCTGTTTGGAGCATATTTTGTATACTTCATGTTATATCTCTCTTTTTAGGTCTTATTTTGCATTGCATTTTGAGCATATTTGTACACTGTTTTGGGCTCGGCCATCAACTATAAAAAGTCATATTTTGGGCTCCTCTTCAACATTGTTGAAGGGCCCTTACTTTTTTGGGACCAGCATATATCAGTTGCTTCTTTATCTCCATTTTGGCCCTTATTTTGCATAGCATTTTGAGCATACTTGTATCTGTTTTTGGGGTTTGTCATAAACTTTGAAACATCATATTTTTGGCCCCTCTTCAATATTGTAGAAGTCCCCTTCCCTGTTTGGGGCCAGAATCTGTGAGTTGCTTCATTATCTCACTTTCGGGCCCATTTTTGCATGCTAATTTAGCCTTACTTGAGCCCACTTTTTGGCCTTGATTTAAACTGTAAACATGCTTGTTTTGGGGCTGCCTTACTTATGTCTTTACACTTCATGTACGAATAATGCATGCATTGCATAGCTATAGGCCATTTCATGCGCCAAAATTCATGTTTCGGGACTCGTTCCATGCATCGGGTTTCATTTCACCATGTTTCGGGGCTGTTTTACATCTCATTTTGCCTCTGTTTTTTGCATGCTAGTATGCCATATTCCATGTTTTGCCATGTCTTGTTAGAGTGGCATTCCGTGCCGTAGGTTCGGTCCTCGTTTTGCGTGCACGCGTGCACGCATCTCGAGTTGTCTCATTTTCATCTTATGGCCTCTTATGTGAGTGTGGCTGAGGTCCACTCATGTTGGTGTAAGTCCATTATGCATTGTGTATGCCATCCCAGTTCATAGCATTGCGTATGCTAGGCCGTATATTAGCGCATTGTGTATGCCATGTTTCCTCGTGCATCGTGTATGCCATTCCATAGCATTGTGCATATTAGGTTGTATCTTAGTTGCATTTCATGCATGTCATGCATATTGCATTGTGTTCGGGATAGGAGTTAGCCCGAGTACGGGAAACGAGGGGCGTTCCGTACTCCGAGTGACGGAACGTGTCTCAATTCCCCAGTCACCGACACTCCGGATTATCCATGATGGAGTTAGGTTTTGTTGTATTTTCATATGCATTCATTTCATATTGAGTTGTGCAATTCGACTCCTCGGCCATCATGCATCGATATGCGTGATTGGTGGCACGAGGATCGAGACATGCATACATTTGTGAAAATACATTGCCATGCCCCTTTCCTGCTATCTGTTGCAGCAAAATGAAGAATTAGCAACTTTTCGGAGCTTGGCACGTATTTCAAGAACAGGTGCAAACAGAGGCTAATTAGGGCATCGTCATGGATTTCCGCACAAAGGCAACCCGAACATGCATCATTCATCACCCGGAGCGGAATCAAGGCAGTCCCTGGCTTGCATGCCAGTTTTATAGCTTTCTTAGTTAATTTGTTAATTAATTAGGAATTTGTACATTATTTGGACTGTATTATTTGGACTGTACTATTCTTTTATTCGGGACTGTATATTTATTCGGACCCTCTGCGCGAGGGCATAATTGTAATAAGTGTGGGTGAGTGTGATGTATGTCTTCCAACCCCACGTCTTTCTTCCCTTTTATTTACCTGCTTATGATGGTTAGATTATGGCATATTTCAATTAGCATATAGTATGATAGCATGTTAGCATTCATTCATCTGTTTTGCATGCACCGGGCTTGGCGCATCATACTAACTGCATTTGTATTTCAATTCCAAATTGAATACTTGATAGCTGTTGCATCTCATACGCCATGTTTAGAATAGCTGAGCCTGCTATAGTTGCATTTTTGCATGTGTTGCATTAGGCATCTCTGTATAGTTAGGATCATGCATGATTTCTAATCGGTTTCTGTTTTGGCTTGGAGTACTCGGTGAGTTTTTATGCTTTAGCATCCTTGCATGCGTATGAGTGTTGCCATGAATAGCATGCTTACCATGAGGCTATGTGCTTATGTGATATAACTGCTTGAATGCCTGTGGGTGAAGGTTGGGTTATTTGGATTGGAACAATTCATCAAATGTTTGTTTTAAGCCCACTAGATAGTGGCAAAATCATGTTTTCTAAGCCCACCCGAGGGTGGCAAATCCACGTCTTAGCCTACCTGCGGGTAGCACCATCAAACCATTTTCAAACAAACAAACATGAAGTGTTTTGTTCCAATTCAGACGACTCAGTCTATACTTGTATGCTGTGCGCATCACATAGTAACCTAAGCTAATAACCGGAATAAGAACACACAATGTTTTCAAAAATAGATATCATGGTTAGTAGAGGCCGGTCTTTGACCGGGCGAGCGGGGGTGCTCACAAAGTGACCTTTCCCAATCGTACCCAAGTTCCCGAGCCGAGGCAACTTTGGTGATGACGGACACGTGGCCTTTGGCACCGAGTCAGGGTTTCCTAAATTTCCCAAAAATAAAATATTTAGGTGGCGACTCTGTATCTGGCAAAGCAGTCCATGTTTGGCACTTCTTTTCAAAAAAATCTGTTTTCAAAATCGATTTGCCGGATTTGGACTCTATGGTTCAAGATTAAGAACCGTGACATTTGAGTCCTTGAACTGTAGTTACCCCAATATGAACGGAACGGGACTTAACCCTCCCGGGGCATTTGGGGACGTCTACAATCTGTTTTGGGAGCTCTAGGGTTTTGTTTTGGGGCTTCTTTTGCTAGTTTTCCTTGATGTTTTGATTGAGTACTAAACTCATGTTTTGACAAGCACACAATAAGGAGGTTTATTGTTCATATTCAAGAGTGTTCTTTTTCGGTGGAATCCGAAGATTCAAGCGTGGAGTGTCAAAGGAGTTTAATATTGTGCGTGGTCGTTGATTCGACAATAAAAGTTGTGGATTCAACTTCAACCTAATCAATTCTGAGTCGAAGGTTGCGGTGAAAGATATACAAAAGATTTGAAGACAAATTGAAAGCGTTTGGATAATTTGTTTGTTATCTTTGTTATAGCGATCCCGATTTTTCCCCGACATTTATTGTATTCCAAACTAGAGTTTCCGTGGTTGTTGTGGTTGTCTATGTCTTATTTCCTTCCTTTAATTCCTTGTATTTGAGTTGTGGGATGTGTTGGGTAAGTTGGAATAGGTTGGTTGTGTGTTGAAACAAAAGGTTGCTGCCTAGGATTTGGCTTCTTCACTAGAACGAGGCTTTTTGTGCTTGAGCGAGCCTTGGGTGTTTGCTTCTTTGCTCGAGTGAGTGTTTGTGCGCTCGACGAGTATTGTGGCTTTTCAGGTTTTTTCTTCAGACACAGTTTCCGCTCGAGCAAGCTTTCTTGCGCTCGAGCGAGCCTTGTATCTTGTGTCTCTTCGTTCAAGCGACCAGTATTGCGCTTAAGCGTGCGTCTGCGTCTCTTTCAGACCTGAAGGATGGCATTCTTCGCTCGAGCGAGCTTTCTTGTGCTTGAGCAAGCCCTGTGTTGTTTGTTCCGTCGCTCGAGCGAGAACTCTTGCGCTCGAGCGTGCGTCTGCATTGGTTCAGACCTGAAGCTTCTCATTGTTCGCTCAAGCAACGACTTTTGCGCTCGAGCGACCACTCCTTCGCTCGAGCGAACCCTGTTTATATCAGTTCACAGCAGCGTGATTCTACATCACTTTTTCATCCCCATTTCTCTCCAAATCTGGCTGTCTCTCTCCACACACACACTCTCTCTCTCTACAAATACACCTTATTTTAGAGGTTCTCTACCCTAGTCCCTTTGTATAAAAGTTAGAGCTTGGTTTGGGCTATCTATTGATCTGAAAAAGTTTGGTTTTGGAGCATCTTCAAGTTTCTCTTCCTTCTCCTTTGAGCTTCTTCATTTGAGGTAGGGATAAGCTACTCATTTCTATGAGCTTTAACATAAATATTTGTCATGTTGTATAAATGGTAGGATTTGGAAGGTTTGGGTGAAGTTAGGGTTTGGGCGTTGATTTGTGAAAGAGGGGTTTTTAATTTTTAACTCCATATGTTTATGTGGGTCTTAAAAATGGGGTTATTGGTGTATAATTGTTGAAATGGTGAGATTTGGACCTTTGGGTCAATATTTTGGGATTTGGGGGAAAATGCCCTACCTGGGAATTAAATAACTAATTTGTATAAGTAGTGAATTCATTGTGGAAATATGAAATCGGTTTGGAAATTATAACATTGGGAAGAATTGTGTTTAAATGGTGTGGTTGGATTGAATAATCACCCACCTATGGAATAGTTGATAAATTATCTGTTTGATAAATTTATTTATCTGTTTAAAAATATCTGTTTTGGACTATCAGTGGAGGATAGCCATGATTGTTGTAGAGACTGCATGCTGATTAGGTAAATTGAAACTAATCAATTGAATTATGTCATTGAATATGACGGTTGGATTAAAACGTCGAATATGTAAATTGTTAGGTCATTGCATATGTCAACATGTTAATACATTGCATATGTATCTTTGTATGTGAGGAGATAGGGGATGTACTCCATTGTGTGCAAGGAGAGGGGATAGACTCCATTGATAACTAAGTTGGTCAGAGTGTCCTGGGTGAAAGTCACGAAATCTTATTTATTTATGGGTATCGGTTCCCTCGGACGTAGTTCAGGAAAATGGCAAGTGAATGGAAGTGCATGATTGATGTTTATGATTGAAGTGTTAATAATATGAGTTGTAGTCTCATTTTAAATTGATTTGGATAAATAAAAGGAAATGGGTTGAAACGTGGATGTAAATGTTGATTGGGTATGGAAAGTGTATAAGTTGGTCTTATGTGTTAAACATTTATCGGATGCTAATGTTTTAGTTAATTCTCATATCCTGTTTAGCATATCTCTACTGGGCTTTGGCTCACCCTACGTGGGACATCATTTTCAGGTACATGTGACATTCCGCCTCCAAAGTCATAGCTTGGGAGGTCTTAGGGCTAAAGTCTCTATTTTGTTGTTTTCATTTGATGTATATATGATTTTCCTTCCAAGCCAAGGGCTTTAAATTGACAAGGGCTTCTGACCCTCTTTTGTTGTAACGAAGTTATACTTGGAAAGTTGTAAGCCCGTAGGGCACATATTTTTCGTTATTAAAAGTTAGAATTACATGGTATAGTTTCAAGATAAACATTTATGAAAGTGTAATGCATGTAATATCTTTTGTAACATTAACTCTGATGAATGAGAATAGAACCTTTCTATCATGTCTTATGGATCTTGTGAATGGTTTGGGTTATGTCATATTTTGAAGGCGTTACAACTTGGTATCAGAGTGTACCAGGTTTGAATACTTTGGGTACGTGGGAAATGGTTAATACCACAATGGGGTTGTCTCGCTTATTAGAGACTTAAGTGTAATGTTATATGCTTATGTGATAACATATTTATGTGACTATATAGGTATGGGATTTAGTTTCTAGGATGTTGATCGGGTCTATGGGTTTCAGGGAGTCCTGTTGGAAAGGCACTTGATCACTGCCGTTTCTAACTAGAACTCTAGCGACGCCACGCGACGATCATTATCTGGAAATAAAATTTGTAGGTGTTTATGTAATTATGTGCTTATGTGGAGTGAATTACAGTTGTCCATTGTATTAGGACGCGAGTGAAATAGCTTCGGTACATTTGTGAATGTGCTAATGTCTTTGTTACCTTTATTAGGATGTCAGGACGAGGTCGTGGTGGTAGGCGTGGTAGGCCTAAGAGGCAAGAGATGCCTATACCGGATGAAATTCTGACGCAAGAGGAGGGAGTTGGTCAGGCCAACGTGGCCGAGCCAGTAGGTCAACAAGCCATGGGTGCCTTAGCCTGCAAAATGGCAGGAGCATTGAGGGAATCTATGGACATTCTCAACCCTGAGAATAAAGTCCAGGCCCATGTAGCTGAGGCAGGGCCGTCCTTTCTGAAGAGGGAGTTTTTTCGGTCAAATTCGGATGAGTTTTTGGGGGATTCTAAAGAGCCACTAAAGGCTAATGAGTGGCTAGAGCAGATGACGAAGACGTTTGAGATGCCTGGCATCAAAGACGGGGGTTTGCGAGTGACCTTGGCGTCCTTCCAGCTGAAGGCAGACGCGGGTTAGTGGTGGAAATATGTGCGGTGGCGCATTGGAGGGACTTGGGAAGCCTTTGTTGAAGCTTTCCAGGACAAGTATCTGCCAGCTACTGTGAGGGAAAAGTTGAGGGGCCAGTTTTGTCAGCTCAAGCAGTTGAATATACCAGTGGCAGAGTTTGAGGCCACTTTTACCAGTCTATCTAGGTTCGCACCAGAGTTAGTGGTGACTGAGGAACGTTGTTGTCTGGAGTTCGAGAAGAAGTTGAGGACCGGACTCATGTTTCGAGTTGCCGAGTCCATGATTAGGGATTATGGGCACCTTGTAGAGGCTGCTGCCCATCTTGAGACCATTATGCATGCAGAGAAGGAAAGGATAAGGGGCTCCAGGAGGAGTCAAGATGGCCAGGGGGACGGTAAGAGGCAGAGAGGTTCTAACCCTCAATAGTCCCAGGGAGTGCATTTGAGATCTACCTTTCTAGTACCAAGTTCGGGTTTTGGGAGAGGCGGTCAGGGAGACATCACTTGTTACAAATGTGGTCAGTGGGGCGACAAGTCTCCAGTTTGCCCACAAAGAGAAATAGGGCAGCGAGGAACATCATCTTCGGCCCGTTCTCAGGGCCAGAGTCAGGGCAGAGGCCAGCCGCTCACTTGTTATCAGTGTGGGCAGGCGGGGCATCTGAAGAGGTTTTGCCCACAGTAGGGTGGCACACCTAGTGCGTCTTGTTCGAGGCAGAAACTGAGTCACCAGCCAGCATAGTCAGTTCAGGCCTCGAGGGCCAATCAGGGAGCCTATTCGGCTCAGTTTGTGTAGCAGTCTTATGCTCTGAGGGGTGAACAGGTGGATCAGAGGCCTATAGGGCACGTGTATGCTGTTACAGCGCCGGATCTTGTACCTGTTCCATCAGTAGTGAGAGGTACCTTTTTGTTTTGTAACTCGGTTACTAATGTGTTAATTGATACGAGTGCATCCCACTCTTTTATATCTTCTGCATTTGTATCTGTTTTGGGGTTGGAGTTGGCGCAGTTAGCTTCTCCTATTTGTGTTGTATCACCCATTAGGGGCGAGATGGTTTTGAAACAAGGGTGTCGGGCTGTGATATAGAGGTCGCCGATCGTTGGCTTCCATTTTCTTTTGTATTGATGGATATGTTTGGGTTTGATGTGATTTTGGGTATGAACTGGTTATCGTCATACCGGGCTGTTATAGATTGCTACCGTCAGAGGATTACTGTATGTACCTTGAGCGGTGATTGTTTTCATTTCTTGGGAGATCAGGTTGGTAGGGTTTTACCACCGGTGTATGATCCGCGAGGGCGGAGTGAGCTTAGTTATCTTCTCGCTAGCTTTATGAGTAGTGAGTGTGACGAGACCCGGACTGAGTTGCCAAGGGTGGTTTGTGAGTACTCAGATGTCTTTCCCGAAGATCTTATTAGTTTACCACCTCATCGAGAGATTGAGTTCTCTATTGACTTAATGCCTGGCACGGCACCGATTTCCATAGCACCGTATCGTTTTGCCCTAGCCAAGTTGAGTGAGTTGAAGATTCAACTCCAGGAGTTGCTAGATAAGGATTTTATTCGCCCTAGTACTTCACTGTGGGGAGTACCGGCCCTCTTTGCTAAAAAGAAAGATGGGGCTTTGAGACTTTGCATTGATTACCGAAAGTTGAACCGGGTTACGGTTAAGAATAAGTACCCTATGCCTCGTATAGATGATCTATTTGATCAGTTGAAAGGATCCCGTTGTTTCTTTAAAATAGACTTGAGATCGAGTTACCATCAGTTGAGGGTCAGGGAGGAGGATATCCCAAAGACGGCATTCCGTACGCGGTATGGCCATTATGAGTTTCTGGTGATGCCTTTTGGGCTTACCAATGCACCAGCTGTATTTATAGATTTGATGAACCGGATATTCCAGGAGTTCTTAAATCGCTTTGTAGTTGTCTTTGTGAACGACATTTTGATTTATTCACCTTCTGAGGAGGAGCACGAGAAACACTTGTGGGTGGTGCTTGAGTTGCTTAGAGCCCATAAGATGTATGCTAAGTTTGGAAAGTGTGAGTTCTAGCTAAGAGAGGTTAAGTTCTTAGGCCATGTAGTATCTGAGGAAGGGGTAACTGTAGATTCATCCAAGATAGAGGCAGTGCAAGATTGGGCACAACCTAAGAATGTCTTTGAGATCCGTAGTTTCTTGGGGTTGGCCGGGTACTACCGTTGATTCGTAAAGGATTTCTCCAGGCTAGCTTTGTCGTTGACTAGATTGACGCGGAAAGGGGTCAAATTTGTGTGGAGTGAGACTTGCGAAAAATCGTTCCAAGAGCTTAAAGTTAGACTTACCACCGCTCCAGTCTTGATTACTCCGGAAAATGGGTTTGGGTTATGTAGTATATTGTGATGCCTCACGAGAGGGTTTGGGTTGTGTATTGATGCAAGGAAGGAAAGTAGTAGCCTATGACTCCCAGCAGTTGAAAACACACGAAAGGAACTACCCTACTCATGACCTAGCGTTAGCAGCTGTGATATTTGCCTTGAAGATTTAGAGGCACTATCTTTATGGAGAGAGATTTGAGGTGTTCTCGGACCATAAGAGTCTGAAGTATCTGTTTACACAGAAGGACTTGAATTTGAGGCAGAGAAGATGGATGAAGTTCATAGAGGATTATGACTTCGAGTTGCATTATCATCCGGGAAAGACCAATGTTGTGGTCGATGCCCTAAGTAGGAAGTCCATTAGTGATGTAGCTTGTATTGCTGTCTGGGAATGGGAGATGTTGGGTGCTCTTAGCAAGTTCGACTTGTTTCTGGGTGAGTCTATTGAGTCTGCGGCCTTGTTTTCTGTAGTTGCACAACCTACGCTTGTGAATCGAGTGTTAGAGGCACAGGGGATGACTTTGAGGTAGAATTCCTCCGGGAGAAAATCTCTAGTGGGAAGGTAGAGAAGGGTTTGACTTTGTATCTTGACCTGAGTGTCAGGTACCGAGGCCGCTTGTTTGTACCGGAGTCTTGCCGAGAAGAAGAACTTCGAGAGTTTCACCATTCACGCCTTGCGGTGCATCCGGGAAGCACAAAGATGTATCATGATCTGAGTCACCAGTTCTGGTGGAGTGGGATAAAGAAACATATGGCGGTGTTTGTGTCAAAATGCCTTACTTGTCAGCAAGTGAAGGCCGAGCATCAGAGGCCAGCGGGTTTGTTGCAACCCTTACCTATAGCCGAGTGGAAATGAGAGCACGTCACGATGGATTTTGTCGTAGGCCTTCTGAGGACACAAAGGGGTAGTGATGCCATTTGGGTGGTAGTTGACCGGTTGACCAAGTCAGCGTACTTCATTCCTATACGTGTAAGAGATTCGGTAGATTACCTTGCCGACTTGTATATTCAAGACATAGTAAGGTTGCACGGGGTCCCAGTGTCGATTGTCTTCGATAGAGACCCGCGTTTTACTCCTAGGTTGTGGCAGAGTTTGCAGAGTGCCTTGGGCACTAGATTGACTTTTAGCACGGCTTACCATCCTCAGACTGACGGGCAGTCCGAGCGCACTATTCAGATCGTTAAGGATATGCTTCGAGGCTGTGTCCTTGACTTTAAGGGGTCGTGGGAGAGACACTTACCCTTAGTGGAGTTTACCTACAACAACAGTTTCCAATCGAGTATTGGTATGGCACCATTTGAGGCCTTGTATGGCTGACCGTGTAGATCTCCAGTGTGTTGGGCCGAGGTGGGTGATGCACCCTTGTTAGGCCTGGCATTGGTGCGAGAGACGACGGAAAAAGTAGCACTTATTCGTAAGTGGTTGGTTACGGCCCAGAGTCGCCAAAAGAGTTATGCCAACTGTAGGAGGAGACCTTTGTCATTCGAGGTGGGCGATCATGTCTTTCTGAAAATATCACCTAGACGGGGTTTGATGAGGTTTGGGAAGAGTGGGAAGTTGTCCCCTCGGTTTATTGGTGAGGTTGCCTACCGTTTAGCATTGCCGCCTCAACTGTCCAGAGTACATGACGTGTTTCATGTTAGTATGCTTCGGAAATATGAGCCGGATCTATCACATGTATTGGATTGGACCGACTTAGAGGTAGATGAGGATGTTTCGTATGAGGAGAGACCAGTGAGAGTCTTAGATAGACGGGACCAAGTCTTACGAGGTAAGACGATTCCCTTGGTCAAGGTCTTATGGAAACATCACGAAGTTCAGGAAGCCACTTAGGAACGTGAATTGGAGGTCCAAGAGAAATATCCGGACCTATTTGTTAATGTTTGAGTATATGTTGAAATTTTGTTTTGTTGATGAACTCTAAGAACATTGTATATGTTTGAGATTATGGAACATTGTATATGTTAAATATGTTTTAGAAATGCAAATATAATTATGAACATTGAATATATTTTGGAAAACATGAGATTATATGTGTTGAAGTTAGCTGAATTTCAAAAGAATGCATGCTGGTAATGCATGTTGAGTTATATTGTATATTGTTCTCTTAAGAAGAGATGGAATGACTGGTAATGGGTCAAGATGGTGGGTATTGAATTATAATCATGTTGCGAATTGAGAAATCACAGTTTTGAAACTTGTATAAAATTTCGGGAATGAAATTCTTTAAGGGGGGGGAGGTTATAGCGATCCCAGTTTTTTCCCGACATTTATTGTATTCCGGACTCGAGTTTTCGTGGTTGTTGTGGTTGTCTATGTCTTATTTCCATCCTTTAATTCCTTGTATTTGAGTTGTGGGATGTGTTGGGTAAGTTGAAACAGGTTGGTTATATGTTGAAACAAAAGGTTGCTGCCCAGGATTTGGCTTCTTCGCTCGAGCGAGGGTTTGTGCGCTCGAGCAAGTATTGTGGGTTTTCAGGTTTCTTCTTCAGGCACAGTTTCCGTTCGAGCGAGCTTTCTTGAGCTCGAGCGAGCCTTGTATCTTGTGTCTCTTCGCTCGAGCGAGTAGTATTGCGTTTGAGCGTGCATCTGCGTCTCTTTTAGACCTGAAGGATGGCATTCTTTGCTCGAGCGAGCTTTCTTGCACTCGAGTGAGCCCTGTGTTGTTTGTTCCGTCGCTCGAGCAAGAACTCTTGCGCTCGAGCGTGCGTCTGCGTTGGTTTAGACCAGAAGCTTCTCATTGTTCGATCAAGCGACGACTTTTGCGCTCGAGCGAGGTCCTTTTGTGTGTGGTTGCTCGAGCAACCACTCCTTCACTCAAGCGAGCCCTGTTTATATCAGTTCGCAGCAGCGTGATTCTACATCACTTTTTCATCCCCATTTCTCTCTAAACCCTAAATTCGGCTGTCTCTCTCCACACACACACACT
Organism: Camellia japonica; assembly: GCA_030407325.1. Lineage (NCBI taxonomy): Eukaryota > Viridiplantae > Streptophyta > Magnoliopsida > Ericales > Theaceae > Camellia > Camellia japonica. The sequence goes on along the minus strand of JAPPVO010000019.1, from coordinate 16,075,553 downwards.
CTCTCTCTCTACAAATACACCTTGTTTTAGGGGTTCTCTACCCTAGTCCATTTGTATAAAAGTTAGAGCTTGGCTTGGGCTATCTATTAATCCGAAAAAGTTTGGTTTTGGAGCATCTTCAAGTTTCTCTTCCTTCTCCTTTGAGCTTCTTCATTTGAGGTAGGGATAAACTACTCATTTCTATGAGCTTTAACATAAATATTGGTCATTTTGTATAAATGGTAGGATTTGGAAGGTTTGGGTGAAGTTAGGGTTTTGGTGTTGATTTGTGAAAGAGGGGTTTTTAATTTTTAACTTCATATGTGTATGTGGGTCTTAAAAATGGGGTTATTGGTGTATAATTGTTGAAATGGTGAGATTTGGACCTTTGGGTCAATGTTTTGGGATTTGGGAGAACATGCCCTAGTTGGGAATTAAATAATTAATTTATATAAATAGTGAATTCGTTGTGGAAATATGAAATTGGTTTGGAAATTATGACATTGGGAAGAATTGTGTTTAAATGGTGTGGTTGGATTGAATAATCACCCACCTATGGAACAGTTGATAAATTATCTATTTGATAAATTTATTTATCTATTTAGAAATATCTGTTTTGGGCTATCGGTGGAGGATAGCCATGATTGTTGTAGAGACTGCATGCTGATTAGGTAAATTGAAACTAATCAATTGGATTATGTCATTGAATATGACGGTTGGATTAAAACGTTGAATATGTGAATTGTTGGGTCATTGTATGTGCCAATATGTTAGTATATTGTATATGTATCTTTGTATGAGAGGAGATAGGGGATGTACTCCATTGTGTGGGAGGAGATAGGGGATGGACTCCACTGATAACTAAGTTGGCCGGAGTGTCCTGAGTGAAAGTCCCGAAATCTTATTTATTTATGGGTGCCGGTTCCCTCGGACGTAGTTCCGTAAAATGGCAAGTGAATGGAAGTGCATGAATGATGTTTATGATTGAAGTGTTAATAATATGAGTTGTAGTCTCATTTTAAATTGATTTGGATAAATAAAAGGAAATGGGTTGAAACGTGGATGTAAATGTTGATTGGGTATGGAAAGTGTATAAGTTGGTCTTATGTGTTAAACATTTATCGGATGCTAATGTTTTAGTTAATTCTCATATCCTGTTTAGCATATCTCTACTGGGCTTTGGCTCACCCTTCTTGGGACATCATTTTCAGGTACAGGTGACATGCCGCCTCCAAGGTCATAGCTTGGGAGGTCTTGGGACTAAAGTCTTTGTTTTGTTGTTTTTATTTGATGTATATATGTTTTTCCTTCCAAGCCGAGGGCTTTAAATTGTAAAGGACTTCTTACCCTCTTTTGTTGTAACCAAGTTATACTTGGAAAGTTGTAAGCCCGTAGGGCACATATTTTTCGTTGTTAAAAGTTAGAATTACATGGTGTAGTTTCAAGATAAACATTTATGAAAGTGTAATGCATGTAATATCTTTTGTAACATTAACTCTGATGAATGAGAATAGAACCTTTCTATCATGTCTTATGGATCTTGTGAATGGTTTGGGTTATGTCATATTTTGAGGGCGTTACATTTGTAATCTTTTTTTCTTCAGTAGTGGATTGATTAGTGGCGTTTCGCCTGTGGTTTTTTGATCACAATTGAATGTGCTTCAATTGTGGGTTTTCCACGTAAAAATCATTTGTGTCGATTTATTAATTTTTGAAAACAACAATCTAAATCACTTTCGTAAGTGCTTGATGATTTAGATTGTGATTTTTAATTGATTGGGAATCAGAATAATTAAATCTTGATCTAATCACGAATCACTTAGGTTTTTCAATTGGTATTAGAGCAGGTCACTCTTTGTTTTTATCAAAACTATAGGAGTGTGATTTTGTGTGATTTGTGATATGGATTCAATTCGTGAAGGTAACTCGACCCATTGACCTTCGTTACTTGATGGTACAAACTATTCTTATTGGAAAGCTCATATGAGAGAGTTTTTAAAATCTATCGATGAGAAAGTTTGGCACTGTGTGATCTATGGATGAAGTGAACCTATTGTCACCATTGATGGTGTTGATATTCCCAAACCCATTGATAAATGGGACGCATTCGATTATCAAAACTCGAATTGGAACAGTAAGGCTCTCAATTCTCTTTTTTTGCTACGTCACACCTGAAGAGTTTCGTCGTATTTGCACGTGTGAGGTAGCAAAAGAGGCTTGGGACATTCTTGAAACTATTCATGAGGGTACTACTTCTGTTAAAAGGTCAAAACTTCAACGTCTCACCTCTGCCTTTGAAACCCTTTTTATGCGTGATGATGAGACGTTTAATGATTTCTATGCTAAACTTAGTGACATCGTGAATTCCTGTTTCACACTCGGTGAAAAAATCCCTGAAGCTAAGGTTGTTGGAAAAATTTTGAGATCTTTACCCGAGAGGTTCCAATCAAAAGTGACAGCTATTGAGGAGGCTCAGAATGTTGATACCCTCAAGCTTGATTAGTTGGTTGAAAACTTGCAAACTTATGAAGCCCACCAGATTTCTATGAAAAAACAAAAAGATAGTGTGACTTTCAGTAGTGCTCATGAGACTGCAAAAACTCCTGAGACTGAGTTTGATCTAGAGTCTGAAATGACGGCTATGTTTACTAAACTGTTCAAAAAAAATTTAACGAAAAAAAAGCCTAATTTCAGAGACCCTATTTCAAAAGACAAGAGTAATGATAAACCCAAAACTTTTCCACCAAAACTTGCTCCAAAAATTGAAAAGAAGATGGTAAAAGGGCAAGCGGTCAAGTGTTATGAATGTCAAGGGTTTGGACATATTGCTCTTGAATGTCCATTGAAAAAGAATCGGAAGAAAGTCTATACAGTGACTTGGGATGATGAAAGCGGGTCAGAGCAAGAACTCGAAGAAACTAAATTCGGTGAAGACGGGGATACTGTTTTCATAGCATTCTGGTCCACTTTCACTCAATCTCCTCCGAAGCCGGTGGAATTTTCTTGTGGTCAGAACCCACACCGTGCTCCCATCTTTGATGGAAGTAATTACTTGTATTGGAAGATCAGAATGAGGGCGTTTCTAGAAGGCTGGCAAGCCATTGAAGAGGATGTTGAAAGCACTGACAATCCGAGTAATCAGAGAGTTTTGATTACTATTCATGATGCAATTTCTAATGAAGAACAGCAACGGGTTGCTCACTGCACAAAGGCCAAAGATGCATGGGACATTCTGAGCCAATTTCATGAAAGATGAGAGTTATCTTCACCACCATCTATCACCTTTCTTGCCTTAGTTGCTCGACTGGATGAGGTCCAGGAGAAAGAGGAGCAAAAAGAAGATGATGAAACTTCAGAAGACAATGATGAGATTGATGGTGATGATCTACAACAAGCTTACGAAAAGCTTTACGATGAATCTTTGAATTTGTCCAAGATCAATGACAAACTCACTTTCAAGCTCAAAGCATGTGAAAGCGAGAATGTCAAGCTAAAAGGAGAACTTGTAACAGCAAAGCAGAATGTCATCAAGATCTCTAGTGATAGGCAAGACCTATGTGGGAAACTTCTATCTTGTGAGGCTGAAAGGAATGAACTCCTAAAAATATATTCCACATATGAAGGGAAGATTGAAAGCCTTGAGATGTCACAAACTACATTGGAAGAGATGTTTTGTCATAAAGATAAAGAACTCAGAATTGCTAGAGCCACAATTGCCATGTGGAACAAAGGTTCCAAGTCATTAGAAGACATCCTCAGGTCTCAACAAATGGGTTGTGACAAAAGTGGGCTAGGCTATGGTAATACGACAGCTCACAAGGGACAGGCCTCTATATCTCATGACCTGAAGACTCAAGCAAAGGGAAAGCTGAAGGTGCACCAGGGTGATCCATCTCTTCATCTACCTAACGGGGGTAAGATTAACAAAATTGAGGCAAAAGTTGTTTTTGTTTGTCATCGTTGTGGTAGGTATGGCCACATTCGTCCTTATTGCTTTGAATTGTTTGGTAAAGTGTCCCGAAAAGGTAGAAATTCTAATACTTTTTGGGTTAGGAGACAAGCTTACATGTCTAGGCAGAACACCAAGATACATGAGGGTGTTCACAATGCTAAGACATTTACCAAGACTGTCAGTCCTGATTTTGTTAAGACCAAAAAGATATGGGTGAGAAAAGATGACTTGACTTGTTTAGTTGTTCACACTGCTCTAAAAGCACGTGACTCACACATGTGGTACCTTGATAGTGGGTGCTCTCGTCACATGTCAGGTGACAAATCCTACTTCACCTCCCTTGAAAAATATGAAGGTGGAATTGTTACCTTTGGAGTTAGTGGCACTTCTAGAGTCATTGGTAAGGGCTCCATAAGTGTGGCTAGTCTTCCCAAGCTTGAAAATGCATTACTTGTTGATGGCCTTAAAGCAAATCTTTTGAGCATTAGTCAAATGTGTGATTCCCACCATGAAGTATTGTTTTCAAAAAATAAATGTGAAATTTTGGATAAAAAGGGAAATACTGTCATGCATGGGGTTCGTACATCTAATAACTGCTACAGGATTATTACTACTAATGATCTTACTTGCCACTCAGCCATCATAAGTAACATTGATCTGTGGCATCAAAGATTAGGTCACATGAATTTCAAAGACCTAACTAAGATAGCCAACAAAGAGCTTGTGAGAGGCGTACCTAAACTGGGTAAGAATCTGAACCATGTGTGTGGACCATCTCAACTTGGAAAGCAAACCCGTGCCCCTTATAAAAAGGTGAACAACTTTACAACCAAACGTCCCCTTGAATTGGTTCATATGGATCTAATGGGACCTATTTGCATTAAAAGCATTGGAGATAAAAGATACATTTTTTTAACTGTTGATGATTTTACTCATTTTTCATGGGTAAATTTTTTAAGAGAAAAATCTGATACGTTTGATGCTTTCCAGGCCTTAGTCCTTAAAATTCAAAATGAACAGGGTGTTTCCATTGGGCGTATCATAAGAATCTGAACTGATCATGGTCGTGAGTTTGAAAACAGTTCATTTTTGGATTTTTGTGATATGCATGGAATTAAGCATGAATTTTCTGCACCTATTACTCCACAACAAAATGGAGTTGTTGAGAAGAAGAACAGGGTTGTTCAAGAGATGGCTACGGTCATGCTCCTTAGTAAGAAAGTCCCTCCAAAGTTTTACTATTGTTTATGTAATAAATCGTGTGTATTTAAGGCTTGACACTTTACAAACTCCATATGAATTGTGGAAGGGATTGAAACCTAATGTAAAATACTTCAAAACTTTTGGGAGTAAGTGTTACATTTTCAAAGATAGAGAGCCTTTGGGCAAATTTGACTCCCGAAGTGATAAAGGTATTTTTCTAGGGTATTCAACCACTAGTAGGGATTTTCGAGTCTATAACCTGCAAACTTCATCTTTAATGGAATCGATCAATGTGGTTATAGATGACACAGGTTCTCCTACTTCTGCAACAAATGAGGAAGAAAATGGTGAGTCTCCAATCCTGGATACTGAACTACAAATTCGAAGAGAAGTTGAGGTCCAAGCACAAGAAGTTAAGACAACACCAACTTCACAGGTAAGTCAGAGTCCAAAGAGTGCACAGAAAGACACCACTTCTAATGCTTCTGTCACCACAAGTCCTGAGTTCAAACCATCAGCAAGGGTGAAACTGAATCATCCAGCTCAACAGGTGATTGGAAGTGTCTCGGATTGAATGAAAACCCAAAGACAAATTCGAGATGAGGTATCTCATATGTGTTATGTTTCATTAATTGAACCTAAGAATAAAAAAAAAAAAAAACTTACTAGATGATAGTTAGGTCAATGCTATGCATGAAGAATTAGGTCAATTTGAACGTAACAATGTTTGGACTCTAGTTTCCAGACCTAGAGACATGAATGTGATAGGTACCAAGTGGATCTTTAAGAATAAATCTGATGAGAATGGCACTGTGGTTAGAAATAAAGTTAGGTTGGTTGCTCAAGGCTACACACAAGTAGAGGGTGTTGACTATGATGAGACGTTTGCCCCAGTTACACATCTTGAATCTATTCATATTTTACTTGGTGTTGCATGCTTTCTTGGTTTCAAATTGTTTCAAATGGATGTGAAAAGTGCCTTTTTGAATAGGTATTTGAAAGAAGAGGCTTATGTTAAGCAACCAAAAGGGTTTGAGGACCCTAAATGTCCAAACCATGTCTACAAGTTAGACAAGGCTTTGTATGGGTTGAAACAAGCCCCTCGGGGTTGGTATGATAGACTTACTACCTTTCTTCTTCATAATGACTTTCAAAGGGGTAGTGTGGCTAAGACTTTATTTGTGAAACATACTAAGTCTCATATTCTTGTTGCTCAGATTTATGTTGATGATATTGTATTTGGATCCACTGCTGATCATCTTGTGAAATATTTTTCGGATTGCATGACACATGAGTTTGAAATGAGCATGATGGGAGAGTTGTCTTATTTCTTGGGTCTTCAAATTAAACAGTCTCCTTCGGGTATGTTTGTTTCTTAGACTAAGTATGCCAAAAATCTTGTATCAAAGTTTGGTCTCGAGTTAGCCAAACATGTACGCACTCCTATGAGCACCAGTCTTCACCTTTCCAAAGATTCTTCTGGTATTGATGTTGATCCTACCCTGTATAGGAGTATGATAGGGAGTCTCTTGTACCTCACGACCAGTTGCCCTAACATTGCTTTTAGTGTAGGTGTTTGTGCCCGTTACCAAGCCTGCCCTAAAGAGTCTCATCTGATTGCTGTCAAACGGATCGGAAAATATGTGAATCGGACTTTAGGGTATGGGATTTGGTTCTCGACCGACACTACTGCTGAAATCACTGATTTTTTTTATGCCAACTAGGCAGGGTTTGCTGATGATCGTAAGAGCACATCTAGGGGGTGTTTTTACCTTGGAAATAATTTGGTTGCCTGGCATAGCAAAAAGCAAAATACCATCTCTCTTTCGACCGTTGAGGCTGAGTACATTGCTGCAGGGAGTTGTTGTGCACAAATGCTGTGGATGAAGCAAATGCTTCATGATTATGGAATAGACCAGAACACTCTCACTCTTTTCTGTGATAACACAAGTGCCATTAATATTTCAAAAAATCCAGTCCAACACTCTCACACCAAACACGTTGACATTCGTCATCATTTTATTTGAGAGTTAGTGGAAGAAGGCCTTGTTGTTCTTGAACATGTTCCCACTGAGCATCAAAAAACTAATATTTTTACAAAACCCCTTGATCTTCTTAGGTTTGAGTTCCTAAGAAAGACCTTGGGTGTAGTGCTCAATTACTAGGGTGTTACCTGTTCTTGAGGGGGTGTGAGTGATTGCTTTTATGTGTACTTGGATGCTTTAATCTCATTCTCATTGATTCCTGTCATCCCTACATTTAGACTCATACGAACACCTCTCATGTTGCTTGCAAGATTTCATTTTTCTTTGTTCATAGCTCATGTTGAATGCCTATGCTCATTGACTTCATGAGCTGATTTTGTACACGTTCTTGAGATAAACTGTTGCAGGGGTTTCCACACAAGTGATCAAAGTTCTCTATGGACTACTAACAGTGTAACTTTTACATTATTGGAGGAATTGACCTATACTGGCATATCATGGGTGATGTTGAGTCTCTTAACCATCTACCATTGTTTTTCACTTCCATGGTTCCTCCCTCAGTTCCTTGCAGTCCGAGCATTAGGAAAAGGCTACCTCAGAGGCACCAACCAAGCCATCCTTTCTGATTTCATGCTTCTCTGATTTGGTCTCCATACTCTTGAGTGTGCAACCACCAGTGAGTGCCCACATAAAAGAAATGTCACATAAGAAAAGAAAAAAAAAATAGAACTCATTGATTGAGGGGGAGCCTCCGCCTTTACTCAACAAATACCCCTTGATTCCTAGTAGTTTGACTTTTCTCTATGATGGTTAGTTACTCTTACTGGAGGTCCAGCCATCTGATCACTATGAGGATTAACTCTAGCTGCGTAGCCTCTCAAGGACTGCACACACACACTTTCAGTATGTGAGCTCACATGTTTGTTTTTGAGTTGTGCATTCTCATGTTGCTTGTGCTCATTGATAAATTTTTATCGGATTTGCTCATGATTTTGTATTCATTAATGTCAAAAATTTGTGAGTTTTCAGGCGTCATGGTTTGTGGATTACCTCATTTTAGTGTCACATACTTGTGATTGTGCTCACCTTCTTTTTGTTTTAGGTCTCCCTCTTGGCCATATGAGATGTTTTTAAACTACTCAGAAAGGTGTTTTTGGTCTTTATTGTTTTTTTCTAATCCGCTTGAGCGGACCTCTTTGCGCTCGAGCGCGGTTTTACCTCATCCAGCATTTTTGCTGCAAGCGCGAGATTCTGAGAGCAGTTATTTAACGCTTGAGCATTCTTTTCTTCGCTCAAGCGGTTCGACGCGCATAAGTGAACCCGCTCGAGCGTTGTGTATCACGCTCGAGCGGACTGCCCTAAGTATAAAATCCTTCCCCGCCATTTCAGTCACATTTTTTTTCATTCCTTATGAAGGATTTCTCTCTCTCACCTAGGGTTTGTGGATACGACTCTTTTGGGCTTTGCTTCGGGTCTCCTCCTTTGTTTTCCTTCAATGATTCAACCCAGGTAAATCTTTCCTTTTCTTTCTCTTTATTTTGTCCTTTGTTCGGCACTTATGGAGGTTGTTTTGAGTGTTTGATTTTTGGCTTGGTTTCTACTTAGGTCTTTCTTCTTACACTTGATTGACACACTTTCACAGAGTATTATTAGGCTCAATGTTGAGTTTGGGCATATTTTATCTATGTTACACTTTGTTTTCTACCCTATTTCTTTTTGCACAGTCTGTTGTTTTGTCATGTGTGCCTCTTGATTCTCTGAGTTATTATGTTAATTTTGTTTTTATGGTTCATACTCTGTAGAGTTGTGTATTTTGAAACTTGGTTTTATATCTCTGATTATTACTCTTATTTCAGTGCATTATTGTCTTTTGGATCTATTGCATTACTAATGGTTTTTGTGTTTGTCTAAACTGTTCTGTTTTTTGGGCTTTGGGTTTGGGGTTGTCTTGTTTGGGCTTTAGGTTTTTTGTCTTTGGAATCACCATGTCTGCTCCCAAACGTCGAAAGTCTACTGTGTCTCGTCCTTCGTATAACGCCGATAGATTTCTTTCTACCCAAAAAGCCAAGTCATTCAGAGAGTCCTTCGCGTCTAGGATAGTTCATGTCGAACGTCATGTCCAGCCAGATACGTTCGAGTCTATTCTCATCCGTCATTTGTTCGATCAATTAGGAGGAGACTTAGTTTTGTGCTTCTCTGGACGCCAAAACCTAGACTGGGCCCGTGAGTTTTACTGTAATATTGAGGGTATAGACGATGTTAGGCCTTCCTTTCGGACGTGGGTCCGTTCTAAGTCCATCTCTGTTTCACCCGATCTTATTAGAGAGCTCCTTGGTATTAACCGTGTGTTTCCAAAGCATTATCATTTTCTTGTTCATCCTACTTGTGATTTTAATGAGGTGGCCAGGGTCTTGTGTGGTGCTCCTCGTAACTGGATCAAGGGAGCTTTGATTAAACAATTTGAACTCCTTCCCGAGTTTCGACTGCTTAATCTTATTATTTGTGCTAATATCATTGTCACCACTCACTCTTCTGAAATCAATCAAGAACAAGGGTTTGTTCTTTTCTGTATTGCTCGTCATATGTCCATCAATCTAGCCACCCTCATTCTTCGTAAGATGATTGCTATTTTTGGAAACAAGCAATTAGGCCTACCTTATAGTTGTTTAATCAATTGTCTCTTGTCCTGGCTTGAAGTTCCAGTCTTAGAGGACGACGAGTATACCTTCCCTATTAAACCTTTCACTAAGAAGACTGTTTCTCAGAGTCATGCACATGTCAAGGGGGAGTCTTCTAGGGTTGGTCCTTTTACAGGTACAACGGATGTTCTAGCCGAGGAGACGGAGATTAACGCAGCGACAGCCGATGCTGAGGAGGCTAATGTTCCCCCCGGACTTTTCGTGGCCAGCTTCGCCATTTTGAGGAGGCTATGACTCAGCGATTGGATCTTTTGGATGCTCGTCTTGATGCCTTCGATGGTCGTCTTGGACATTTGGAGCAGTCCGCCGCCCAGACTACTACTCAGCTTGATCACATTATATCCTTGCTTCAGCTACAATAGCCTCATCCTCCTCCAGCTAATTCTTGATTGAGTTTTTTGTTTCTTGGACTGTTTTTGGATTGGTCTCCCAACCAAAAAGGGAGAGAATTTTTGGTGGTGGTATTTTTGTGGATACAGTTGGTTTTTGGATTAACTGCTACATTTTGGATATAACTGCTACAGTTGTTGGTTTTGTGGGCTTTAATTTATCTCATATATGTTTGTTGTCTTCTTATGGAGTTCCACAGTTTTTGTTTTTTTTTTTGGTGTGTTACTCGCTGTTTCACATGTAGATGATTGATGGATTGTTCTATTGGTGGATTGTTCTAAATTATTGTCAACTCAACCTTTTGTATGGTTACAGCTTTGTTTTGTTTTTTTTCATGTCCAATAGGTTGTGTTCGTGAGGTTGTCTAGTGCGTGTGTTTTTAGGAAAATTGTTAAAAGAGTTTTGTCCGGGAATTGACAAAGGGGGAGATTGTTAGGTCCCTTTGTTGTCAAATCTGCAAACAAACTCTGTTTTATAGAGTTGTAATTTTCCCTTGTATTTTGGTATTTTCGCTCGAGCGGAATGTGCACTATTTCAGTAGTTGAGTGTGTCTGCAAAAATACTAGGAAATGTGATTTCACGCTCGAGCGTGGGTTCTAGGGCTCAAGCGGAAACCTATTTATTTGCATGCATGTTTTAGTGACCCCGCTCGAGCGGAATGTTCTGCGCTTGAGCGGAGTACGTGGCCCCTGTTTTCTATATATATGTGTTTAAGTCTTATTTTAGGGTTAAGTCTCCTAGATCTGTTTTGGGAGCTCTAAGGTTTTGTTTTGGGGCTTGTTTTGCTAGTTTTCCTTGATGTTTTGACTGAGTACTAAACTCATGTTTTGACAAGCACACATTAAGGAGGTTGATTGTCAATATTCAAGAGTGTTCTTCTTCGGTGGAATCCGAAGATTCAAGCGTGGAGTGTCGAAGGAGTTTGATACTGTGCGTGGTCGTTGATTTGACAATAGAAGTTGTGGATTCAACTTCAACCTAATCAATTCCGAGTCGAAGGTTGCGGTGAAAGATATACAAAAGATTTGAAGACAAATTGAAAGCGTTTGGGTAATTGTTTTGTTATCTTTGTAATCTTTCTTTCTTCAGTAGTGGATTGATTAATGGTGTTTCGCCCGTGGTTTTTTGATCACAATTGAAGGTGCTTCAATTATGGTTTTTCCACGTAAAAATGTTTCTGTCGATTTATTGATTTTTGAAAACAACAATCTAAATCATTTTCATAAGTGCTTGATAATTTAGATTGTGAGTTTTCATTGATTGGGAATCGGAATAATTAAATCTTGATCTAATCACGAATCACTTAGGTTTTTCAATACGGACGGTCGTGGGCATAGAAAAACAACCATTTTTCAATTTTTAAAACCATCCCGTACATTTACTATCACGCCCCAATTTTTAATTACTCAGAAACATTACCGAAGCCTGTAATTTAGGTCCATTTTTTTTTTTTTTTTACAAACATCCATTATCCTTGAGTAATAGAAATACAATGATACATGTCCTCTCTCTCTCAATGAATACAATAATAACAATGATACATGCCAATATCCTACAGAGAAGCTACAAATAAATAAATACAAATATCAATAGGCAACAATTACTTTCTTCGCATCCACAACGAGATTACACAAATAGATTTATGGACTTCGTAACTCTTTAACTATGAATCAAAATTTTCTTCCTATAAAAAGATAAAACAACAAGGGGTGAGCACTAATGCCCAATAGGAATCTCATAGTTCTCAATCAATAACTAACACACAGATAGAAATGATCATGCATGCAGGGTGATACTATATAGTAGGGTGATATTTTATAATTTCAAAATATAATAAGTAAAGTACCTTTTTCTCAAAAACTATTTAAATACTTTTAAGAAGAACCTTCAGCCATTAAACATCATCCCCTAACTTTAGAAAACCATAGATCCTTGTGAAACAACCATATTTAAGAAACAACATCATTTAAAGGTTATTAACCAATTCCCAAAATAGTTCTCATTTAATTTCCATTTTTAATGTTCCTCTTTTTCTTTCATTCTTCCTTTCTACTCATTATATTTATTTAGAACTCCATAACTTCAAGTTTAAGTTCCCCAATTTATTTACAGAACAACACTCATAATTTACCTTTATTGCCATAACTAATTCATTAAGTTCACCATTACCAATCCATAATCCCCTTACCCATTTTTGGGTTCCATTCTTTACAAATAAAGTCTATGTACATTCCTCTTTAAACCAAATTACACATCAATTTGCAATTTCACAGATTCATCACAAGTCACAAATAACATCATCAACTCAACACACTTCGCAACACATATCTCAACACAATTCACCGTTTGCCGACTTACTACAGCGGAACAGCGGGCACCCGATTCATAACACTTTCTACCTTTCGCCGGCTACTATATGGCAGGAAGTGAACTCCCAAAAACCATTTTCTCAAAAATCATTTTTTTCCAAAAACCATTTTTCAACTTTTTTAAACTATCCCCCACATTTGCCGGCTACTATATAGCGGGATGTGGGCACCCAAAACATTTTCGAAAACCATCTGTTTTTCCACTTTTGCCGGCTACAATACGGTAAGACTGTGTGGACACCCAAAAATCATTTTTTCACTTTTGCTAGCTACTATACGGTAGGACTGTGTGGACACCCAAAAATCATTTTTCCATTTTCGCCGGCTACTATACGGCAGGACTGTGTGGACACCCAAAAACATTTTCCCACATTCGTCCAGCGATAAGCCTAGACAGGGCAATTGGGCACCTTTAATTCAAACTACCCCCACATTTGCCGGCTATTATACGGCGAGACATGGGCCCCCAAAAACCTTTTTCTTCAATTTTCAAAACCATCCCCCACATTTATCGGCTATTATACGGGCGATCGTGGGCACCGAAAAATCATTTTTTAACTCCCCGCGCGGGTACCAACACAACACCACCCAGCACAACTCAACTCAAACTCAACACACCTAACACACCCAACACAACTCAACACACCCATCACAACTCAACTCAACACAATTCAACATGAGTCAAACACAATTCATCATAGTCCAACACAATTCAATTCAACATTATTCAACACAACTCAACATAATCAACACTATTCAACATGATTCAATTCAACACCACTAAATGTAATTCAACATAATTCAAGGTAAACTCTTAAATCTCCATTTCATCATTTCATACCAAGGCTCATGTCATCCATATCATTAATCAATGTTCTTCCCCAAATTTCATTTCATAATATAGCATGATTTACAATATCCATAATAAAGGTTCATTCGCTAATTTTTAACATAATTTTCAAACACTTCCAAAATCCAATTAAACTTGTATATATATAATTCAACCTCTTAATTTCATGATTCTACTTTCAATTTGGGCAAAATCATTAATTATCATCATGAATCAACTTAGGGGTTTCTAGAAAAATTCAAACTTCTTTAACCATTACTTTTTATTCCAATTCTCCCATTAATTATACACCCAAGGTTCATAATTCATAATCTTAACCCAACAATTGAACCCCAACACTTCAAACCCTAAACCCCCAAATTCCATGATATAACACTATATGCTCAAAAATATATATTTTGCATTTATATTATCAAAATACCACAAATCTATCTATTAATGCAAGTATTGAAGAAGAACTAGGACCCCTACCTCAAGAATCAAGCAAAAGAGTAAAGCTTTTATGAGATTCCTTCACAAATCCGAATTTCGATAGGTAGAAAATGTTGAGCTCCAAGCCTTCTTCACTTTTTGGTAAGAGATCTTGGCCAGTTCTTAGGGAAATGGAAGGCATTTGAGCCAAAATCTCTAGGGTTTTCAGGCCTAGGGTGAGAGGGATGAAGAGAGGAGATGGAAGTGTGAAGAATGATCTAGAAAAGTGCCTTTAAATTTGCTGAATTCGCGCAGTCCGCTCGAGCGTACCTGCTTCCAGCACAGATTCCAAAACTTCAAACGAGTATAACTCTCTCATCCGAACTCCGTTCTAGGTCGTTCTTGTATCCAAATTGAAGCCCCGGAAATAAGATTTCCAATGGTTCTAGCCTCACATCCAAATTCAAAGTGTAGAAAAAGAAAAGGACAAAAGATTGATGGCTGCTTGCAAGAAAAATTATCCGAATTAAATTCTTGGTTCACTCTTACTTTACCATTATGTTACCACTTATATCAATACCCCAAAATAAAATAAGGAGGTTCCAAATACACTAATAAAAATGTCAAGGGCAATCTCACTTTCCACGCTCGAGCGCGCAGACCAACAAAGTCGTCCGCTCGAGCGACCACTCCTACACTCGAGCAAGAATTCACAACCCTCAGAATTTCGGACCGTCTATAAAAATGCTCGGAACTTCTCAAGTCTACTCGAGCGTCAACTCCCCCGCTCGAGCGGAGGGAAAAATTCTAGATCATTACATTTACCGGCTATGATACGGACGGTTGTGGGCACCAAAAAAAAAACCATTTTTCAATTCCCCGCGCAGGTACCAACCACAGCACAATCCAACACAACTCAACTCCACACAACACAACTCAACCAAACTCAACACAACCCAACTCAACTCAACTCAACACAACATAACCCAATACAATTCACATAACACGCAACAAAATTCAACACAACCATTTCAATACAAAGCTCATATCATTCATACCATTAGTAATTTCTTTTCCCCCAAGTTTGGTTTCATATTATAACATAATTTAAAACATCAACATTGAGGGTTCAATCGCAACTTTTACATAAATTTGCAAACTCTTTAAAATTTTAATTAAACTTGTGCATGTGTAATTTAACACCTCAATTTTATGATTCTACTATCAATTGAAGCAAAACCATTAGCCATCTTCATAACCCAAACTAGGGTTTTTAAGAGAAGTTAAAGCTTTTCACAAAAACACATTTTATTCCAACCCTTCTATTACTTTTACCCCCAAACTCATAACCCAAACCATAACCCAACAAGTAAACCCCAACTCTTCAAAGCCTAACCCCTAATCTCATGATTAATCACAATATGCATAAAAATATAAACTTTTATATTTATATAAAGAAAATACCATAAATCTATCTATATATGAGAGTGTTAAAAGAGAACTAGAAACCCATACCTCTTGAAGCCAAGAGATGACGATCCAAAAATCAATGGCGACAAAACCACGAACCATTTGGACCAAAAGGAAGCCCTTGACGAGATCTACAACCTTTCTCAAAGGACCAAGGTGAAAAGATCACTCTAGGTGTGTAGATCTAGAGATTTAAGTGAAAAAGTTTTAGTTTTAGAGAGAGAAGAGAACTCACGGCATTGAGGAGGAAGGAGAGGAAAAATAATGAGAGAGAAGTGGTTAGGGTCTATTTATAGTAGTAGAAAAGTAGCCCTAAGGTCAACAAAATAATAAGCCCAAAACCCCCCAAAGGTAGGGCCCATTCGGACCCACAAATCTGAAAATAAACACACAAGGGTGGACCCCTGGTGTGGTGGTGTCGACCCTTTAGCAAGAAAATACAATGCTGGCAGCAAGCAAGGTGTCAACCCTTGGACAGGAAGGGTTGACCCTAAATTTCAGCAACTAATACCCAGATTCTGCAATATACAAGGGTTGACGCTTCCCAAACTGGTGTCGACCCTTGTGGACAGCAACAAGAGGCAGATGTCGGCACCACCAAGGCTGGTGTTGACCCCATAATAGAATTTCTAAGTTCCCAAGGAACTTTTTGACAAGAACAAGCGCAAACAAACAAACCCAACGAGTTTAAATCGGATCATACTCCTCCAAAACCAACATTCAACAACTCCAAAGACTCCCAAAAATGAAAATAAGGGAATTAAATACACTCTCCAATGGATTAAAGGATGCGGGTGTTACAGTTTGGCTTTTTTGGCTTTTTAGCTTTGTTTTGGGCAATTTTTTTTGTCTTTTGTGATTTTTGGCTTTTTAGCTCTTTTTACTTTTTTTTGTCCTTTTGTGATTTTTTAACCTAATTAAACTAAACGACCCCTAAAAAAATTCTTAGTGTACTTTTTCTCAAACATAGCAACGTAACAATTCAAAAAAAACTCTTTAGTGTATTTTTTTCCCCAAATATAACACTCCAATCAATGTAACACATAAAAACTTCTTAGTGTATTTTTTCAAACGTAACACTCTAATATAACACTCCAATGTAACACCGAAAAACCACACTAACAGAAATGTATATTTCCATGTTCAACACCAACACTTCAGCTACCAATTCCTTCAAAAAGAATCTTTTACACCTCACATTTCCATTCTCATTCCAAAAATGAATTGGAAAATTAGAAAAATAAATCATAAAAAGGCATTTACTTATACTCAAATGGTATCAAATCAAACGAATACAATTTTTCAAAAAAAAAATGATTAATTGGTTCATAAGAAAACTCTTAGAACTAAATGGGTCAACATTCCCTTGTATGAGATTTGTGAGTAAATTTTCCTTTATTTTTAAAATCTCAAAAGAAATAGTTTAATTTATCAATATAAAGAAGCAATTAATTAGATCCCAAACCATGATAAAAGCCAATCACTTCCACCTCACAAAATGCCTCTTCATTAACACAAAAATTCCTCCATTGATGATGTTCACTGTAATTTTTTGGTATTATACTAATGAACTCAACTATTCTCTTTCAAAACTCAACACTGTATCACAAGTCCATTAGGTTCAACACGGCCTTTTCATGGGGTCCACTCCATCTAACTTTAAGATTTGAAGCCAATTATTCATGTTAAAATTAATCTAGAGGACATGGCTAATGCTGGGTAATTCTAGCGACGCTATGCAGAAATCTTTCGATTGAATTTTAAGCTTGTTTGTGGCATATGGTTGAATTGCATTGGTGTTAGGTGGTGAGTCCCTTCTTTTAAGTTGGGTTAAATTAGGCTGGCAACTAGTTACCATGGGACTTGAGTCCACCGATGCAGTGATGACACCTCAGAATATCCTCTTTTTTTTTATGTTTAAAAAAAAAAAAGACATGGCTAATCATATAATTAAATTCTATTTGTAAGTATCCAGTACGGGTGCGACATGTTTGTCAAATTATCTATACTTTATAGTCTCAAAATGAGAATTTTTATATTTTTTATTACTTTTTTGCAAAGTATATATTATTTAAAATTTTAATTTTTTTTTATATTTGGGGAGCAAATTGATTTTTAAGGTATAGTTTAGGGGGTAAAATGAAATTCCAAATGAACTTTGGTATCACGTCAGCACATTCCGTCCAATTGTAGACAGAATGTAACGGCAGGGGTTAAATTGATTAATTTGTTGAAAGTTCAGGTACTAAATCGAAATAAATCGAAGTATGGGGGCCAAATTGAAAAACATGTGATAGTTTGGGTGGCAAAAGGATATTTCCTCTATAATGTATCTTGTAGTTTGCCTATTGTTGATCTATCTTAATAATTTGAATTATTTATCTTACAAGGCCTGTTTAGTAGATAATTTATACAAAAAATTAAGTTAATCGAATATTGTTTGCCACATGATTGGAACAAAAAAAATTTTGAAAAAATGTATGGCATGCATCATTTCAAGAATTGACAGTTTGTTTTTATTTTTTTTAAATGTGATTCAATCGTGTGGATATTGATATCCGATTAACTTGATTTTTTGTATAGATGATCTACTCGAAGGGTCTTACAAAATGAACGATTCGAATTATCAAAATAAGCTCACAATAGACAAATTTCACCGTGCAGGTTGTATCCTTTCAATTTAATTTTTGTTGTTTACTTTAGGGTAAATTACAAATACACCTCTTGAGGTTTGTTTAAAATACGAATTACCTCCTGTGGTTTAGAAAATTACATATACCTCCCTATCAGAATTTTTTATTTAACAAAATTAATTGAAAAAGTGAAATTTCTAACTGTTAACCTATACAATAATAAAATTATCTGAATTATTAATTGAAATAAAATTTTAACATTATTAAAAACTGTTAATTAACTTGATAATTTATTAATAAAAGGACCTATTTGTTATGAAATTAAAAACCTTAGGGGCCATAATGTAATTTGTAGAACTGTAGGGAGTAATTTGTAATTTAAGTAAATCTCAAGGGTATGTTTGTAATTTACCCTTTACTTTATTTATTAACTAGTGTTAAGCCCGTGATCTGCACGGCTAATGCATATATATTTTTGACATATTCATTTTATCTTAATAAAATACAATAAAAATCACTGTATAGTGCTTAATAAACACAAAAGATTAAAAATTATGTGAAACATTGACAATATAATGATAAATTGTAAATCAATTAAACAAATTAAATTATTTCAAAATTAAATGCAAATCAATCCAAATAATAATGCAATTAAAGAGGTAATATCGTTTTCCCCCCCAAACTATTACGCGTTTTTCACGTTGACCCCCATACTTCAATTTATTTAAATTTAGTACCTAAACTTTCCACAAATTGATCAATTAGACCCCTGCCGTCACCTTCCGTCCACAATTGGACAGAATGTGCTGATGTGGGGAGTAAATTAATTTTTAAAGTATAGTTTGGGGGGCAATTTGATTTTTAATTTGGGGGGTAAATTGATTTTTAAGGTATAATTTGGGAGGTAAAATGAAATTTTAAATGCCACGTAAGCATATTCCATCCAATTGTAGACGAAAGGTGACGACAGGGGTCTAATTGATCAATTTGTGAAAAGTTCAGATACTAAATTGAAATAAATCAAAGTATAGGGGTCAACGTGAAAAACGCGTGATAGTTTAGGGGGCAAAATGATATTTCCTTGCAATTAAATATACACTAATTTTTCATCCATTTAAATGACAAGTAATAATAAAAATTGTTTGATGATGAAATGTCATTACATTCATTTCATACATTCAAAGCTTTTGCAATAGTTGCCGAATATAAAAGGCCACTAAACAACAGGGGAAAAAACATTAAAAAGAAGTTAAATTATGAGTAAGAAATCAATAAAATAGAAACAAATTATATTAGTAGTCCCTACATTTTATCTCGTATATCATTTTGCTCTCTGCACTTTTAATTTAATTAATTTTGACTCTTAATCAATTACTCCTTCTACTATTTCCAAATTTATATAGACATAAAGTTACAAAAATTTCACGTCTCTTCCATTTCATAATTTTTTTCCAATCTAAAAAAATGTACTCCATTGATTGGTCTTCCCTTAAAAAATTACTTAAACTAAGAAAAAAAAATACACATACATATTTTGATTTTCAAATAGCCACATGATCGGTAAAAATTCTAAGTAAATTCTCTTATATTGATAGTAAAAACTCTTTTCGATTCCTCTTACGTTGTAGTAAAAATTCCTTAGGATTCTCTTACGTCATTATTATAAGGATGTCAAACCTAAGGTTATCATCACTTTTGTTTTATCTTTAGGAGGGAGCTTGGTGCTCTTGTTGTACTAGAGCTAGATTTAGCCGGCTATAAAAATAATTTTTTTGTATTTTGCATTTTTTTCATTTATACAACAATAAATATAAAAAACATTATTAAAAAAAAGATATATACAAAGAAATTGGCTAAAATAACCCAACAACAACTCGTATTAATTAGAGAATATGAATATCCATGCGTCATTTAAAATATGTAGATCATATTCATAATTTAATTTGCACAATTCGCTTGTTTTTCAAGATAAAATCTCTGAATAATTCTTTTTGTATTTCTATTTTTTTCCGCATATACTTGAAGAATTATGTTGTGATTGTGTTTTAAAGAAAGAAAAAAAACAAAAATCGAGAACCTAATATGCAGCACTTTTCCCATTGTTATATTTCCTAAACTTTTTAAATATAATTATAGAGTCTTCGAAGTTTGGTATGTATAATCATATAGATTATGATTCCAATTAGAATAAGGTAATTCTAGGAATAATAATCACAAAATTTAAGGAAGCAATACTAATAAATTTGGTAATGATTTAGAGGATTTAAAAATTACCTTAATTTATATAAATTATATTTTGAGCTAATCATAGAATGACATGTGTATTTTAAGTGTTATAAAATTTAGAAAAATTGCGAAAATTAGAGTGAGACTTTCAACTTCAAAGAGGCTACAACACTTTTACTTATATTATATAATAATAATATGATTTTATCATCTACCAATACTCTATTAATTTAATTGTTTACACGAATGATTTGTTCGATAACTTTTACAAAATAAATGATTTACATATAGAGATAACATGAATTGCGTTGTGATAGAACTAGCATATCACCCGTGCTATGCATGAGATAAAATAATAGATAATTTATTAAAAATACGATAATTATATTTAAATTTATTATATTTTGTCTCTTGTAAATAAAATTTTATATATAAGTTTAAGTGTTTTGTTTCAAATATTCCTTTACTATAACATATAGTATAGATAAATTAAAACTGTTCTATTAACAATTAATAATTAAAATTATGCTTTGTTATAAAAAAAATGACATAATTCTAATATTTCACTATTTTAGAATAAAAATATATGAATGTTAAAAATTTGTCATATTGATTTTTAAAAGGGAAATAATTAAATAAATTTAAAAACTTAATGAGTAAGAAACAATCATCGTAAAAAATAAAATTTCTAAATGCTCTACCATATAATAATAAAATTGGTTGAATTATTTATTGAAATATACTGTTGACATCAATAATAGTTGTGACTAAATGATTTATTGGTAAAATGACCATTTGTTATGAAGTAAAAAACTTCAAGGGACATGATATAATTTTCAAAATCACATGAAATAATTCATATTTTAAATAAATCTCGGATGAGTATTTATAATTTATACATTTATTTAACTACCTATAAAAAAATAACTCAACATGTTTTATCTATAACTTTTTTTTTTTTTTTTTTGTGTACAAATAATTAACACATAAGCTATGTCATGGTATTAGAAAGGATTTGGCTTTCTTTAAGTTGTTATTTAATTTGAGAGAGCGTTTGGATTTAGTAGGCCTATTTTAGAATCGATTCCGATGATTTGAATCGTTCATTTTTTAAAACTCTTTAATTATAATATTCATATAAAAAATTAAGATAATTGAATATCAATAGATATATATTTAAAACATATTTGTTTCAAAAAAATAGACGACAAATATAATTTTAAAAATAATTATCTATTTTTTATAATATAAATTTAATTTAACTATTTAACAATTAATATCTAATCATCTTAATTTTTTATATAAATATTTTACCTAATAAGTCTTAAAATAAGAACCATTCAAATTATGGAAATTAGGATAGACTCTGCGTATCACTCCTTCTTCCATATTGTACCACTTTATAGTTTCGTTGCCTTTTGGTGACACCGCTACCACCTTTTACCTAATTCTCTTTCAAAACACACAACAGTTTTTGCCGTCTTTCCACATAGTCTCTCTCTCTCTCTCTCTCTCTCTCTCTCTCTCTCTCTCTCTCTCTCTCAAACATGACCGAGTCACAAAATTCCATTTCCAAGTGGTACTCCGGCATCCTCCGCTGTCTCCTCTGCACTGACAGCCTCCCAACCCACCCGTCTGATCTCATCACCGACCCCACTACCACCATCCCAACTACCACCACCACCTTCGAAAACCCAAAAAAGATTTCAAAACCCAAGTGAAGACTGTAGCGCCCTCAAAATAAACCCATAAATCATACATTCTTGACATGCTTGGGTATAAAAGAATAAAGCATAATTACATATCATCAGAGTATTGATTGCAAAATGTATTACATGTTGACAACAAAAGTAAATGCCCTATAGGCTTACAACTTTCCAAGTCAACACTTGGTTACAAAAAAAGAGAGTATTAACTCTACACAAAGGAAGCCCTTGGCTTGATATACATGTAATACAACAAAAATTAACAAAAAGAGTCTTTAACTCCCACAACAGTCCATGCTAGGATCTCGGAGGCGGCATAGTACTTGAACCTGAAAATGATGTCCCATATAGGATGAGCCACAGCCCAGAAGAAATATACTAAACCAACCATAAACAATGACTAAAATATTAGCAGTTGATAGATGGTCAACACTTATGCATCCACTTACATCACATTACAATTCCATGACAATCATGTCCATGTTATATTTCATTTCAAAAACGTGGCTCAGAACCTGGCCAGATAATCCGGTAGAGATTACATCTCTTATTAACAACATTTCCAATTCGATGGGGATAACAACTCATGTTAAACATTTCTTACATCATAATAGATACACATTTTGGTGCTGTATCAATCTCAACCAAAATCACTTCCATACTTCACAAATGATACACATTTTAGTGCTGTATCAATGTCAAACAAAATCCGGTTTAGAGGTCCATCCCCTATCTTCCCCTAAACCGTGGAGTACATCCCCTATCTCCTCCCACACAACACAATGTATATAAGCAATTATCATATACATATTCACTCAATCAATACATAATTTCGATGTATTATACAAATCACCATATTCTATGGCATACTCAATTGATTAGTTTTAATTCGCCTAATCATCATGCATTGTCTACAACAATCAAGACTATCCTCCACCGATAGCCCAAAGCAATTATTTCTAAACAGAAAATAAATGCACCAAATGGATAAAATATTAACATTTAGTCTAGGTGAGCGATAAATAAATCCACTACACCCTTTAATCCCATAATTCTCCAATTCCAATATTCTCAATTCAAATTCTCATATCTCAAAATTAATTATACAAATTAATTTTACCAAACTAATTAGGGCATTAACCCATACCTCACATAACAACCCTAGGTTCCACTTTCATCAATATTCCAACATTAGCTCCTTTTCTCAATGTATTACATACATATGGGCTTATATATACATGGAAACCCTCTTTTGAAAATTACACAAGGACCCCAAACTTTCTCAAATTACCCGACAACCCCCAACATATCAAAATGCCAAAATTTAAAGACAAAGCTCATAAGATGGAGTAGGATATCCCTACCTCGAAGTTAGAGCTCAAACGGAGAAGAAGACCAAACTCAAAGTGCTCCAAACTCCAAACTTTTTGGATCAAAACGTAGCCCTCAACGATCAACACACTTTTTACAAAGACACCAAGGGAGTGAATCACTCTAACTAGATCAAACCCTAGAGAGAAGGGAGAAAGTAGTGAGAGAAGCTCTCAAAAATGGCTTTTCGGAAAAGTAAGAGAGAGAGTGGAAGTTGAAAAGTGATTCAAAAATGGCCAGCTGCCAACTGATATACGCATGATCCGCTCGAACGGAGAATAGGACGCTCGAGCGTCAAGCACAAAAACTGGACCCGCTCGAGCGTGAAGGGTACCCGCTCGAGCGCAAAGACACAACTGCAAAACACACCCGCTCGAGCGCAAAAGGAAAGCCGCTCGAGCGTAGATTTCCCCCTCCCAGTACTTTTACAGACAATGAACCACCCGCTTGAGCGCCAGGATACCCGCTCGAGCGTGAAAAACCCACCTGCAGAAGTTTTGCAGAGGCACGAGATACTGAGGGTGTGTAAATCCCGCTCGAGCGCAAGAATACCCACTCGAGCGGATAACCAAAAATCAAGCTCCGCTCGAGCGCAAAGAGACCCGCTCGAGCGTACCACCAAAATCCTGGGCAACAAGGAATGGGAGTAAAGCTCAACCAACCTGTTCGAAACACGCCCATCACATCCTAAAACTCATACATACGGAATTAAAGGATAACAACAAGATATACAACCACTAACTCCACGGAACCCAAGTCCGGAATACAACAATCAAAGGGAGAGGAACCGAGATCGCTATAAAGACCCCAGGAGTAGTTGTAAGACTCATGGGTCTAGACTCGCTCTCAGACCCCATGAAGGTTTTTAGGAGAAAGGAAGATCAGCCAAACAGGGTCTGTGGAAATTGTTCTTCGAAGGTTGACAATGTTAATTTGGATCGTAAGAATAAGGTTGTTGTTCAGAGACAACCTCGTGAAAGTTTGAGAGCCAAAAAAGTGGAGTTAAGAATGTGAATCAAAAGGAAACAGGGAGTGAATCGAAGATTGAGAACAAGAAAAAGAGTCGAAACAACATAACTAAGAAAGTCCAATAACCCGTGTGTGTTTTAGAGAATTTGAGTCCTGTTTCGGTTATTGATCTTTATCATCACAGTTTGAGTCCTCATCATGAGTCTACGTCGGGTTTGTTTTTGGAATGACCAAGTACTTTTTTTATACTCTGTTTGGTAGTTTCTGTGTTTTAATTTGTTTCGTTTTTGTTTTTCATGTTTTCGAAAATAGAAACTGTTGTGTTTCAATTTTTACCTGAAAATATTGTCCTGTTATAGCCAAGTCCGACTAACTTCATGTGATTGTTCTTTTCATCTCTGATCTAGGAAAACACATCATTCAGTTTTTAAAAAAATAAGTCTAATTTTATAGTAGAGTATTTTTTTTTTTCTTTTTCTTTTTTGTGTAAAAATAATTTTTAAAAATTAAATGCACTTATAAAGTTACACAAACACAATTAAATAGGATTAAATTTAGGATTTAGAAAAATAAATCAAGTTCCTTAAAATTTTAACTCACTGGTAATTAATACTCCCTTCATCTCAAAATATTAGTCCCTTATCACATTTTTCATTGTCCCAAAATATTAGTATCTTTTCAAAATTCAAGTACAAAAATAATATAAATTTCTTATTTTACCTTTCTTTTAAATTCATTAACAACATAAAAAGTACAGTTATGACATTGATATTCTCCAAAAAATGTACTATCAAAAGGTAATTGTGATAACCCTGTCCTATGTTATATTAATTAATCTTATTTTCGATTGTGATTATGTGCTTGATGTGATTTTGAGTGCCATTTATATGATTATATGTTTTTTTAGATCTCTATATGTTCACCGTATGAAAATCTGTTTGACTTTCTGCTATAAAATTTAATTAAAGGCCGTAGAGGCAGCAAAAACTGAAATTAACTAAATTTTTGTGATCAGCATAATTTTTAGAGCCTACGGTGAAATTTAATTAAAAATATTAAATTGATTGAAATAGGCACAATTAACTAGCCTTAATCAAGGTTGATTAGGCAAGTATATATATATGGGCCTAATTACAATTAAGCTCACCATTCTTGGAGCTCAAAATCAGAGAAATACACTCTAGAGAGAGAGTGAGCTGAATTTAGAGAGAGAGAGAGAGAGAGAGAGGGCTCATTCTTGAAGATTTCGCAAAGGAATTCAAGAACTAAGAGGATTAACTCAAGAATTGGCTATAATTGGAAGAGTTAAAGCTCCTAGGTGAGTAATTGAACTCAAAACCATTGGTGTAAATCTATAGTTGAGTGAATTCAAAGATATTATGAAGAATTTGAGGTCTATATGTTCATTGCCAAGAATTTTCATGAGATTGCATGATCTAGCATAAAGCATATTAAACATGAAGATTTGTGTACCAAAGTTTACATGCATGCATAATTTTGACGAGCTTCATGATTTTGAACATTATTTGTACCATTTGAAGTAGAATTAGAGTCAATAATTAACATGCATGCATGATTCATGAAGGTATGAAGCTTGAATGCATGAGTCTTGAAATTGGCTAAGAATTTGGAATGATTTTGGAAATGGACCATGATTTTGGGACAATTGGTTTCAATTTATCTAAGTTTTTATGTTATACAATGTTTTTCTGTGTTTTGGCATTGATTTGCAAACTTTGGAGCGTTTGGGGTTGTGTTTTGAAGCTCAAACAGCTTACTAGAAAACCCAGAATTTGACCAGTCCGCGCAAACGAGGAAAGTCTCGCTCGAGTGTGAAAAATTAGCTCCCAAAAGTTTTGCAGAAATTGCACAGTGGCTCGAGCGGCAGACTTTACGCTCGAGCAAACCCTATTTTGCAAAGACTCCTCGTTCGAGCGTCGAGAATCTCACTCGAGCATAAATCACATGCAACCAGTACTTTTGCAGACCAAAGGACCGCTCGAGCGGAGAGCCTTGTTTCAGAAATTTTGAAAAGTTGCATTATGTTTTGTTTTTCGTTCTCTTTCGTTTCTAAGCACTCTTAGCCATGCATTAAGCATTGTAAATGAACTAAAAGGATAAGAAAGAGGCCTAAGAGAAATAAATAAATTAAGAATGGATTGAATCGCTTGTGACCCAATGTGTTATGAAATGTGTAGGGTCAAGCGTAAGGGCATATCCATCGACAGAACACTGTAAGTAATATCTTAGCAAGAATGTGCTGAAGTATGCTACTTTCCAAATGCTTAGTTCTGTATGAGTTCTATGGATTTGTTAATCTGAATCAAATATTCGTTGTGCCAATGAATGAATAAGGCCGTTGGAATATGATTATGATTATGATATGCTTATGATCTCAAGTATGAAATGCACACAAACATGAATGATTGGGCCAAAGGCCATTTGACATTATGAATTGGGCCTAAGGCCGTTTGACATAAATGATTGGGCCAAAGGCCATTTGACATAAAAGATTGGGCCAAAGGCCATTTGACATGAATGATTGGGCAAAAGGCCATTTGACATGAATGAATTGGGCCCGAAGTCGTTTGATAATAACAAATTGGGCCCGAGGCCATTTGATATGTTGGGCCTAAGGCCGTTTGATGTATTAGATAGAAACATAAATGGGCCTATTGCTATTTGATATGTCTATTACGAATTTCATTCATGTAACTTCTTTATTTTGATATTATTCATTAGGCTTTCGCTCACTCTCATTTATATGTATGTAGGTGAGCAAAGAGATGTCCAAACCCAACCTCAGTGAAGAAAAAGAGAGGAAGTCAGTTTTGTGGAGTCAGCCTGAATGTCTCACGCACGAGACTTTGTCTTTGTACTGTTGTTTATTCCCTTTTTTTATCTTGATGAATACGTTGGATCACCTATGTACATTAACTTTTGCTTGGCTAACTACCTATTTGAAGTTCCTGGATGTACAAGATGTTAATTCTGTCTATATATGTGAGTTATTATGGACTGCTTATGAAATGTTTTACTTTACCATATAAACATAGCTCATTGGACAAAAAATTTTAAGTCTACTTCCGCCTTGGCCCCTTATTCTATTGAAAATATGCTTAATCAAGTTTGAGGCCGTAGGTAATCCCTTGATTACTGGCTGGTTATGACCTTAACCCATAGGGGCAGGTTTGGGTCATGACAGAGTGGTATCAGAGCATGAGTTAATAACTCACACACTTGTCCAAATGAGCAATAAGCATCTAGAAAAGATCTAAGATACATTCATGTGATAAGTATGAACTTGAAGACATCAACAATATGCTTAAATGTTTCGGAATGAATGACTGTGTGCTAAATGTTTTGTGATTTACTTGCATTGTGAATTATTTGAATACGTATGCTCTTTCGTATATGCATACTTGTGAACATTTTAGTATAAGGAATAATGCAAGTTTAATCAGATAATGGTGAGAACAAGAGGTAATGAATTAGAGGAATCCTCTACTACTAGAATGGATAGGATGGAAAGATTGATACAGGATATGGAAGAAACATTGAGGCAACAACAACAGTGACAACAACCACACCCTCTGCCTCCACCTTCGGTACCGCCTGTACAAGATATACAGAATGATGATCGGACAATAGCTCTCACCAAAGAATTTAAGAAAATGAAACCGCCATAGTTTGATGGGGGATTGGATCCATTGAAGGCTGAAGCATGGGTTCTTGGCATAGAGAAATTGTTCGAGGTGTTTCCTTGTCTAGAAACACAGAAAGTACTGCTAGCCACCTTTACACTGGAAGATGAAGCAAGAAGGTGGTGGATGTTAATGCGCGAAAGTAACAAAGATATTGGTTGGGCACGATTCTTGGAAATTTTCTACGACAAATACTTTCCACAATGTGTCCATGATAGGAAAGTGTCAGAGTTCATGGAACTTAAGCAAAATAGCATGACGGTAGCTGAGTATAAGACCAAGTTACTGAATTGGCCAGATTTGCACCACATATGGTCGATACTGACTACAAGAAAATGAGACATTTTGAAGGAGCGCTTCAAGATAATATCTTAGAAAAAGTGAATGTACTCAAGCTGGAGACCTATATCGAAGTGTTAGACCAGGCCATAATATTAGAAGCTAACATAGCCAGGTAGGCCAAATCATCAACTGATTGGAAAAGTAAAAGGCAGGGCTTCTTTTCAAAGAAACAAAACATGGGCTCCTTAAGCACTTCAGATTCTTCCAGAGATACATCCCCAATGTGCAACCAATGTGGTAAAAGACATCGTGGGGTTTGCTACCGTGTATCAGGAGCCTGTTTTAAGTGTGGTAAAACTAGGCACATGGCCACAGATTGTAATCAGAACAGTGAAAAATCAGCTGCTAGCTCAATTGCATCAATCCCAAAATCGGGAAACACCATAAGGCCTACTACCACCGAAGACACCGTGAGACAAGGGAGAGTCTTTGCGCTTGTTCTGGGCAATACGCGGAACACGAAAGCTGTTGTCTCAAGTACTATCTCTATATGTAATCAGGATGTTTTTGTGTTAATTGACTCCGGATCAACACACTCCTTTGTAACTTATGCATTTGTATCTAGATTAAGTAGACCTCTAGAATCATTGTCATATTTCTTATGTGTATCTGCTCTATCCGGGGAATTTGTGTTGTGTACATCTGTATGCCGATTTTGTGATATGCGTATTGGGAATGCTACTTTGTATGTAGATCTATTACCCTTGGACTTTAGACATTTTGATGTAATCCTGGGCATGGACCGGCTACCTAAATACTGTGCCACCATCGATTGTATATCAAAACGAGTAGTATTTAGATCACCGGGGCATGAAGAAATTGTGTTTGTGGGTAATGGGGTAGTGCCTCCACCTTATTTGATATCTACAATGAAAGCATGTAAATTAATCAAGAAAGGATGCCAAGGCTACTTATGCTGTGTGTTGTCTGAACAATCTGTGAATGTTGAATTAAACAGTATCTCTATTGTTTGTGAGTTTCCAGATGTATTCCCAGATGAATTGCCAGGAGAATTGGTTGACAGGGAGATAGAGTTTACTATTGATATTGTGCCAGGCACTCAGCCTATCTAAAAAATGGTCATTATGAATTCCTTGTTATGCCATTGGAGTGACTAATGCCCCTGCAACATTTATGGATCTTATAAACTGAATTTTTAAGCCTTACTTCGATGAATTTGTTATAGTTTTCATTGATGATATTCTAATATATTCAAAGAGTAGACTTGAGCATGAACAACATTTGAGGACCGACTTGCAAACACTTAGGGAGAAGAAATTGTTTGCTAAATTAAAGAAATGTGAGTTTTGGTTGGATGAAGTTATCTTTTTAGGGCATGTCATTAACAGAGATGGGATTTTAGTAGACCCACAGAAGATTGAGGCAATTGTAAGTTGGCCTACACCAACAAATATAACAGAGGTCCGTAGTTTCATGGACTTAGCTGGGTACTATAGAAGGTTTGTGAAAGATTTTTCGAAAATAGCTGAACCACTTACTCAACTCACACGTAAAGGACAACCATTTGAGTGGACTGATGAAAGGGAGTCTGCCTTTCAAGAATTGAAAATGAGACTAACCACTGCACCAGTCTTGACATTGCCCTCAAGTATGGAAAACTTTGAGATATATAGTGATGCTTCTTATAAAGGTTTAGGTTGTGTATTAATGCAGAATGGAAAGGTGATTGCTTACGCCTCTCGACAGTTGAGGCCGCGTGAGAAGAACTACTGGACACATGACCTAGAATTGGCCACTGTAGTTGCTTTGAAAATCTGGTGGCATTACTTGTATGGGGCAAAATGCGAAGTCTACACAGATCACAAAAGTTTGAAGTACTTCTTCACTCAGAAAGAGTTGACTATACGGCAAAGAAGATGGCTTGAACTAATAAAAGATTATGATCTTCAGATTTAGTATCACCCCGGGAAAGCCAATACAGTTGTTGATGCCTTGAGTAGAAAATCGACGGGGAGTTTAGCTTGTTTACTTACTGAATAGAAGGAAATCTTCCAAGATTTTGTAAGAACCGAGATTAAAGTTGTATTACACAAACAAGCTAGATTGATGGCCGCCATTTCAGCTGAGCCAATAATAGTTAATGAAGTTAAGCAAAGACAAAAAGAGGATGAGTTCCTCAAGAAAATAGTTGATGAGTTTGAGACAAATCCGAAATCAAAATTCAGCATTGATGGTAAAATGTTGAGATTTCAAAACCGAATGTGTGTCCCAAACATTTCTGAACTAAAGAGGAGAATCCTAGATGAAGCTCACAAGTCGATGTTTGCTATGCATTCGGGTAACAACAAAATGTATCGGGACTTGAAGCAAAGCTATTGATGGCCCAAAATGAAGAAGGAAATTGCAGAATATGTGTCCAAGTGCCTTCAATGTCAGCAAGTTAAAGATGAACATTAGAAACCAAGTGGTCTACTTCAACCTCTCCCTATTCCAGAATGGAAGTGGGAGTATGTGACCATGGACTTCGTCGTTGGTCTACCTCGAAGTCCTTGAGGTATGGATTCTATTTGGATTGTAGTTGATAGACTGACTAAATCTGTACATTTTCTACCTGTTAGAACTACATTTGATGCTTATAAACTGGCTACTATATATGTTGATGAGATTGTTCGCCTATATGGGGTTCCAGTGTCCATTGTCTCGGATAGAGATCCAAATTTGTATATAGATTGTGGAAAAGTTTGCAAAGAGCTATGGGAATAGAACTGAGATTTAGTACCGCGTTCCATCCACAAACAGATGGACAATCAGAACAGACCATACAGACCTTGGAGGATATGCTCAGAATGTGTGCCTTGGATTTTCAAGGGAGTTGGGAAGATTATTTGCCACTAGCAGAATTTGCATACAATAATAGTTTCCACTCCAACATTGGCATGGCACCATACGAAGCCTTGTATGGTAGAAAGTATAGATCACCAATTTGTTGGACAGAAGTTGGGGATAGGGCTTTACTTGGACCCGAAATTGTGCAAGACACTTCAGAGAAGATTAAAATAATCCAACAAAGGCTCAAGACATCACAGAGCTGGCAAAAGAATTATGCAGATATTCGAAGAAAACCTTTTGAGTATGAGGTTGGCGACCATGTATTCATTCGTGTGATTTCGATGAAAGGCCAGTTGAGGTTTGGTAAAAAGGGCAAATTATCACCTCGTTACATTAGGCCATTTCAAGTTCTGGAAAAACTTGGTCCAGTTGCTTATAGGGTTACTTTGCCATCGGGATTCGAACAAATGCACAACGTATTTCATGTATCAATGTTGAGGGGTTATTTCTGAGATCCATTCCATATAATTGATTATCAGAGGATAGCACTTGATGAGAATATGGAATACGAAGAATGGCCAGAACAAATCATTGACCAGCAAGTGAAACAGTTGAGAAATAAGTCCATCCCAATCGTGAAAGTAGAATGGAAAGAACACTATGGGAAGGACGCTACATGGGAAAAAGAGGATGAGATGCAACTATGCTATCCACATTTATTTCCGGACGAAGGTAAAATAAGTTTGGAGTACTTTCTAAAAGGGGAAGATTGTGATAACCTTATCCAGTGTTATGTTAATTAATCTTATTTTCGATTGTGATTTTGTGCTTGATGTGATTTTGAGTGCCATTTATATGATTATATGTGTTTTTAGATCTCTATCTATTCACCGTAGGAAGATCTGTTTGACTTTCTGCTATAAAATTTAATTAAAGGCCATAGAGGCGGCAGAAACTGAAATTAACTGGATTTTTGTGATCAGCGTAATTTTTAGAGCCTATGGTGAAATTTAATTAAAAACTGATTTGGACCAAATTAATTAGATTAAATTGATGGAAATAGGCACAATTAACCACCCTTAATCAAGTTGATTAGGCAAAATATATATATATATATATATATAGGCCTAATTACAATTAAGCTCACCATTCTTGGAGCTCAAAATCAGAGAAATATACTCTAGAGAGAGAGTGAATTGAATTTAGAGAGAGAGAGAGGGGGCTCATTCTTAAAGATTTTGCAAAGGAATTCAAGAACTAAGAGGATTAACTCAAGAATTGGCTATGATTGGAAGAGTTGAAGCTCCTAGGTGAGTAATTGAACTCAAAACCATGGGTGTAAATCTATAGTTGAGTGAATTCAAAGATATTATGAAGAATTTGAGGGCCATATGTTCATGCATGTATAGAATTGCCATGAGTTTCCATGAGATTGCGTGATCTAGCATAAGGCATATTAAACATGAAGATTTGTGGACCAAAGTTTACATGCATGCATAATTTTGATGAGCTTCATGATTTTGATGCGCACACACACAAGTATAGACTAATTTGGCAAGAATTGGAACATTTCGATTCATGTTTGTTTTGAAAATTGTTTCGAATATATACCACTTGAAAAAGTGATCGCATATAAACATTACTCAAATTATTCCAATTCAAGCAAGAAGCCTCCATCCACAGGCATTCAAGGAGTTATAGCATTTAAGCATTTAGCCTCATGGCAAGCATGCTAAAAATAGCAACACTCATGCAATTATGCTAAAGTGAGTAAAGGCCTACCTAGTACTCCAAGCCAAAAAAGAAATGAGTTAGAAAAATGTATGATTCCTAACTTATGTAAGATGACTAATGCAACACATGCGATATGAAATTACTAGGTGTAACAAGTCCGCGAGGGACCTCGATGCTACAGTTCAGACTCGATTTTTGTTGCGGTTCTAAATCTGAACCAAAGAGTCCAAATCCGGCAAATCGTTTTGAAGAAAAACAGATTTTTGAAAAGTAGTGCCAAACATGGATTGCTTTGCCAGATACAGAATCGCCACCTAAATATTTTTAAAATGGGAAATTTAGGAAACCCTGACTCGGTGCCAAAGGCCACGTGTCCGTCATCACCAAAGTTGCCTCGGCTCGAGAACTTGGGTACGATCGGGGAAGGTCAGCTATGAGCACCCCCTCTCGCCCGGTCCGAAGACCGGCCTCTACTAACCGTGATATCCAATTTTGAAAACGTTATGTATTCTTATTCCGGTTATTAGCCTAGAATTACTATGTTATGCGCACAGCAAACAAGTATAGACCAAATCGCCTAAATTGGAACAAAACATTTCATGTTTGTTTTGAAAATGGTTTGCTACTCGCAAGTAGGCTAAAATGCAGGTTTTGCCACCCTCGAGTGGGCTTTTAGAAAAGATGGTTTTGCCACTATCTAGTGGGCTTTAAACTCACAGTTTTAATGCATTATCCCAATTTTAGGTAATTTGACCTCCATCCACAGGCATTCAAGCAGTTATATCACATAAGCAGCTAGCCTCATGGTAATCATGCTATTATGGCAACATTCACAAGCATGCGATATGCTAAAGCATAAAAGCTTACCTAGTACTCCAAGCCAAAACAAAAACTAGTTAGTAATCAAATGCATGATCCTAGTTCATGTTAAGTGGCTAATGCAACACAGGCAAAATGCAGTTTAGAGTAGGCTCGGCTAACCCTAAAATGGCATATGAAATGCTACAATTATCACGTTTTCAATTTGGAATTGAAAATACAATGCAGTTTGTATGATGTACCGAGCCCGGTGCATGCTAGACAAATGCATGGATGCACGCATGCATTGCATTAGGTATGCCAATTCAAATATGCCCTAATCTACCATCATAAGCAGGTAAATAAAAGGGAAGAAAGAAGTGGGGGTTGGAAGACATGCACACACGCACCCACACTTATTACAAATTCGCCCTCGCTCGGAGGGACCAAAAGAATATACAGTCCGAATAACAAATCGCTAAATTAATTATTACAAAACTTCTAGTCTAATCAAAATAAATGCAAAGAGAAGATGGCCGCAGCCCCCGCCTCGGGATGCGCGAATGATGCATGCTCGATCCGTCTTGCCCGGAAAATCCGCACCATACCACTGCTGCCTCTGTTTTCACTATCCTGCCTCTCCAAAGACTGCCAAAGTCCTGGGACACGTTCCTTGCACACTGTAGAATACCATCGGCTGGAGGAAATGCCCACCGGCCATGAGGAATGTCCATCGGCTACTGATGAAGCTATCGGCCATTCACAAATGGCCGGTCGGCACTGTATGTTGCCGGTCGGCAGAAACTTCCTGCAGAAGACAGTTTTGACAGCAACAAAGGACAGACAGTGCATGGTATGAAATTTCAAGGCAATGTATGTATGGACACACTCCCTATCATGCAATGGACTCAAGGGAGCATGGCCCTTGACCCCCGGGCCATCAATGGCGCATTTCGACGCATGATGGCCTAAGAGGCCAAGTTTGCATTTCAATGTCAAATGCAATGCACACAAACATACAAGGGACCCAACCTCAATCATGGTTGATCAAGAGGTCAGGCAATGCACAACAATGCACATGCAACCTAAGCATGCAAGCTAATACACAAACATGCAATGCAACTACATGGCACACACAATGTACATAACATAACATGCACAACGCATTGAAACATGGCATACACAATGCAAGATGGGCTTACACCAATATGAGATAGCCTCAGCCACACTCACATAGGAGGCCATTAGGTGAAATGAGGCAACCGAAATGCACACAAACATGTCCAATGCATGGATCAATCCTAAGATACAACATGCAACTCTAACAAGGCATGGAAAATGATGAAACATGGCATGTAAACATGTAGATTTCAGCGCTGGAACATGATGCCAAATGGTCCCAAAACATGGAAATATGACACTAAGTGCATGAAATGGACCCGAAATGTAAGATTAGGCTCATGAAATGACCTATAGCTATATCAAACATGCATAATCTGGACATGAAGCATGAAAACAGAAGCAAGGCAGCCCCAAAAAAAGCATTTTTTCAGTTCAAAGCATGGCCAAACAGTGAGCATAGATAGGGCAAAAACAGCATGCAAAAACGGGCCCTCAAGCTAGGTAATGAAGCAAGTGGTAGATGCAAAGCCCAAACTGGAAAAGACCCTTCGACAACACTGAAGAGGGACCAAAAATATGACTACTCACAGTTTATGACAGCCCCCAAATCAATATACAAACACCCTTAAAATGCAATGCAAGATTAATGCCACAAGAGGGCTATAACATGAAGTATACAAAACATGCATCAAACAGCCAAAGACCCTTAATGAAACATGTCAAGGGGGTCAAAATATGGCCACTATTAGTTCTGATCATGGCCGAAAAACAGAAGCAAAATGAGCTAACAAATCATGCAAAAATGGGGACCAAAGAGGGGTAATGAAGCAAGTCATACATGGAGGTCCCCAACAGTGTTGAGCCCTTCTTCAATGTTGAAGAAGGGCTCAAAATAAGCCTCTTTACAGTTTACATCAAAGCTCAAAAATACTTGTAAATAAGGCTAACCAATGAAGCTAGAAAATGCAGGTTTAAGGGAAATGGATGCTTACCCTTGAAGAGCAGCAAACCAGCGGCTCTTGGTCTAAATTTCTGAGCTTCTAACCTCTACAAATGGCCTCCCAAGTGCTGGAATGGAGGATGGAGGTGTTGTGCTAGGTGTTGTAGGGAAAATGATGCAAGAACAAAGGTGTTTGGAGGCTTGGATAAGATAGATATAGAGGGTTATAGATATATATGTTAGATATATATGTCTACTCTCTGGTTTTTTGCTCAAAAACTCCAACCCAAACAAAGGAGAAGGGACCTCTCTTACATAGGCAATGCTAAGCTTCTAAGATAAGCTTCAAAGGGTCAAAGGGGTCTAAGGGGAGGTCAAGGCTTATTGGAGAAGCTTGGACAACTGGTAGGTTTCTTGAGGAAGCCAAGACAAGGGGTCAAGGCTTCCTCAAGAAGCCTTGAGCAAAGGGTGCAAAAGAGGAGTCCAAAGGTGGTCAAGGGCTCAAAATAGCAACATATATGCACGGGGGAGTGTGCTGGTGCATTCCAATTGGCACAGCTGGGATGCACCAGGCTTGGAGGGTGCAAAGGGTGCAAACCGGCCAGAAAATTTGGTCGTCGGCCAAAATAAAGTGCCAGTCGGCATAATATTTTTCCGGTCGGCAAAATAGATTGCCGCTAGATGATTCCAAGGTCAAAAAATGGCCAGTGGGTATGCAAATTGAAGCCCCGGAAGTTAGCTTTCCAATGGCGCAAACCTTGCATCAAAATTCCTCCTGTGCAGAAAGTTATGCCCTTTTTGGTGAAGCCGCGCAGACTCGATCCAAACGGGATGATGCCCAGCTTCAACCAATCATATCTCCTCCACCCGGACTTGGCTTTGGGAGATTCTTGAGTACAAAGTGAAGCCCCGGAAGTCTTCTTTCCAACGATGGTGGCCTCATAGCTTAACTCCAAGTATGCAATTGAATAAGCCCGATTCAGCGAGGGCTACGTGATTCTCTCCTACCCGGATTCATGCCGAACTTCTTCTCCAACTTGGTTTCCCCCCTCTTCTCCTCTTTTCTCCAACTTCAAACCCCTAAGTAAGGTGTTTTGAAAGATTTTTCAAAGATTTCATCTCTCTTTCATTCATCTCCACTTTGTCCTTGCTCGGTTTATCGAAAAGCGCAACATTTACCGAAATGCGAGCGTCGAAACATCGTGGGAATTTTATTTCAAAAATGTTTTGAAAGAGAGGGTTTTAAGGTGTAAAAACCATCCAAAATAATTTTGGTCCACAATGGGGTGTGAAGTTGAGATTTGTCTCTCTCCTTGCCGAAGAAACCGGACCTTTGCCCTGCACATCTTTCTCCACCAAGAAAACCATCAGTAACGCCCAAGTCTTGAGGGCAGTCAAAAATGAGGTGTCTACACTAGGCTCGGCTACTAATATGGTATATGAGTCAATTGGATAACATGCAGTCTAAGCACGTATTCAAAGAAGCATTTAAACAATACTAATGCAATTAGAATGATGAACAGAGCCTCGGTGCACGCAATACAAATAGATGCAAACATGAAGTATGCTAAACAAAATGTGATGGCCCTAAACTAACCATCATAAGCTAGTAAATAAAAGGGAGAAAGACGTGGTGTTGGAAGACATACACATTATTACAACATTACGCTCTCACGAAGGAGAGTCCGAATGAGCTAGCTAATTAACTAACTAATTAAAGCTAAGCTAATTATTACAAAACAAATGAAACTAACTAAACTACTTAACTAATTATTACAACAAATGAATCAACTAACTATTCTAGTTAACTAACTAATTAAAAAACAAAATTGAATAACTAGTTAACTAACTAATTAGTTACAACACTTGGAAAAATTAACTAGCTACAACTAATTAGTTACAATGGATAGCTAAGCTAAGAATTTAAATTTAGATAGGCTCGGAATGCGAGGGATGCTCATGCACGTGCTCGGTTTCCACCCGAAAAGTCACTGTTTTGCTTCCGAAGAGCCTCTGTTGCGCAATAGAACACTAACACTGTTGCCCAATAGAACACTAACACTGTTGCCCACTTCCAGAATAACTTTGCCCTGCCTCACAAACATTCTGCTGAAATTTGCATCAGTGGCTGGCCGGCCAATGATAAAGGTCGCCGACCACCAGTGATGGCCAGCCAGCCATCAATGGTGGTCTGCCGACCATGGAAAGTGGCCTACTGGCCACTGCTGCCCAGTTCTCCTTGCTGCAACAGAGTATATACAGGGTATTTCAAGGGTTTGTTTGCACAACTTACCCCTCATTTTCATGAACAAATCAAAGGAGTAGCAAGTTTGGTTCACAAACCATCAATTGGTGTAATTTTATTGCATGATGGCTTGTGAAACCAAGTGTGCAAGTTGAATAAATGAAACAAAATGAGACTCCAAAACCACCTCCCTATCATGAAAGATCAAGGGAAGTGATGACCTTGGAGACTTGAATCATTTCATCACTAGCAAGTATGAAATGGTCCAAGTTCCATGTGTTCAATTAACGTCCAATTGAACACAACCAAATTATTATCTTTCACCATTTTAGTCTTAATTTTAATTGCTTCATTTTAATTACCAACCATTCTTTAACCAATTGAGTCCAAAGGGTGAGTTTAAGTCCTCTAATGAAGAGAAGGCTCAAACCAAGAGTTGTCTTAGGCATGAAAGAGACATCATACCGTTGGTAATAAACCCCCTAAGGGTTTAAACCATTAAGCATGACATCTCAATCTCATGCTTTTAACAAACAAGTTGTTTGAACCACTTCCAAAGAAAAACAAAAAGCCAAGCAAGGAGGGAGGTTGCAGAGAGTATTAGTGCTGAAAATGAGTGAGAAAAGCATAAATAAATGCTATCAACTTAAAGGAGATGGTGTCTAAGACCTAGAACACCAAACTCATAAGGACTATTACACTACAAGCATGCAAAACAAAGCTCAAATGCAACTAACAGCCCAAAATAGTGCTAAAATAGGTCTAATACAGTCCTAAAACATACTAGAATTGAGCTAAAAAAGTCTAGATTAACATGCTAAAACATGGCACAAACTAGGCTAGTAAGAAAGACACAAGGAGGGGAGGCTAACCCCTCCAAATTTGGACTGCAAAACATGATTTTGGCCACTGAAAAAGCTCTGAAAATCAGTGTTTAAAAGCTCAGAAAAAGATAGTAAAAGGGTAGGAAACACAAGAGCAAAGGCTTCCAAAAGAAGGCACAAAGAAGAGCGAACCACCCTTTAACCTTTAATGGCCTTAGGACCCATGTTTCAACCCAAATAAACATAGTTTTTATAGCCCAAAAACAGTTAGAAAACAGCAAGAATAATAGTAGAGAAAACAAGCAAATAGGTAAAGCCTTATACCTCTTGAAAAGAAGAAGCAATTCAAGCAGCAAAACCAAGACAACACACCTTTTAAGAGCTCAAACCAAGCTCAAAAGTACCTCAGCTCAAAGATGAGAAGGTTTGGTTAAGGGTGTATAGGCAAAGGTTAAGGATTTGTAGGCAAAAGTGTAGGAATTTGCTAGAGAGAGAGAGTTCTAGAGAGGGGGAAAATTTTGATCTCAAAATTTTCTAACCTTAAAGCATGAGAGAGGGGTCTCCTATATATAGAAAACATGAATTCCCTACAAGGATATCTAGCCCTACACGTGGGTGCAAATGCATGCATCTGTGCAAACAGTTGGCACAACTATCACAAAATATCTGCAAAAGAAACTAGTAGCCAGCCGGCCGGCCATCACTGGTGGCCGGCAAGCCACATCAGTGGCCGACAGCCCAAAAGTGATGGCCGACAGCCCAATAAGGTGGCCGACAGGCCACCAAGGGTTGCAAGCTTGAAGGACCAAGGCTTGGTCCAAGAATGAGACAACAAGGCTATAGGGTTTGAAAGGCTCAAACCTGTGGCATTCTGCTGAGGACTTCGAGCACTTAGCGAGCATATAAACTCATCATCGGGTGTACATGCAATGGTGTCCAATTCGTAAGGGCCGTCAAAAAATGGGGTGTCTACTGTTGTCCCTCTTTGAAAGAACTCGGAGTCATGAAATGACGTGAGTGAATGTCAAAACCCGGAGACAACCCATTTTGACAAGGCCGTAAGACTTGGACAAACAATCAAGACAGAAACAAATGGTTGTGCCTACAGGCTACCTACGTATCCCTTTGCAAGGAATCAAACCAACGTAGTTCTGGGACAAAATGAAAATGACATGCACAATGCAACTTTGAAAGTTGGACTCACATGCTACACGAAGCTGGCTATTTGAAAACTCATGATCATGTGAGATGATGCAATAAGCAATAACAAATGCAATAAGCAAGATAACGAAATAATAACACATGAATGAGCAGCTTCAAGTTTAGAACGACCACAGGTTCCATGCAAAAAGATAAAACCACATTCTAACCATGCCAAAACAAGAGATGAGGAAAGAAAACACCGCTCAGGGTCACGTTTCACACATCCTGAAAAACTGAGAAAATAGCTCGGGGTCGTGTTTCACACGTCTTGAGAAACCGAAGAACAAAAACTGCTCAAGATCACATTTCACACATCCTGAGAAATAGAAAGACCGCTCGGGCTCGCGTTTCGCGCGTTCTGAGAAACAAGAGAACCTGCTCGGGCTTGCGTTTCACACGTCCTGAGATACAAGAAAACTTGTTTGGGCTCGCGTTTCACGCGTCCCAAGATAAAACCTGTCCAGAGCCATGCGTCACGCGTCTTGAGATACAAGAAAACCCACTCTGGTTCACGTTTTACACATCCCGAGATGAAACCCGCCCAGAGCCGCATTTCACGCGTCCTGAGATAAAACCTCTTGGAGTCGTGCTTCGCACGTCTTGAGATGAAACCCGTCCAGAGCCGTGTTTCACGCGTCCTGAGATAAAACAGAGAGGTGTGCGATAGATGCACGAAGTGAACAAGTGCAATAGATGCACAAAGTGAACGAGTGCGATAAATGCACAAAGTGAACAAGTGTGATAGTTGCACAAAGTGAACAAGTGCGATAGATGCACAAAGTGAGCAAGTGCGATAGATGCACAAAGATGAATGAGTCAATTCAGTGGCAACACATACACACAAGATGGATAACCAATGTATTGAAAGCATGTTCTATGCGAGAAACAAAAAAGCATATTCTATGCATGAAATAAGAACAAGAGCATATTCTATGCATGAATCATAACTGATGCAAGACGCGAATGCAGGATATGTATGTGTGAAATGCATATTCTATGCAACAATATAGAAAGAAAAGAGAACGAAGGCAAAACGAGTAAAAGTGACATTCAATAACACCTTCCGATTTACCTCTCGGAGGAATTGCAATATGTTTAAAAAGGATACACCTCATTCATGTTGACAAGTGATGAACATCGTGCACCGAAAACACTGTTTTAAGCTTCTGTAGAGACAATATGGACCCAACAGTGAACCTTCTTTGCAACTCTTGGGAAACAAAGACACAAAACAGCATTAGGACCACCTGCCAGCCACAGAGAGAGGCTATCGGCCACATGCCGGCCACTGAATAGCCTTGCAGGCCACTGATGGCAATTCGGGGTCAAACTTGTCTTTTTGCCTCGGGTCTTTAAGTATACACCACAAGACTTCATTTCTTCACTTCTCTAGGGCCGAAATCCTCTCTCTCTCTCTCTCTCTCTCTCTCTCTCTCTCTCTCTCTCTCTAGATACTTTTCCTCTCTAAATTCAAGTTTTTTACGCATTTTCCAACACCCCATGCAAACTCTATTCGCTAAACCCTCTGATTCTCTTCACTTTGAACTGATTGAATTGTGATTTCGACACTTTTTTCTTCATTTTCACTCTTCTAGGCTTGTTCCCCTCAAGTTTCTCTCGAGTTTCATGAACTTTTCCCGGCTTTGACTTTTTCGTCCATTTTCTCTCTCCTAGAGTTGACTTTTCCCTAGTTTACCCTATTTTCTCCATTTTTCTTCATTTTTCACCTACTTTTCACCCATTTTTCAGATGACAAATGATTCACCACGTGACAGGGCTCCTCTAGAGATTCTTTCCATATTTCCACCTGTTGCTGAGGCGGAGGAGCCGGTCGCTACCAAGGCTGGCGAGGCGGCTTAGGGTATTGAGGCCGATCTCGAGGCAAAGTTTGAGCCAGAGGTAAAGCCAGAGTTGCTACCACTGAGGGTACGACGACCTTTTGATCTAGCGAGGTGTCATCCCCGGACACATATCTTGCCAGCCGGTGGCATTAGGCGCTTTAGCGACTTTATTCTCGGTGTACCGAAGGACCTCTTGCTGAGGGAGCTGGCTTCTCACCTTTCATCCATTGCCATTGAGGTATGAGTTATGTTTTCATGCATTCTTTCCTTTCTTTACTTCCATTTCTTGCACTACCTTTTATCTGACTGTACTTTCATCACCGCCTTATCTGATT
This sequence comes from Camellia japonica, assembly GCA_030407325.1. Taxonomy (NCBI): domain Eukaryota; kingdom Viridiplantae; phylum Streptophyta; class Magnoliopsida; order Ericales; family Theaceae; genus Camellia; species Camellia japonica. Next base: position 16,033,462 of record JAPPVO010000019.1, on the reverse strand, counting down.
CATCTGTTCTTTGCCACAGGGCGAGTCTCGTGCCTTCAGAGGGTATAGAGCCACTACTGCGCGAGATAGGTATGACGAGCTCCCTGTTGGAGTTCGCGACATTGTGGACGAGGCTGGTTCAGCCTCTTTTGTTCCGGCCTGACGCGGGTCGTCACGAGCCATCCTTTTCTGGGAGCACTCGTGGAGAGATGGTGGGACACCACTAACTCCGTTCATTTCTCCACAACAGGGGAGATGATGATGACTCCCCACGACTTTGCCATACTCACCGGCTTAGACATAGAGGATGATCCGATCTTGTTCAACACCGACATAGGAGAGTGAGAGGCAACCTAGGTCGAGCTGCTAGGAGCACGTCCACCCTTATGCTAGATAGGCATGGTCAGGTATAGTTGGTTTGTTGAGCGGTTCAGATGAAGTGAGCCCGAGACAATAGAGGAGATGGAGTAGTACGCCAGGGGCTTTCTATTGTTCGTCCTCGGTACCACCTTATTTTCGAACAGATGGAACACCGTGGGCTTGTATCTGCTGAAAGCCCTGGTGACCCATCCCTAGGTTCACTTCTATGATTGGAGGAGGAGCTGACCTCGTCACCCTTTATGGCTACATGAGCTCTACCTCCCGCTTGAAGAAAGAGCTGATCGGAGGCTACTGGCGAGCCTGGGAAGTATGCATTTCAGTTCCCTCTTTACACTTTACATTTTTTGCTCCTCATTTTCTGCTTTATATCTGTTCAACATCTGTGCTTTCTAATTTGCATTTTCTATATTTGTTCATACATTGTGCTTTCTACTTTGCACTTTCTATATCTGTTCATGCATTGTGTTCTCACATATCACTGCATTTTCTCCACAACTATGGATGTGTAGACACCTCATTTTTTACCGACCTTAAGACTCAGACGTCACCGATTGAGCGCTCAGTGATGATGCATATTGTACTCGTTCTGAGGTTACGGAGTCTCGGCTGCGAGCCTTGCCTCCGGACTTCGGGGCTCTTTTGTGCTTTGCCTCGGTTTGCGAACCAGGTCCTGTTTTCTCTATTTTCTTTTCCCGAAGGGAGGGAGAGGTCTCGTAGACCATCTCTCAGTGGCCGTAGGCTATGTTTCATGGTCGTAGGCCACTATTCCCGTTTGGAGACTAGTTTCCGATTTTCAGAGCCGTCGGCCGTGCGCCTCGGTTCGGGACCGCTTAACTTTCTCCGTTTGCTCCGGTTTTTGGCACACACCTTATTTCCTCTCCTTAGAAGGACACTGTGGCCCGGGAGACCACCTTTGTGGTCATACGCCACCTCCGGTGCTTCACAGCCTGTTTTCGGGGCCCCGGGCCGCGCGTTTTGGCCCCCGAACCCTCGTTTTGCATCGGTTTGGGTTCATTTTTCGTATGGACCCTTGTTTCATTGTTAGGAAGGTGGTACGGGGGTGGGAGACCAGCAATTCTTTTGAAGACCATTTTCTCTCTCCTCCAGCCGATTTTCTTGACAGAAAGCTGGTTTTCCTCACTTTTGGGCCATAATTTTTGGTTTGCCATGCCACCATTGTGTTGTACTCATCTGGGAGGCCACCAATATGGGTAGGCCGACTAGTATTTCTTCTTGACCCTTTTGAACCTTGCTAGAAAGCTAGTTTTCCTCTCTCCTGGGTCACATTTTCTGGTTTCCCACCATACAGCTGTTTTCTACTCATTTGGGAGGCCACCTTTCTGGTATGGCCGACCAGCATTTCACATTGACCTTTTTGAACCCTGGTCGGCCGACCAGGGCAAGTGGTTGGCCGACCACTTGAACTGGTCGGCCAGCCTTCTGCTTTTTGCTCTCTCTGAATGCAATCCAGCTGTGTCAGCTGAGAGGCATTTGGACCATCCTCCATACACGTGTATGGAGGATATTTGAAGCTTCTTAGAGAAGCTTTAGAGCCTCTCCTCTATAAAGGAGGGGCTGATCTTCCATTGCAAGGGTTAAACAATTTTGGTTAAGGCTTATACACCTCTCTCTCTATATCTCTACACTTGAGCTCCAAAGCTCCATGGTTCTTGCACCATTGCACTACACCTCCTATCCTAACACCTCCACCATCACTCTAAGCACCTTGGAGCTGGTTTTCAGAGGTTGAAGGCTTCCTATTTTGGTCCAGAAGCTGCTGGCCTTCTTCTCTACAAGGGTAAGTCTCTATTTCCCTCTTTGTAGCCTTATTTTGCTTCATAGTTTAGCTCTATTTGCAAGCATATTTTGGCTTTGTCATAAACTGAAAAAAAAGTCTTATTTTGAGCTTCTAAACATGTTTGTTTAAGGTCATTTTTCTGTTGGGGGTCGTCTACCCCCTTGCATGCTTCATTTCCTCTTGTTTTGACCTAAGCATTAGAGCATTTGTGTTGGCCTTGGTTTGGCCTTTTAGCCACTGAAATCCAGCAGATTTTCAGTGGCTAACATGTGTTTTTGAGCCTCAAAATCAGAGAGGGGTGACCCTCTCACCCTTTGTCCTCTTTACTAGCTTTCTTGGCCTTCCAAAGGAGCCCCTATTTGCATGTTTCAAAGCCATGCTCCAGGCCATTTTTGATGAGTTTTTTGACCTGTATGACCTCTGTCCAGAGGTGGTTTTGCCATATTAGATGTCTATTATGCATGTGTAGAGTAATCTTCTTCAAGGCCTTTCAAAGGGGCCTTCACTTGCATGCTTCCTAGACTAATTTCAGGCCCTTTCCAGTGAGTTTTAGGTCCCTCATAACCTCTTTCTAGAGGTGATTTTTCCATTTTGTATGTCTATCTTACATGTGTAGAACAACCCTCTCATTGGCCTTTCAAAGGAACACTTCATTCTAACATGTGTTGACTGAGTTTCAGTGGGTTTTTGGTCATATTTTGGCATGCCATGTTTCTATTTTTGGCTGGTTTGGTGGCCCCTCATGTGCTTCATATACATGTAGTGTAAACCATGCTTACTAGCCTATGTTGCATGTTGTTTTGGCCCTTCATGTTAGCACCTTTTGGCCATGCCTTAAACTGATTTTGTGCATGTTTTGGACTGCCTTAACTCTGTTTTTGGGTCTCATGGTTGAATGATGCTTGTTTTGCATGCTTGTAGTTCAATATCCATGCCTAGCTTTGAGATTTGAGGTCTATTGCATGCATATACTGAGGTATTTTCATGCTTTGGGGTCATTATACATCATATTTCAGAGCTTATATGAATTCCATATTCCCATGATTTCCACTCTTTAAACGTGTTTGAGAGTTGTGCATAAATGCCTCGTTTTTGGACAATTGCATGAGCTTCGTTTCTTTGCATGTTGAGTCATCATTTTGGGCCATTTTCCCACTGTTTCAGACCTGCCTAGGGTCTGTTTGGGGCTGGTCTTTCCATTTGTGCATCACTTTGTGTACCTCTAGTGTAATCCGCTTCACTAGTTTCGGTAATTGTGCCATCTAGTATGCATTGTGTGAAGTGTTTGCATGATTTGGAACCATTGTGCATCTTGTTTCAGAGCTAGAGAATGTGTGTTTCCATGCCATATTTCATCCTTTTCCATGCTTAGTTAGAGTTGCATGTTGTGCCTTAGGATCGGTCCTTTGTATTCGTGCATGTTTGCATGTATTTCAGTTGTCTCATTTTCATGTATGGCCACTGATTTGAGTGGGGCTGAGGTCCACTCACTTTAGTTTAAGTCCATATTGCATTGCGTATGCCATATAGTTCGTGTGCATTGTGTATGCCATTTTAGTTCATAGCATTGCGTATGCTAGTTGCATGTTTGCATATCACCCCTCGCATGCCAGCATGATTAGGTTGCATTGCATTTAAGGTTGCATGTTAGTCACATTGTGTATGCCACCTCATTGCATTGTGTTTGGAGTAGGGTTAGTCCAAACATGGGAAACGAGGGACGTTTCGTACTCCAAGTAACGGAACGTGTCTCAATTCCCAGTCGCTGACACTCCGGATTACCCATGATGGAGTTTAGGCCTTGTTATGTTTATATGTGCATTCATTTCACATTGAGTTGTGCAATTCAACTCCTCGGCCATCATGCATCGAGATGCGTGATTGGTGGCACAAGGATCGAGGTCTACACTCCCTAGAGCTCATGCAATAACGGGGAGAGTGGTCATGCATATATATGTTGAAAGAGCTAGAAAAGAAAGACAAGAAGAAGAAAGGTTGTCGTCAAATGAAAAGGTCACCTCCACCTTATATCCTATGGCTCAAAGATCAATGGACGAAGAGCAAGAAAGAAAAGGATCCGTTGAAACCGAAGCAACCAATGTCTGCATTTTTTATGTTCACAACTGAAGCCATGAAGCTGTTGGAGGAAGAGCAGTATCTTCAGTTGAAAACAAAGTAAATTTAGTAATTTTCTCTATATTTCTCTGCCCCTTACTTCTTCTTCTTCTTCTTCTCTCTCTCTAATCTTTGTCTCATTGAATTTCTACAGGAAATAAAAGGATCCCTTGAAATTGAAGCAACCAATGTCTGCGTTTTTCATGTTCACAAACGAGCAAAGAGCAGCTCTGCTTGTAGAGAGAAAGAGTGTCTGGGAGGTAATTGAAGAGGCCTCACGTTCAGTTTCTTGAATTCTTGTTATTGATCGTATGCTAATTTGTAAAATTGGCATCGTTTGACAAGTTGCGAAGATCACAGGTGAAGAATGGAAGAACATGACAGAGAAACAGAAGAAGCCTTATGAAAAGGTTCAATTAACTCTGTCTTTCTCTCTCAATCTCTCTCTGTCTTTGTCTCTGCAACAACAATTTCATATTTTGGGAACTTGCAGATTGCAAAGCAAAACAAGGAAAAGTATTTGGAAGAAATGGAGGCTTACAAGCAGAGGAAGGAGGAAGATTCTACCAATCTCAAAAAAGAAGAGGATGAGATGATGAAAATTCACAAGCAAGAAGCCTTGCAATTGCTCAAGAAGAAAGAGAAAACCGATAACATAATCAAGGTTTGGCCTTATAACAATGAATTGTCGATACCTTCTTGTGAAACTTGGCTTTTGTGACTGCTAAATTATGCATGCTCTTGTTACAGAAAACGAAAGAGAATCGCCAGAAGAAGAAGAAGAAGATTGCTGATTCCAACAAGTTAAAGAAGCCCGCATCCTCATTCCTTCTATTAAGGTCAGTCATTTTAAAATATGTTATAAGCACCTATATATATATACCTAACAAGATTAAAAATAAATACCTAAAATTTTGGTCATTTTATTTTTAGTCACAATGACGCTGGAATTGCTAGTAGTCGTGGATTAGCCATATGGAGGTGAATCAAAGAATTAGTAGACATCAACAGTAACAAAATGTAATGAAATTTGCTTTATATTTTCTTATACTATGTTATTTTTGTTAATAATGCAGCAAAGAGGCAATGTTGGAAGAGAGGCTGGGAATTAATAACTCTACCCTTAATGCCCTCATTTCAGTGAAATGAAAGGTGTGAAATTTAACTGTCTATTTGGGTAATTCTTTTTTTGAAAATGTAAAAAGAAGTCCTGAAAATTTTGGTTTTGTACTTGTAGGAATTGAGTGAAGAAAACAAGCAAACCTGGAATGAAAAAGCCGCAGGAGCCAAGAAGCCAAGATGGAAGTGGAAAAGTACAACAAATTTGCAGCAATGGAGGAGGAAAACAACAACAACCCACAACAGTAAAAAGCAAGCTTGAATATTGATAAAGGAGGCTCTACTTCTATCAATGTGTTCAAAACTATTTCTTTTTGTGTTAACATCTGTTAACTACTACTGACCCCCCAGGCATGTTAACATCGTTGATTTTTACTTTTTTTTGGTCATTTGAATGTTGAATCTGTAGTTCGAGATTGAATTAGTATGATGATTCAACGAAGTTGTGTTTTCCAAACATTCCAACTTGTGTGTTGAATTAATTTGATGATTCAGATCAAAGTAGTTCCCAAATCAATGAAATTGTTTTCCAAACATTCCAACTTGTGAAAGAATCTTCCAAGGAATGCTCAGACTACTATACAACAAAAGCCATGACAATTCTTTTCGTGTTAACATCTGTTAACTACTACCTTCCAAGGAATGTTTAGACTATATAACAAAAGCTGAGTCAAATCTTTCCTATGCTTTGGGTCTTTTGCATATATCTAAAGAGTTATCAAGATTAAAATTGCAGATTTGCTTTGTTCAATCTAATGCCAAACAAGAAAAACTCATCACTTAGGCTTATAAATTTAGATTTTTCAGTAAGTATATGGACACAGTCATATAAAAATATGGGTTCCACACTCTGATAATATGCATAGCAAGATTATGTCGTTTTTCATCGTTTTAGTTGTTCGTTTTCCCACTATTTTCTCTAGTATTTTAAATTTGAAATTAACTCAAATTTGTATTTTTTTTTTTTTCTTAATGTTGATTTAGATATTCACTATTTGGAATTTTCTCTAGTATTTCCACTATTTTGAAATTAACTCATTTCTTGTGACTCTTGAAATGGGTGAATTGTGTGGTGAATTTATGAATCTAAATGATGTGAGTTTTTCGATTCCGCGTATCTTTAGGAAGAAATAGTTGTGGATGTAATGGTGGGTGTCCAAACAATTATCATGTAGAGCATTTTTAATGGAGTAGTTAAAATTGTGGGTTAATTAATAAAAAATAATAAAAGTAAAACTCAATTTTGTGTGTTAAGAGCATCTGTAACATTTATTCTTTTTATTTTTCATCAAATTTGAGTAAAAACTTCATTTGATATCGAGCATTCCAATAAAAAAATTTCATTTTTCGTCAAATTACCGGTCGATCGGGAGGATGTCCGGCCCATGGACCGGTTAGTGTAAATTTACAGAAACTCTTAAGCTAGTCGTCCAGTATATGATTCTAACGGCTATCTACAATAACAATTTAAATTTGATGAAACAAAAGAGGAACGTTGGAAAAGTTTTATGTAGAGTTAAAACTTAGATCTTATGGGTCAAGTTGAAAGCCATTTTTTAGGAATTTCAAGTATTTTTCGTAATTAAAATGTGTTACGTGGGTATAAAATTAAAAAACAAAAAAGAAAAAAAAATTGTTAATGGCATCCCTCTTTCTCACGTTCACTATAATAGGTGGTATTGAAACAAACTGTTGACACCATTAAATGTAAAAAAAATAAATGCAATTAATCGATATAACAAAGAATTGACTTATTTAGTTTATTTTATTTTTTAAATGTCATTTTTTTTGAAAATTTCAACTAGCATCCATTTTTCTCATGTTCACTGTAATAGGTATCGAAACAAACTGCTAACACCATTAAATGTAAAAAAACATAAATGTAATTAATCGATATAAAAATTGTTGACTTATTTATTTTATTTTTTTAAATGTTATTTTTTTGAAGCAAAAATTAAAAATTAAAAATCATCCATTTGAGAATTAACTAGTTTATTTGGATTTTTTTACTTTTTATGAAAGGATGGGTAAAAATAAAGAGAATGATATGACAACTTGTACTGCTTTTTGGCAAAAAACCAAAGTCCAAAACTATGGGTTATTTTGGAAAAATAAGTTAAAGAGGAATTTTTTTTAAGGTTCCTATTATTAAGATTTTATAGTATAAAAGATATGTAATATTTTTATAGTGATTGGGGTCTCTCAACATTTTTCCAGAGAAACTTCGACCCAGAGAAATTTCAATCTGGAGAAATTTCCAACCAGAAAATTTTTTGCTCAATTTTCTTTGATTTTCTCTGTTTTGAAATTTCTTTGGGGGTTGAATTTTCTCTAATTTGCTCACAAATTTCTCTGTTATTTGCTCACAATTTTCTTTGTGTATTCAACTAATTTTCTCTAATTTGCTCATAATTTTCTCTGTGTTTTAACTAAACCAGCAAAAATTGTGTCTTTTCACAGAGAAAATTTACATAGTCCAGAGAAAATTCAACCCGATTTGCTCACAATAACCAAACACAGTTCAAAAATCAATATCAAACGAAATAAGCAAAGGCATGAAGAACAATTCGAGAAGTAATTAATCTTCATACCGATTTCAACGCCAAGGCCTTGCATCCCGGAGACAATGATGTTTGAGACAAAAAGTCGTAGCATAGTCTCACGTCCATACACAGCAAGCTGACGACTGTGAAGATCCTCGTCGATCTCCGGGAGATTTCCATCTCCCAAAGCCATCTCCAACACGAAGCTACTACTGGTGCTACTGTGGTTACTACTGTTGATGTTCCCTATGACGCTGGCGTTGCTTTTCATGTTGCCACTCTCATCTCCGTCGTTCACGGTGGCGGAGGCCAAGCTACCGATTTAATGCTTCTTGATCAGAGCTCAAATGGGTGAAGTAGAGAGAAAGAGCCAAGTAAGAGAGTGACCATGAGAGAGAGAGAGAGAGTTGAGTGGGTTAGTGGTACAAAAATGGATGAGGAACCTTAAACATTAAAAAATAATATTATGGATCTCTTCCATGACTAAAAATAAGGAAGAGACCTTAGACTAATATTCCTTAAGTTAAAAGCTAGCTTTTTAGTTTTTTTTTACTTTTTTATATAAAATGTGTAAAAAAATAAAGAAGTAATATGACTCAAAATAAGTTAAAAGTCAAAAAGTGACTTTTACCCACTTGCCAAAACAAGCCATGCTTGACAAGTGCTAAAAAAAAGTCATTTTTTTCCATATATTTTTTTCTTTGGGTTCATTTGGGATGGCTTTTTGGCATTTTGGTTTTGTTAGCCTAGGGCTAAAAAGCCTCGTTTGGGATAGGTTTTTTGGCTTTTTTGACTTTTGTGAGAGAAAAAATGAAATTATTATGGTTTGGATGTGACATTTTGTCTCATTGGGCTAAAAAATCTATTTTGTCTTTTTATGACTATTTTAGCCAAAAAGCCCCCATTTAGCTTATGCCAAACGAATGCTTTGATTATTATTATTATTATTGCTACTACTTTTAGAATTTTTTATTCTAGAATGTAAATCAAAAAATGCCACTAAAGTTGTAAAAAAAAAAAAACTAATCCCCACCTGACTTTTCCCAATAATAAAAAATTGTCCAAGCCTTCGTTTTAGATGTGGGTTGGCTTTTTAACTTTTTAGTTTGGGGCGAAAAAGCCTTGTTTGGGATAGGCTTTTTGGCTTTTTTGACTTTTATGAGAGAAAATTTGAAATGATTATGGTTTTGGATGTGACATTTTGTTCTATTTGGCTAAAATAACCAATTTTGTCCTATATGGCTAAATTAGCCCAAACGGCCATGCCAAACAGAGCCTAAGGCATCAATTAAAAAACTTCTTAATGTACTTTTTCCAAACGTAAAAACTTCCTTGGTATATTTTTCTCAAACGTAACACTCCAATCAATGTAACACATTAAAAAAACTTTTAGTATACTTTTCTCAATCGCAACAACGTAACATTATAAAAAAAAAATTCTTAGTGTATTTTTTTCAAACATAACATTCTAATCAATGTACTTGTGTACTTTTTCCAAACATAACATTCTAATGTAACATAGTAAAAAACTTCTTAGTGTACTTTTTGTCAAACATAGCAACATAACATTTCAAAAAAACTCTTTTGTGTATTTTTTTTTCCCCCAAATGTAACACTCCAATCAATTTAACACATAAAAACTCCTTAGTGTATTTTTTCAAACGTAACACTCTAATATAACACTCCAATGTAACACCGAAAAATCACACTAACAAAAATGTAGATTTCCATGTTCAGCACCAACACTTTAGCCACCAATTCCTTCAAAAAGAATCTTTTACACCTCACATTTCCATTCTCATTCCAAAAATGAATCAGAAAATTAGAAAAAACAAATCATAAAAAGGCATTTACTTAAACTCAAATGGTATCAAATCAAACGAATACAATTTTTAAAAATAAAAATGACTAATTGGTTCATAAGAAAACTCTTAGAACTAAATGAGTCAACATTCCCCTGTATGAGATTTGTGAGTAAATTTTTCTTTATTTTTAAAATCTCAAAAGAAATAGTTTAATTTATCAATATAAAAAAAAGTAATTAATTAGATCCCAAACCATGATAAAATCCAATCACTTCCACCTCACAAAATGCCTCTTCACTAACACAAAAATTCCTTCATTTATGATGTTCACTGCAATTTTTTGGTATTATACTAATGAACTCAACTATTCTCTTTCAAAACTCTACACTGTATCACAAGTCCATTAGGGTTCAACACGGCCTTTTCATGGGGTCCACTCCAGCTAACATTTAAGATTTGAAGCCAATTATTCATGTTAAAATTAATCTAGAGGACATGGCTAATGCTGGGTAATTCTAGTGATGATATGCAGAAATCTTTCGTTCGAATTTTACGCTTGTTTGTGGCATATGGTTGAATTTCACTGGTGTTAGGTGGTGAGTCCCTTCCTTTAAGTTAGGTTAAATCAGGTTGGCAACTAGTTACCCCGGAACTTGAGTCCACCGATGCAGTGATGACACCTCAGAGTATCCTTTTTTGTTACGTTTAAAAAAAATAAAAAAATAAAAAGGCTAATCATATAATTAAATTCTATTTGTAAGTATCCATAATGGGTATGACATGTTTATCAAATTATCTATGCTTTATAGTCTCAAAATAATTCAAAATGAGAATTTTTATATTTTTTATTATTTTTTTGCAAAGTATATATTATTTAAAATTTAATTTTTTATTATTGAGATAAAAAAATTATTTATTAAATATTTAAATTTAATTTTTTTTATATTTGGGGAGCAAATTGATTTTTAAGGTATAATTTGGAGGGTAAAATGAAATTCCAAATGAACTTTGGTGTCACGTCAACACATTCCGTCCAATTGTAGACGGAATGTGACGGCATGGGTTAAATTGATCAATTTGTCAAAAGTTCAGGTACTAAATTGAAATAAATCAAAGTATGGGGGTCAAATTGAAAAACACGTGATAGTTTGGGGGGCAAAAGGATATTTCCTCTATAATGTATCTTGTAGTTTGCCTATTGTGGATCTGTCTTAATAATTTGAATTATTTATCTTACAAGGCCTATTGAGTAGATAATTTATAAAAAAAAATTAGTTAATTGAATATTGTTTGCCACATGACTGGAACAAAAAAAAAAATTTGAAAAAAGTAGCATGCATCATTTCAAGAATTGACAGTTTATTTTTATTTTTTTTAAATGTGATTCGATCATGTGGATATTGATATCCGATTAACTTGATGTTTGGTATAGATGATCTACTCGAAGGTTCTTACAAGATGAACGATTCAAATTATTGAAATAAGCTCACAATAGACAAATTTCACTGTGCAGGTTGTACCCTTTCAAAATAATTTTTGTTGTTTACTTTAGGGTAAATTACAAATACACCTCTTGAGGTTTGCTTAAAATACGAATTGTCCACTATGGTTTGGAAAATTACAAATATCTCTCTATCAGAATTTTTTATTTAACAAAATTAATTGAAAAAGTAAAATTTCTAACTGTTAACCTATACAATAATAAAATTATATGAATTATTAATTGAAATAAAATTTTAACATTATTAAAAACTGTTAATTAACTTGATGATTTATTAATAAAAGGACCTATTTGTTATGAAATTAGAAACCTTAGGGGCCATAATGTAATTTGTAGAACTATAGGGCGTACTTTGTAATTTAAGTAATCTCAAGGGTATGTTTGTAATTTACCCTTTACTTTATTTATTAACTAGTGTTAAGCCCGTGATCTGCACGGCTAATGTATGTATATTTTTGACATATTCATTTTATCTTAATAAAATACAATAAAAATCACTGTGTAGTGCATAATAAACACAAAAGATTAAAAATCATGTGAAACATTGACAATATAATGATAAATTGTAAATCACTTAAACAAATTAAATTATTTCAAAATTAAATGCAAATCAATCCAAATAATAATGCAATTAAAAAGGAAATATTGTTTCTCCCCTCCCCCCAAACTATCACGTGTTTTTCATGTTGACCCCCATACTTCAATTTATTTCAATTTAGTACCTAAACTTTCCACAAATTGATCAATTAGACCCCTGCCGTCACCTTCTGTCCACAATTGGACAGAATGTGCTGATGTGGGGAGCAAATTGATTTTTAAAGTATAGTTTGGGGGGCTAATTGATTTTTAATTTGGGGGGTAAATTGATTTTTAAGGTATAGTTTAGGGGTAAAATGAAATTTTAAATGCCACGTAAGCACACTCCATCCAATTGTAGACAGAAGGTGACGGCAGGAGTCTAATTGATCAATTTGTAGAAAGTTCAAATACTAATTGAAATAAATCGAAGTATGGGGGGTCAACATGAAAAACGCGTGATAGTTTAGGGGGCAAAATGATATTTCCTTGTAATTAAATATACACTAATTTTTCATCCATTTAAATGTAAAGTAATAATAAAAATTGTTTGATGATGAAATATCATTACATTCATTTCATACGTTCAAAGCTTTTTGCAATAGTTGCCGAATATAAAAGGCCACTAAACAACAGGGGAAAAAACATTAAAAAGAAGTTAAATTATGAGTAAGAAATCAATAAAACAGAAACAAATTATATTAGTGGTCCCTACATTTTATCTCTTATATCATTTTGCTCTCTGCACTTTTAATTTAATCAATTTTGACTCTTAATTTTAAATTTTGTAACTCTTAATCAATTACTCCTTCTACTATTTCCAAATTTATATAGACATAAAGTTACAAAACTTTCACGTCTCTTCCATTTTATAAATTTTTTTCCAATCTAAAAAAATGTACTCCATTGATTGGTCTACCCTTAAAAAATTACTTAAACTAAGAAAAAAATATACACATACATATTTTGATTTTCAAATAGCCACATGATCGGTAAAAAATCTAAGTAAATTCTCTTATATTGATAGTAAAAACTCTTTTCGATTCCTCTTACATTGTAGTAAAAATTCCTTAGGATTCCCTTACGTCATTATTATAAGGATGTCAAACCCAAGATTATCATCACTTTTGTTTTATCTTTAGGAGGGAGCTTGGTGCTCTTGTTGTACTAGAGCTATATTTAGCCGGCTATAAGAATAATTTTTCTGTATTTTGCATTTTTTTCATTTATACAAAAATAAATATAAAAAAAATTTATTAAAAAAAAAAGATATATACAAAGAAATTGGCTAAAATAACCCAACAACAACTCATATTAAATAGAGAATATGAATATCCATGCATCATTTAAAATGTGGATCATATTCATAATTTAATTTGCACAATTCGCTTGTTTTTCAAGCTAAAATCTCTGAATAATTCTTTTTGTATTTCTATTTTTTTTTCCCATATACTTATAGAATTATGTTGTGATTGTGTTTTAAAGAGGAAAAAAAACAAAAAATAAAAATAAAAATTGAGGACCTAATATGCAGCTCTCTTCCCATTGTTATATTTCCTAAACTTTTTTAAATATAATTATAGAAGTCTTTGAAATTTGGTATGTATAATCATATAGATTATGATTCCAATTAGAATAAGGTAATTCTAGGAATAATAATCACAAAATTTAAGGAAGCAATACTAATAAATTTTGGTGATGATTTAGAGGATTTAAAAATTACCTTAATTTATATAAATTATGTTTTGAGCTAATCACAGAATGAAATGTGTATTTTAAGTGTTATAAAATTCAGAAAAATTGAGAAAATTAGAGTGAGACTTTCAACTTCAAAGAGGCTACTACACTTTTACTTATATTATATAATAATAATATGATTTTATCATCTACCAATACTCTATTAATTTAATTGTTTACACAAATGATTTGTTCGACAAATTTTACAAAATAAATGATTTACATATAGAGATAACATGAATTGCGTTGTGATAGAACTAGCATATCACCCGTGCTATGCACGGGATAAAATAATATATAATTTATTAAAAATAAGATAATTATATTTAAATTTCTTATATTTTGTCTCTCGTAATTAAAATTTTACATATAAGTTTAAGCGTTTTGTTTCAAATATACCTTTACTATAACATATAGTACAGATAAATTAAAATTGTTGTATTAACAATTAATAATTAAAATTATGCTTTGTTATTAAAAAAAATGGACATAGTTCTAATATTTCACTATTTTAGAATAAAAATAGATGAATTTTAAAAATTTGTCATATTGATTTTTGAAAGGGAAATAATTAAATAAATTTTAAAAACTTAATGAGTAAGAAATAATCATCGTAAAAAATAAAATTTCTAAATGCTCTACCATATAATAATAAAATTGGTTGAATTATTTATTATAATATACTATTGACATTAATAATAGCTGTGACTAAATGATTTGTTGGTAAAATGATCATTTGTTATGAAGTAAAAAACTTCAAGGGACATGATACAATTTTTACAATCACATGAAATAATTCATATTTTAAATAAATCTCGGATGTGTATTTATAATTTATCTATTTATTTAACTACCTAAAAAAAATAACTCAACATGTTTTATCTATAATTTTTTTTTTTTGTGTACATATAATTAACACATAAGCCATGTCATGGTATTAGAAAGGATTTGGCTTTTTTTTAAGTTGCTATATAATTTGAGAGAGCGTTTGGATTTAGTAGGCCTATTTTAGAATCGATTCTGATGATTTGAACCTTTCATTTTTTAAAACTCTTTAATTAAAATATTCATATAAAAAATTAAGATAATTGAATATTAGTAGCTATATATTTAAAGCATATTTATTTCAAAAAAATAGACGACAAATATAATTTTAAAAATAATTATCTATTTTTTATAATAAAAATTTAATTTAAATATATAACAATTAATAACTAATCATCTTAATTTTTTTATAAATATTTTACCTAATAAGTCTTAAAATAAGAACCATTCAAATTATGGAAATTAAGATAGACTCCGCGGATCACTCCTCCCTCCATATTGTACCACTTTTATAGTTTCGTTGCCTTTTGGTGACACCACTACCACCTTTTACCTAATTCTCTTTCAAAACACAACAGTTTTTTCTGCATTTCCACACCCTCTCTCTCTCTCTCTCTCTCAAACATGGCCGAGTCACAGAATTCCCCTTCTAAGTGGTACTCCGGCATTCTCCGCCGCCTCTTCTACACCGACAGCCTCCCAACCCACCCATCCAATCTCATCACAAACCCCACCACCACCATCCCAACCACCACCACCTTCGAAAACCCAAAAAAAGATTTCAAAATCCAAGTCAAGACCCCAGGAGTAGTCGCAAGACTCATGGGTCTAGACTCACTCCCAAACCCCAAGAAGGTTTTTAGGAGAAAGGAAGATCAGCCAAACAAGGTCTGTGGAAATTGTTCTTTGAAGGTTGACAATGTTAATTTGGATCGTAAGAATAAGGTTGTCGTTGTTCAGAGACAACCTCGTGAAAGTTTGAAAGCGAAAAAAAATGGAGTTAAGAATGTGAATCAAAAGGAAACAGGGAGTGAATCGAAGATTGGGAACAAGAAAAAGAGTCGAAACAACATAGCTAAGAAAGTCCAACAACTCGTGTGTGTTTCGGAGAATTTGAGTCCTGTTTCGGTTCTTGATCTTCATCATCACAGTTTGAGTCCTCACCATGAGTCTACGTCAGGTTTGTTTTTGGAATGACCAAGTACTTTTTTTTTATACTTTGTTTGGTAGTTTCTGTGTCTTAATTTGTTTCGTTTTTGTTTTTCATGTTTTCGAAAACAAAAACTGTTGCATTCCAATTTTCACCAGAAACTATTAAATCTCATATATTGTGTTAGATTATTCCTGTTGGGCTGTGGCTCACCCTATTTGGGAAAATCATTTTTAGGTAATAATGGCATGCCTCCACCAAGGCAATAACATTAGAGGAACTTCTTTTGGGAAGCAAGGACTTCTATGTTTTGTTTCATTACTTGTATAGCCTAGGGCTTTAATTGTAAGAGCTACTCTCATTTTTGTTATAACCAAGTCAAGACTTAGAAAGGTGTAAGCCTATAGGGCATGTAATTGTACTAAACTCTTTTGTAACATTAACTTTACGTAATGAAAGGACTATTTACTCTGATGTATGCGGTAATTAATAATTATTTTGGGTTGCATTTATCGTATTATTTTGGGGGCATTACAACTTGGTATCAGAGCGTACCGGGTTTGAATGCTTTGGGTACATAGGAAGTGGTTAGTACCACAGTGGGTTCGTCTCACTTGTCAGAGACTTAAGTACGGACAATATGTGCTTATATGATAACATGCTTATGTGATTATATGAGTATGGGATTTAGTTCCTAAGATGTTGATTGGGTCTATGGGTTTCTGGAAGTCCTATTAGAAGAGCACTTGATCACTGCTATTTCTAATTGGAACTCTAGTAACGTCGTGGGACGATCATTATCTAGAAAGGAAATCCGTATGCGCTTACATGGTTATGTGCTTATGTGGAGTGAATTACCGTTGTCCATTGTATTAGGATGCGAGTGAGTTAGCTTCAGCACATTTGTAAATGTGCTAATCTCTTTGTTACATTTATTAGGATGTCAGGACGTGGTCGTGGAGGTAGGCGTGGTAGGCCTAGGAAGCACGAGGTGCCTATGCCAAATGAAATTCCAGCACAGGAAGATAGGGTCGGTCAGGCCAATGTGGCCGAGCCAGTAGGTCAACAGGCCATGGGCGCCTTAGCCCACAAGATGGTCAGAGCGGTACGGGAGTCTATGAACATTCTCAAGGCTGAGAATCAAGTCCAGGCCTAAGTAGCTGAGACAGGGCCTTCTTTTCTGAAGAGGGAGTTTTTCTGGTCGAATCCGGATGAGTTTTTGGGTGATCCAAAGGAGCCACTGAAGGCAGATGAGTGGTTGGAACAGATAGTGAAGACGTTCGAGATGCTTGGCATCGAGGACGACCAGTTGAGAGTGACCTTGGCATCTTTCCAGCTGAAGGGGGATGTGGGTCAGTAGTGGAAGTATGCGCGTGGGCGCATTAGAGGGACTTGGGAAGCTTTTGCTACCGCCTTCCAGGAGAAGTTTTTTTCTCTCACGGTTAGAGAGAAGTTGAGGGACCAGTTCTCTAAGTTGGTGCAGTTGAACACGCCTGTGGCAAAGTTCGAAGCCACATTCACTAGCCTCTCTAGGTTTGCACCTGAGTTGGTGGCGACTGAGGAACGCCGTTGTTTGGAGTTCGAGAAGAGACTGAGGACTAGGCTTATGTTTAGAGTGGCTGGATCCATGATTACAGACTATGGGCACCTTATGGAGGCGGCGGCCCATCTTGAGACCATTATGCAGGCTGAGGAGGAGAGGATGAGGAGCTCCAAAAGGAGTCAGGACAGTCAGGGAGATGGTAAGAGGCAGAAGGGTTTTAACCCTCAGCAGTCTCAGGGAGTACAGTTGAGGTCTACCTTTCCAGTGCTGAGTTCGGGTTCTGGGAGAGGTGGTCAGGGAGATGTGACTTGTTTCAAATGTGGCCAGTTAGGTCAAGTCTCCAGCTTGCCCGCAGAGAAGAAGAGAGCAGTGAGCAGCATCGTCTTCAGCTCGTTCTCAAAACTAGAGTCAAGGTAGAGGACATGTCACGACCCAAACCCGCCCCTAAAAGTTTGGCATCGTAACCGGCCAGTAATCCTAGATTACCACAGGCCTTTCTGTACATAACATAAATAAACGGGGCTCGCGGAAGCGAAAACTAAATACAAATAGTCCAAAGAGCTGTGCATTTATATGAACAAGTATTACATGCCAAAATGTGTTAATTTACCCACTTACTGTACATCACATAAAACAAAAGATCATACATCCATCATAGGCTCAAGCCACATATACAAAACATAGGCACTTGCCACTGATGCAACAAGACAAAGCTCA
This sequence comes from Camellia japonica, assembly GCA_030407325.1. Classification (NCBI taxonomy): domain Eukaryota; kingdom Viridiplantae; phylum Streptophyta; class Magnoliopsida; order Ericales; family Theaceae; genus Camellia; species Camellia japonica. Next base: position 16,015,673 of record JAPPVO010000019.1, on the reverse strand, counting down.
CAAAACGGCCTTCCAGGCCTAGCCCCGACTCGGAGGCACATAAAACTGGTAGGCTCGATGCAAATCTCAGCTTAGGCTTGACTCCCTGAAGGCTCACCTATGAATACATAAATACAAACAATGAGCTAGAGCTCAGCAAGTAACATTAACGTAAAGAGGTAGTGAACGAATTCCGACATTTCATATAAATCCATAAAACATAACATTCATAGACGTAATCATAATCATCTCATAAGAACATACATAATGGCATACTCTATAGAACATAACATAACATAACATGTGTCGACTAACGACTAGAGTAACCGGTCCCGGACACCGATTAAACACATACCGAGATCTCGTAAACTGGTCATGGGCCTACATTTCCATGCCGTCCCCCATGACTCAAGCGCATGGGCCTGCACTTCTATGTCGTCCCCCACGACTTCAACTATCTATGGATGCCATACTAGATTCGCAAATAGGACATTCGTTCACAGAAAACATTATCATTTCATAATCCATACATAACATAGCATTTTTGAAACATAATTTCATAATAACATATCTTTACAGAAATGTTACTCACAGTGGGTTTCCAAAACCGGTGGCACGGTCTTCACTTCTTGACCTGCAAACATCAACATTATAACACATTTCTTCAATACACATCATCACATAATTCATGCCATTTTATTCTTTCATGTGCGTTCTTATCTTTCTTTACTTTAATTCATACTCATGAAATGCTGAATGATGCCATTAACATGCTAAAAATCATGTAAAACAACTTCCAAAAGCTTTCCTGAAAAAGGTCCTCCGCTCGAGCGCCCCTTTGTCCGCTCGAGCGGACTGTACAATCTTTCAAAACTGCTGGGAGGCTGATTTCTCCGCTCGAGCGGGCTTCCCTCCGCTCGAGCGGACCATGCAAAACTCCGAAACTCTGGTTCTTCTTCTAAGCTTCATCCTTTTCTTTGAAACATTAACTTCCAATCTTATGAAATCAAAGCTCAATATCATTGATCAACAATATGATTTAACCATTAACACTTGAAAACCAACTTAATTCAACATCAAAACTTTTAAACAAAACCCACATGAGCACATATACAAGATCAAACCATAAACATACATATTAAGCTTCATTTTCAAATCCATGGAGTTTCTTCTTCAAATTGCCAAATATAAACATGAACTTCATACTATTATGCCATAATCTTGAGTCCAACATGCTAGATGTCAAGGATCACTAATCAATTTCATGAAAATCTTACCTTAACACTTGGATGGAGAAGTTTAAACTTGATTTCCCCTTTTTCTTCTTCTTTCCCTCTTGGTCTCTCCCTTTCTCCCGAATTCTCTCTTCTCTCTCTCTTTTCCAGATTTTTCTTTTCTTGGGTTGAGTCAAATAAGAGTCTAAACCTTATCTTTATCCATATATATCATATAAATAGTTTTTGCACCAAAAACTTGAGCCAAACGAGGCTTAACGAATCAGACGAAATTCAGTCTTCAATTTAATTTCTCAACTGGTTCTAAAAATTCCCGGTATCACATAGACGTGCTCAATTTCATTTTCTGAACCCATTACGGTCATCAATTTCAGTCCCGAAGTCGTAATTCCAACAGATATTTTTCTAATTCAAACAGATATTTCCCAATCAATTCATATTAACACATAATTAATTACTGATAAATATGACACATGTTTTGGGGTCATTACAGGACAGCCACCCACTTGCTATCAGTGTGGTCAGGTAAGGCACCTGAAGAGGTTTTGCCCACAATTGGGTGGCACACCTGGTGCATCTGGTTCGAGGCAAACTTAGAGCCACAAGCTAGCACAGTCAGCACAGGCCTCGAGAGTCAATCAGGAAACCTCTTCGGCTCAGTCTGTGCAACAGGCTTATGCTCATAGGAGTAAGCAGGTAGATCAAAGGCCAACAGGGTGTGTGTATGGGGTTACCGTGCCAGATCTTGTACCGGCTCCATCTATAGTGAGAGGTACCTTTTTGTTTTGTAATTTAGTTGCTAGTGTATTGAATGATAGGGGTGCATCCCATTCTTTTATTTCATCTGCATTTGCATCGATTTTGGGATTAGAGCTGGCATAGTTAGCATCTCCTATTTATGTAGAGTCACCTATTGGTAGTGAGGTTATTCTAAAACAAGGATGTCGGGGTTATGACATCGAGGTTGTCGGTCGTCGATTACCATTTGCATTTATATTGCTTGATATGACTAGTTTTGATGTTATTTTGGGTATGGACTGGTTATCGTCATGCCGAGCTGTTATAGACTGCTACCGTCAGAGGGTTATTGTATGTACCTTGAGCGGTGACTGCTTTTTTTTCTTGGGGGACCGAGTGGATAGAGTCTTATCACCGGTATATGATCCGCAGAGATGGAGTGAACTTAGTTGTCTCCTTGCTAGCCTTTTGAGCAATGAGTGTGATGTAGGCCGGGTTGAGTTGCCAAGTGTGGTTTGTGAATACCCAGATGTTTTTCCCGAAGACCTCACTAGTTTGCCACCTCACCAAGAGATTGAGTTCTCTATTGATTTAGTACCTGGCACGACACCGATTTCTATGGCACCATATCGGTTTGCACCTGCTGAGTTGAGTGAGTTAAAGATCCAACTCCAGGAATTGTTAGATAAAGGTTTTATTCACCCTAGTACTTCACCTTGGGGAGCGCCGGCTCTCTTTTCTAAAAATAAAGATGGAGCGTTGCGACATTGTATAGATTACTGGAAGTTAAACCGGGTTACTGTTAAGAATAAGTACCCAATGCCTCGTATAGATGATCTGTTTGATTGGTTGAAGAGGTCTTGTTATTTTTCTAAGATAGACTTAAGATCAAGTTACCATCAGTTGAGGGTAAGGCAGGAGGATATCCCGAAGACGGCATTCCGTACGTAGTATGGCCAGTACAAGTTCCTAGTGATGCCTTTTGGGCTAACCAATGCTCCAACTGTATTCATGGATTTGATTAATCGAATCTTCCGTGAGTTCCTAGATCGTTTTGTAGTCGTCTTTGTGGACGACATTTTGATTTACTCACCCTCTGAGGAGGAACACGAAGAACAATTGCAAGTAGTGCTTGGGTTGCTTAGAGCCCATAAACTGTATGCTAAGTTTGGAAAGTGTGAGTTCTGGCTGAAAGAGGTTAAGTTCTTAGGCCATGTGGTGTCTGGAGAAGGGGTGACTAAAGATTCATCCAAGATAGAAGCAGTATAAGATTGGGCACAACCTAAGAATGATTTCAAGATCCGTAGTTTCTTGGGATTAGTCGGGTATTACCATCGGTTTGTGAAGGATTTCTCTAGACTAGTTTCACCTTTAACTAGATTGATGAGGAAGGGAGTCAAATTTGTGTAGAATGAGACTTGTGAAAAGTCGTTCCAAGAACTTAAGGTTAGACTCACCACTGCCCCAGTCTTGATTATTCCGAAGAGGGGTTTGGGTTATTCAGTATATTGTGATGCCTCACGGGAAGGTTTGGGTTGTGTTTTGATACAAGAAGGGAAAGTAGTAGCCTATGGCTCACGGCAGTTAAAAACACACAAGAGGAATTACCCTACTCATGACCTAGAGTTAGCAGCAATGATATTTGCCTTAAAGATTTGGAGGCACTATCTGTATGGTGAGAGATTTGAGGTGTTTTCTGATCACAAGAGTTTGAAGTATCTGTTTGCATAGAAAGACTTGAATTTGAGGCAGAGAAGGTGGATGGAGTTCATAAAGGATTATGATTTCGAGTTGCATTATCATCCGGGGAAGGCCAATGTTCTGGCCGATGCCTTGAGTAGGAAATCTATTAGCAGCTTAGCTTGTATCGCCATACGGGAATGGGAAATGTTGAGTACTCTTGGGGAGTTTGACTTGTATCTTGGCGAGTCCGTTGAATCTGCGGCCTTGTTTTCTGTAGTTGCACAACCTACACTTGTGAACCGAGTGTTAGAAGCACAGAGGGGTGATCTTGAGATAGAAACCATCAGGGAAAAGATCTTCAGTGGGAGAGTGGAGAGGTGCTTAAATGTGTATCCTGACCAGAGTGTGAGATACCGTGAGCGTTTATTTGTGCCAGAGTCTTGCCGAGAGGAAATACTCCAAGAGTTTCACCATTAACGCCTTGCGGTGCATCCGGGAGGCACAAAGATGTATCATGATCTGAGTCGCCAGTTTTGGTGGAGAAGTATGAAGAAGGATGTAGTCGTGTTTGTATTGAAGTGCCTTACTTGTCAGCAAGTGAAGGCCGAGCATCAGAGGCTAGCGGGTTTGTTGCAACCCTTGCCTATAGCCGAGTGGAAGTGGGAGCATGTCACGATGGATTTTGTTGTGGGTCTTTCGAGGACTCAATGAGGTAGTGACGCCATTTGGGTGGTAGTTGACCAATTAACCAGGTCTGCACACTTCATACCTATCCGCGTAAGTGATTCGGTAGACTATCTCGCCGACTTGTATATCAAGGACATAGTGAGGTTGCACGGGATCCCTGTGACGATCGTTTTGGATAAAGATTTGTGTTTCACAGCCCGGTTGTGGCAGAGTTTGCAGAGTGCCTTGGGCACTAGACTAACTTTTAGCACCGCGTATCATCCTCAGACTAATGGGCAGTCCGAGCGTACCATTCAGATCCTTGAAGATATGCTTCGAGGGTGTGTTCTTGACTTTAAGAGGTCGTGGGAGAGGCACCTGCCCTTAGTGGAGTTTGTCTATAATAATAGCTTCCAATCGAGTATTAGCATGGCACTGTTTAAGGCCTCATATGGCCGACCATGTAGATCCCTTGTGTGTTGGGCCGAGGTGGGTGATGCACCTTTGTTGGGTCCAGAGTTGGTTTGGGAAACGACGGAGAAAGTGGCACTTATCTGTAAGAGGTTAGTTACGGCTCAGAGTCGGCAAAAAAGTTATGTCAATCGTAGGATGAGACCCTTGTCTTTTGAGGTGGGAGATCACGTCTTTTTGAAAATATCACCTAGACGGGATTTGATGAGATTTGGGAAGAGTGGGAAGTTATTCCCTCGATTTATTGGGCCATTTGAGATCCTTGAACGTAATGGAGAGGTTGCTCACTGTTTGGCGTTACCGCCACAACTTTTTGGAGTGCATGACGTGTTTCATATTAGTATGCTTTGGAAATATGAGTCGGATCTATCGCACGTGTTGGATTGGATCGACTTGGAAGTAGATGAGGATGCCTTGTATGAGGAGAGACCGGTGAGAATCTTGGATAGACGGGACCAAGTCTTACGAGGCAAGACAATTCCCTTAGTAAAAGTATTGTGGAAACATCACGGGGTTGAGAAAGCAACTTGGGAACATGAATTGGAAGTCCGAGAGAAGTATCCGAACTTATTTGTTGATGTTTGACTATGTATTGTATCACTATTATAATTAGTAGAATGTGAAAACATTGTATATGTTGTTTATATTTTGTAAACATGAGTTTATTATAAACATTGTATATGTTTGAGAATGTGGAATATCATATGTATTATGTCGCTTTTGGAAGCATTGTATATGCTATGTAGAGTTTTGAAAACTTAGACTTTGATTTAAACATTGCACATGTTTGGAAAATTGTAAAATGTACTTTCAATACGAGACTTGTGTATCGAGTCAATGTGGATGGATGACCAGAGAATTGGTCGTGGTGGTGAACTTATAAGAATAACATTGTTGTGAATGGGTTAATTATGTTTTTGAGCTTGATTTGTAATTTCAAGGACGAAATTCTTTAAGGGGGGAGGTTATAGTGATTCTGGTATTTGGCCCGTCACTTATTGTCTTCCGGACTTGGGTTGTATAGTTCTAAATAGTGATTCATATCTTGTTTCCCTTGTCTCCCCTTTATTTTGGTAATCGGGTTGTGGTTGTGTGTTTGAAACAGGTTGGTTACGTGTTTTTCCAAACCTGAGATGCCCAGATTTTGGCTCTTCCGCTTGAGCAGGCTTCACAAATTTTGCTCCTTCGCTCGAGCGGTCATTCTTGCGCTCGAGCGGAATTTGTCAACTTTCAGTATTTTTTTGCAGTTCTGCAAATACTGGGAGAATGCATTAGACGCTCGAGCATCTAATCTCACGCTCGAGCGGGGTCCTTCGTCTGCAAAACTTCTGGAAATGTGTATTCCATGCTCGAGCGTTGCTTCTTGCGTTCGAGCAGAACTTTGTGTTTGACGCTCGAGCATCACTTTCCACGCTCGAGCTTACTGTGTGTATAACAGTCCGTGAAGATGATGTTCTTGTTCACTTTTTCATTTCTTTCTCTCTCTCTAAAACTTCCCAAAAAGCTAAATCTTGAGTTTCTCTCTCTAAAACTCACATTCTCTCTTCTATTTCATCTAGATCCGTTGACCTTTTCACCCTAATGCCTTTGAGAAAAAGGTAGAGCGTCTCAAGATCTTCATTTTAATCCGAATAGAAGTGGGTTTTGGTGTTCTTAGAGTTTCACTCTTGCTTGGCTCATCTTCTCTCTTTGAGGTAGGGATTTTCTGCACTTTGTTATGGTTTTTAACTTAGCTATTTGTATATTGTGTAACAATGGTTGTCTTGGGGGTTTTATGGACAAACCTAGGGTTTGGGATATGAAATGAAAAGAGGGCTTTTGAGTAATGTGAAATAAGTGGGTTTGGGGTTTGAATATGACACCATATTGCGTTAATATAGTTAATTTTGATGCTTGGGTTGATGTTTGGAAAAAAGGGATTTTTGCCCTAATTGAGATAAATTGTTATTTTGTATAAATAATTGAAATTGACATTGAAAATATGAAATTTGATAATTGTTGATATAAATGACGAGATTGGATATGTATTATCTCACACCTTTGGAAGTTTTGAATAAACTATCTATCATAAGATTGAATATCTGTTTAGAAATAATTGTAATAGGCTATCGATGGAGGATAGCTATGATTGTTGTAGAAATTGCATGAGGATTAGGTAAATTGAAACTAATCCCTTGTTGGTTGTCATTGAATATGACTATGTTGATATACATTGTACATGTATGATTATTTGGGAGTGGAAAAAGAGATGTGCTCCATTGTGTGATTATGTGTTTAAATACATTGTATATGTATGAATGATTGCTTGGGAGGAGAAAGGGGATGGACTCCATTATAATTAAGTTAGCCGGAGTGTCTTGGGTGAAAGTCCCAAAATTATACATGGGTGCCTGTAGACGTCCCCGAACGTCCCGGGAGGGAATCCCCCCCGTTTTGTTCATTTGGGCTTACTACAGTTCAGGACTCAACGTCACGGTCCTATATCTAATCTCGCAGAGTGCAATGCAAGACCGATGAAATCATCAAAGAGTCCAAATCCGGCAAATCGTTTTTGAAAACAGATTTTTTGAAAGAAGTGCCAAACATGGACTGCTTTTCCAGATACAGAGTCGCCACCTAAATATTTTATTTTGGTGAATTTAGGAAACCCTGACTCGTTTGCCTAAGGCCACGTGTCCGTCATCACCAAAGTTGCCTCGGCTCGGGAACTTGGGTACGATTGGGGAAGGTCACTTCGTGAGCATCCCCGCTCGCCCGATTAAAGATCGGTCTCTACTAACTATGATATCTAGTTTTGAAAACATTATGCGTTCTTATTCCGGTTATTAGCCTAGATTTACTATGTGATGCGTACAGCATACAAGTATAGACCAGGTCGCCTGAATTGGAACAAAACATTTCATGTTTGTTTTTGAAAGATGGTTTGCTACTCGCAAGTAGGCTAAAATGTGGATTTGCCACCCTCAGGTGGGCTTTAGAAAATACGATGATTTGCCACTATCTAGTGGGCTTAAAATTGTTCCAATCCAAATAACCCAACCTCCACCCACAGGCATTCAGGCAGGTATATCACATAAGCACATAGCCTCATGGTAAGCATGCTATCATGGAAATCACTCACACGCATGCAAGGATGCTAAAACATAAAAACTTACCGAGTACTCCAAGCCAAAACAGAAGCTATGTTAGAAATCCATGCATGTTCCTAACTATACAGAAATGCCTAATGCAACACATGCAAAAATGCAACTTGTAGCAGGCTCGGCTATTCTAAAGATGGCATGTGAAATGCTACAACTAACAAGTATTCAACTCGGAATTGAAATACAATGCAGTTAGTATGATGCGCCGAGCCCGGTGCATGCAATACAAATGAATGAATGCAAACATGCTATCATACTGTATGCTAATTGAAACATGTCCTAATGTAACCATCATAAGCTGGTAAATAAAAGGGAGAAAGACATGGGGTTGGAAGACATACATCACACGCACGCACACTTATTACAATTGTGCCCTCGCTCGGAGGGTCCGAATAAATAGTACAGTCCGAATAAATACAAAACCCTAATTAATTAACAAATTTAACTAGGAAAGCAGTAAACTAGCACGCAAATCTATGGACCGCCTCAGCTCTGTTCCAAATGATGAATGGTGCATGCTTGAGTTGCCTTGCGCGGAAATCCATTGCGATGTCCCGATTAGCCTCTGTTTACAATTAAGCCCAGAATATTGCACGAAGCTCCAAAAGACTGTCAGTTTCTGATTTGCTGCAACAGAGAGCAAGAAAGGGGCATGGCAAAGTATTTTCACATATGTATGCATACCTCGATCCTCGTGCCACCAATCACGCATTTCGATACATGATGGCCGAGGAGTCGAATTGCACGACTCGTTGTGAAATGAATGCACATATAAACACAACAAGGCCTAGACTCCATCATGGTTAATCCGGAGTGTCGGCGACCAGGAATCGAGACACGTTCCGTCACTTGGAGTACGAAACGTTCCTCGTTCCCCGTGTTTGGGCTAACTTCTATCCCGAACACAATGCAGTATGCATGACATGCATGAATGCGACTAACATACAACCTAGCATACGCAATGCTATGAAATGGCATACACAATGCACGATTTAGCAAGGCATACACAATGCTCTAACATATAACCTAGCATACGCAATGCTGTGAATTGAAATGGCATACATGATGCATAATGGACTTACACCAACATGAGTGGACCTCAGCCACACTCACATCAGTAGCCATTAGATGAAAATGAGATAACCGAAATGCGTGCACACATGCACGCAAACCGAAGACCGAACCTAAGGTACAGCATGCAACTCTAACAAGGCATGACAAGGGATGCAAGATGGCATGCAATAGCATAAATTACAGCTCTGAAACAATATGCAAAGTGGTCCCGAAACATGGAAATATGGCACCCGATGCATGAAGTAAACCCCGAAACTCAAAACTAGGCACATGTATTGACTTATAGCTATACAAAGCATGCATTTTTTGACTAAGAAGCACAAAGACAGAGCCAAGGCAGTCCCAAAACATGAATATTTCTAGTTCAAAGTGTGACCAAAAGATGCTAGCATGATGGACTAAAATAGCATGCAACTTTGACTAGCAAACATGGTTTACATGGCATGTATGTGAAGCGTATGAGAAATCATCAAACTAGCAAAAATTAGTGAACAAAACATGTCAAAATATGCCCAAATAACCTCTGAAATGCAGCCAACACATGAACAAATGATGTGTTCCTTTAAAGGGCTATACAAGGGGTTATTAAGCACATATAAGATAGACACTTAGAAAGATCAAACCAACTCTGGAAATGGGTTATGACAGCCCTAAAACTCACCAAATAGGCCATGAAATCAGTCTAGGAAATATGCAAAGGAAGGCCTCTTTGAGAGGTCTTGAATGGGATTGCTCTACACATGCATCATAGAAAAAATATATGGCAAAAAGGGCTCTTAAGAGAGCCTAGGCAGACCTCAAAACCCTCAGAATAAAGCCTAAAATAAGACTTCAATGCATGCAAAATATGGTCCCTTTGGAAGGCCTAAAAGACCACCAAACAAGACAAGGAGAGAGGGGGTCACCCCCCTCTAATTTTGGCCCTCAAAAATGCACCTAAGCTACTGAAAATCTACTAGATTTTAGTGGCTAAGAGGCCAAACCATGGCCAATGCAAGTGTTCTAATGCATAGCCCTAATCATGAAGAGATGAAGCATGCATAGGGAGAAGATGACCCCAAACAGAAATGGGGCCTTAACCAAGCTTGAAGAGGATGTCAAAACAAGACTTTTTCCAGTTTATAACAAATCTCGAAAATATTCACAAGTAGGGCTAAAACATTATGCAAAAAAAGCCCTAAAAGAGAGATAGAGGGCAAGGGGTAGTAGATGGCCTCAAACAGCAAAGAGCCCTTCAACAAAGTTGAAGAGGGGCTCAAAATAAGATACTTTACAGTTTGGCTTGAAGCCCAAAAATGCCCACAAATAGGGCTAATATATCATGCAAAATAAGCCCTAAAAGAGAGATAAAGCACAAAGGGTGAGTAGAAGACCTCAAACAAAAAAAAAGTTCTTGATAAAACATGAAGATGAGCTCAAAATAATACTATTTTCAGTTCAGGTCGAAGCCCAAAAATGTAAGCAAAAGGAGCTAAGATATCATGCAAAACAAAGCAAGAAAAGGGGAAATAGGGACTCACCCTTGAAGAGCACCTTTCTAGCAGTTTTTGGTCCAAAATTCTGAGCTTTCAACCTTTGCAAATGGCCTCCAAGGTTCTGGAATGGATGATGGAGGTGTTGTGCTAAATGATGCAAGAATCTTAGGGTTCGGAGGGTTGAAGTATAGATATAGGGATATATGTATATATGCTCTAGCCCAAAATGTCTAACCCTTGTAAAATAAGGTGGGGGGTTGGTTATATAGAGGGAGAGGAGTGAGGCTTCTTGGAGAAGCTAAGAGGAAGGTTCAAGGCTTCCAAGAGAAGCTTGACCAAATGGGTCAAGCTTCTTGAGGAAGCTAACCCAAAGGGTCAAGCTTCCCCAAGAAGCTTGACCAAAAGGGCCAAACTCTCCTTGAAACCAAGCAAGGGGGTGAAAACCACCTTAAATGGACCAAAAACCAGGGCAGACCCTCGAGCAGTGGATCTGGTCCAAAACAGCTGGCACAGCTGGCACACACTTAGGAGGGCAAACATGGCCGGCTAGGTTCAAAAGGCCAAGGTGGCCGGCCGGCCACCTCCCCTGGTCGGCCGACCAAGGGTCAAAAGGGTCAACAACAATTACTGGTCGGCCACCCCAGAAAGGTGGCCTCCTAGATGAGTGCAACACAGCTGTATGGAGAAAAACCAGAAAATGTGACCCAAGAGAGAGAAAAATCAGATTTTTAGAGGGGTTCAAAAGGGTCAGGGACAATTACTGGTCGGCCTACCCATATTGGTGGCCTCCCAGGTGTGTACAGCACAATGGTGTGGTGGAAAGTCAGAAAAAGTGGCCCGGGAATGGGAAAAACCAGCTTTCTAGCAAGAAAAACGGGCGGCGAAGAGCAATGAAGAGAAAAGCTAGTTTTTCAGAAGAAATGCTGGTCTCCCACCCTCCTACAACCTTTCTAACAATGAAAATAAGGTCTCTGCCAAAAATGAACCAAGACGGATGCAAAACGGAGGTTCGGGGACCGAAACGCACGGCCCGGGGCCCCGAAAACTGACTATTAAGCACCGGAGGTGGCATTCGACCACGAAGTTGGTCTCTCGGGCCACAGTGTCCCTCGAAAGGGAGGAAACAAGGTGCATGCCAAAAACCGGAGCAAACGGAGGTGGTTAAGCGGTCCCGAACCGAAGCACACAGCCGACAGCTCCGAAAAATCGAAAACTGAGCTCCATACGGGAAAAATGGCCTACGACCACGAAACGTAGCCTACGGCCACTAAGAGACGGTCTACAAGATCTCTCCCTCCCTTCGGGAAGAGAAAACAGAGAAAACAGGGCCTGGTTCGCGAACCGAGGCAAAGCACAAAAGAGTCCGGAAGTCTGGAGGCAAGGCTCGCGGCCGTGACTCTGCAACCTCAGAACGAGCACAATATGCAACACCACCAAGCGCTCAATCGGCGACGTCTGAGTCTTAAGGTCGGTCAAAAATGGGGTGTCTACAGTGCCGATCCCGCGGACGAAATATCCGTAAAATGACAGTTAGAAGTGTTTATATGTTAATGATGTACTTACAGAATTAATAAGTTGTAGTTTCATTTGGGTCATTGAGATATGATGAAAATGGCTCATGTGGTGGAATAAATCGAATGGAATTGGATTTGGTATCTTATGACTATATAAAATGTGGATGTTTTATCACGAGCATTGTTTATGCATATTGTACATATACCTTTGTTAAATCTCATATATTGTGTTAGATTATTCCTTCTAGGCTGTGGCTCACCCTATTTGGGGAAAACATTTTCAGGTAATGATGGCATGCCTCCACCAAGGCAATAGCATTGGAGGAACTTCTTTTGGGAAGTAAGGGCTTCTATGTTTTGTTTCATTACTTGTATAGCCTAGGGCTTTAATTGTAAGAGCTAGTCTCATTTTTGTTGTAACCAAGTCAAGACTTGAAAAGGTGTAAGCCTATAGGGCATGTAATTGTACTAAACTCTTTTGTAACATAAACTTTATGTAATGAAAGGACTATTTACTCTGATATATGCGGTAATTAATAATTGTTTTGGGTTGCATTTATCGTATTATTTTGGGGGCGTTACAACAATCTAACACAAACTTTTCAATTAAAATAAACCATCATTTAGGGTGTAACAAATACTCCTTAGTCGGCTGAAATAAATAGCGTCGACCCAGCCAAAACCACAACATTATAAAAACATTAAATTCTCTTAAAGCAGCTTTCATAAGTTTTATTTTTATTTTCATTTTTTTTTTTTGGAGTAGCTTTCATATGGTTCACATGATAATAATAATAATAATAATAATAATAATAATAATAATAATAATAATAATAATAATAATAAATATTTAATGAGAGAAATGGTTGGTCCATAAGACTTACCTTTAAGTTCACGCAAGTTTGTCAAAAACAGCAACACAACACAAGACTACCATTTGCCAAAGGGAAATGTTACAATGTGCACCCTTGAAAAGGTGTATATGATATGTCTTTTATAATTTTTTCATAAAATTTCATAATTTAAACCCAAAATGTTATAACAAAATCTTAAAGTTTTGTAACAAAAATCACAAAATGTCATAATGTTATCATGCCTAACTTTAGGGTACACATCATAAATTCACTATTTATAACTTTATTATAAAATATCATAACACACATCACGAACAATTATAACATTCATCATAAAAAATCATAACTTTTTATAATGTGCACCATTTAAAATGGTGCACATTGTAAATTTCTCCTTTGCGAAAAGATCATTTAGGCCTTGTTTGTTAATAGATTAAAAAAATTTTAAGTAAGAAAATTATTATAAGTTATCATATTATTTTTTATTTTTTTAAAAAAATTAAAAAATTAACTAAAATAATTAATTCCCAAACGAACTCTTAAAGTGCAATTAGTCCAAATGACAAATCAAAGGTCTTAAACCTCATATACTGTGTTAGATTATTTCTACTGGACTGTGGCTCACCCTATTTGGGGAAAAAATTTCAGGAAATGATGGCATGCCTCTACCAAGGCAATAGCATTGGAGGGACTTTTGGGAAGCAAGAACTTCTTGTTTTGACTATGTATTTTTGTATAGCCAAGGGCTATATTTGTAAGGGCTAGTCCCATTTTTGTTGTAACTAAGTCAAGACTTGGAAAGATGTAAACCTATAGGGCATTTATTTCAGTTAAACTATTTTGTACTCTTAATGTGATGAAATGAAAGGACTATTACTCTTATTTATGCAATTATTAGCATATGTTGGGTTGCATTTATTATTTTATTTTGGAGGCGTTATAACTTGGTATCAGAGCATACTAGGTTTGAATACTTTGGGTACATGGGAAGTGGTTAGTACCACAATGGGTTTGTCTCGCTTACTAGAGACTTAAGTGCGAATGATATGTGCTTGTATGATAACATGCTTATGTGATTACTTGGGTATGGGATTTAGTTCCTAAGATATTGATTGGGTCTACGGGTTTCTGGAAGTCTTATTAGAAGAGTACTTGATCACTGCTGTTTCTAATTGGAACTCTAGCAACGCCGCGGGACGATCATTATCTAGGAAGGAAATTTGTATGTGTTTACGTGATTATGTGCTTATGTGGAATGAATTACTATTGTCCAACGTATTAGGACGCGAGTGAGTTAGCTTCGGCACATTTGTAAATGTACCAACCTTTTTCATTACCTTTATTAGGATGTCAGGACGTGGACGTGGTGGTGGTAGACCTAGAAGGCATGAGATGCCTATACCAGATGAAATTCCGGCACAGGAGGAAAGGGTTGGTCGAGCCAACGTGGCCGAGCCAGTTAGTCAATACGCCATGGGCGTCTTAGCCCGTGAAATGGTCGAAGCTTTGTGGTAATCCATGGACATTCTCAAGGCTAAGAATCAAGTCTGGGCCCAGGTAACTGAAGCAGGGCCATCCTTTTTGAAGAGGGAGTTTTTCTAGTCTAATCCGGATGAGTTTTTTGGTGATCAAAAGGAGCCACTGAAGGCAGATGAGTGGCTTGAACAAATAGTGAAAACGTTCAAGATGCTTCGCATCGAGGACGACCAGTTGAGGGTGACCTTGGCATCTTTCCAACTGAAGGGAGATGCGGGTCAGTGGTGGAAGTATGCGCATGGGCGCATTAGAGGAACTTAGGAGGATTTTGTCAGCGCCTTCCAGGACAAATTTTTGCCTCCCACTGTTAGGGAGAAGTTAAGGGACCAGTTTTCCAAGATGGTGCAATTGAACACACCTGTGTCAGAGTTCGAAGCCACCTTTACCAGCTTATCTAAGTTTGTACCTGAGCTTGTGGCGACAAAGGGGCGCTGGTGTTTGGAGTTTGAGAAAAGGCTGAGGACCAGGCTCATGTTCCGAGTAACCGGGTCCATGATTAAAGACTATGGGCGCCTCCTGGAGATGGCGGCCCATCTCAAGACTATTATGCAGGCTGAGGAGGAAAAGATGATAGGCTCCAGGAGAAGCCAAGATAGTCAGGAGGACAGTAAGAGGCAGAGGGGTTCTAACCCCCAGTTGTCCTAGGGAGCTCAATCGTGGTCCACTTTTCCAATGCCGAGTTCGAGTTCTGGGAGAGGTGGTTAGGGGGATGTGACTTGTTTTAAACGTAGTCAGTTAGGCCACAAGTCTCCGGTTTGCCTGCAGAGAGGAGGAGGGCAGCGAGCAGCTTCATCTTCAGCTCGTTCTCAGGGCCAGAGTCAGGGTAGAGGACAACTGCCTAGTTGTTATTAGTATGGGCAGGCAAGGCACCTGAAGAGGTTTTGCTGCCAATTGGGTGGCATGTCTGGTGCGTCTGGTTCAAGGCAGACACAGAGTCATCTGCCAGAACAGTCGACACAGGCCTCAAGGGCCAATCAAGGAGCCTCTTCGGCTCAATCCGTGCAGTAGGCTTATGCTCCGAGGGGTGAGCAGGTAGATCAGAGGCCAACAGGGCGTATGTATGTTGTTACCGCACCAGATCTTGTACCGGCTCCATCTGTAGTGAGAGGTACCTTTTTGTTTTGCAATTCAGTTGCTAATGTGTTGATTGATACGGGTGCATCCCATTCTTTTATCTCGTCTGCATTTGCATCGATTTTGGGGTTGGAGTTGGCACAGTTAGCATCTCCTATTTATGTAGAGTCACCTATTGGTGGTGAAGTTACTCTGGAATAAGGGTGTCGGGGTTGTGACATCGAAGTTGTCGGTCGTCGACTACTTTTTACATTTGTATTGCTTGACATGTCTAGTTTTGATGTCATTTTGGGTATGGACTGCTTATTATCATACCGAGTTGTTATAGATTGCAACCAGCAAAGGGTTACTATATGTACCTCGAGCGGTGACAGCTTTTATTTCTTGGGAGATCGGTGGATAGAGTCTTATCAGCGGTGTATGATCCGCATGGGTGGAGTAAACTTAGTTGTCTCCTTGCTAGCTTTTTGAGTAGTGAGTGTGATGAGGTCTAAGTCGAGTTACCAAGGGTGGTTTGTGAATACCCCGATGTCTTTCTGCGAGGACCTTACTAGTTTAGCACCTCACCGAGAGATTGAGTTCTCTATTGACTTAGTGCCTGGCATGGCACCGATTTCTATGGCACCGTATTGGTTTGCACCTGCTGAGTTGAGTGAGTTAAAGATTCAACTCCAGGAATTGTTAGATAAGGGTTTTATCCGCCCTGGTACTTTACCTTGGGGAGCACCAGCTCTCTTTGCTAAGAAGAAAGATGGAGCGTTGCGACTTTGTATTGATTATCGAAAGTTGAACCGGGTAACTGTCAAGAACAAGTACCCAATGCCTCGTATAGATGACATGTTTGGTCAGTTGAAGGGATGTTGTTGCTTCTCTAAGATAGACCTAAGGTCGGGTTACCATCAGTTGAGGGTAAGGGAGGAGGATATCCCGAAGATAGCATTCCGTACGCGGTATGGCCATTACGAGTTCCTAGTGATGCCTTTTGGGCTAACCAATGCTCCAGCTGTATTTATAGATTTGATGAATCGGATCTTTCGCGAGTTCCTAGACCGTTTTGTGGTCGTCTTTGTAAACGACATCTTGATTTACTCACCCTCTGAGGAGAAACACGAGGAACACTTGCAAGTGGTGCTCGAGTTGCTAAGAACCCATAAGCTATATGCCAAATTTGGGAAATGTGAATTCTGGCTGAGGGAAGTTAAATTCTTAGGCCACGTGGTATTCGAGGAAGGGGTGATTGTAGATTCATCTAATATAGAGGCTGTACAAGATTGGGCACAACCTAAGAATGCTTTTGAGATCCGTAGCTTCCTGGGGTTGGCCAGGTATTATCGAAGGTTTGTGAAGGATTTCTCTAGATTAGCTTCACCCTTAACTAGGTTGACGAGGAAGGGAGTCAAATTTGTGTAGGATGAGACTTGTGAGAAATCGTTCTAGGAACTTAAGGTTAGACTCACCACTGCTCCAGTCTTGATTATTCCGGAGAGGGGTTTAGATTATTCAGTGTAATGTGATGCCTCACGGAAAGGTTTGGATTGTGTTTTAATGCAAGAGGCGAAAGTGGTAGCCTATGGCTCACGGCAATTGAAAACACATGAGAGGAATTACCCCACTCATGAATTAGAATTAGAGGCGGTGATCTTTGCCTTAAAGATTTGGAGGCACTATTTGTGCGGTGAGAGATTTGAGATGTTTTCTGATCATAAGAGTCTGAAGTATCTATTTACACAAAAGGACTTGAATTTGAGGCAGAGAATGTGGATGGAATTCATAGAGGATTACAATTTCGAATTGCATTATCATCCAGGAAAGGCCAATGTTGTGGCCGACGCCTTGAGTAGGAAATCAATCAGTAGTGTAGCTTGTGTCGCCATCCGAGAATGGGAGATGCTGGGTACTCTTGGTGAGTTTGACTTGCATCTGGGCGAGTCTGTTGAATCTGCGGCCTTGTTTACGATAGTTGCCCAGCCTACACTTGTGAACCGGGTAATGGAGGCACAGAAAGGTGACCTTGAAGTGGAAACCCTCTGGGAGAAGATTTTCAATGGAAAAGTGGAGAGGGGCTTGAATGTGTATCCCGACCAGAGTGCGAGATACCCTGACCGCTTGTTCGTGCCAAAGTCTTGTCGATAGGAAGTACTCTGAGAGTTTCACCATTCACGCCTTGTGATGTATCCGGGAGGTACAAAGATGTATCACGACCTTAGTCGCCAGTTTTAGTGGAAGGGTATAAAGAAGGATATGGCATTGTTTGTATCGAAATGCCTTACTTGTCAGCAAGTAAAGGCCAAGCATGAGAGGCCAGCGGGTTTGTTACAGCCCTTGCCTATAGTCGAGTGGAAGTGGGAGCATGTCACGATGGATTTTGTTGTGGGCCTTCCAAGGACTCAACGGGGCAGTGATGCCATTTGGGTGGTAGTTAACCGGTTGACCAAGTCGGCGCACTTTATAGCTATGCGCGTGAGAGATTCGGTAGAATTTCTTACCGAATTGTATATTCGGGACATAGTGAGGTTGCACGGGGTTCCTGTGACTATTATTTTGGATAGAGATCCACGTTTCACAGCTCGGTTATGGCAGAGCTTGCAGAGTGCCTTGGGCAATAGATTGACTTTTAGTACAGCATATCATCCTCAGACTGATAGGCAGTTCGAGCATACTATTTAGATCCTTGAGGATATGCTTCGAGGGTATGTCCTCGACTTCGAGGGTTCGTGGGAGAGGCATCTACCCTTGGTGGAGTTTTCCTATAACAATAGCTTCCAATCGAGTATTGGTATAGCACCATTTGAGGCCTTGTATGGTCGACCGTGTAGATCTCCAGTGTGTTGGGCCGAGGTGGGTGATGCACCTTTGTTGAGCCCAGAGTTAGTTCCCCAAAGAACAGAGAAGGTAGCACTTATTCGTAAGAGGTTGGTGACGGCTCAGAGTCACAAGAAAAGTTATGCCAACCGTAGGAGGAGACCTTTATCTTTTGAGGTGGGAGACCATGTGTTCTTGAAAATATCACCTAGACGGGGTTTAATGAGATTTGGGAAGAATGGGAAGTTATTCCCTCAGTTTATTAGCCCTTTTGAGATCCTTGAGCGGATTGGGGCGGTTGCTTACCGTTTGGTACTACCGCCACAGCTTTCTAGGGTTCATGACGTGTTTCATATTAGTATGCTTCGGAAATACCAGTCGGATCCATCGCACGTGTTGGATTGGACTGACTTGGAGGTAGATGGGGATGCCTCATATGAGGAGAGACCGGTGAGGGTCTTGGATACTTGGGACCAAGTTTTGCGAGGCAAGACGATTCCCTTGGTTAAAGTATTGTGGAAACACCACAGAGTTAAGGAAGCAACTTGGGAGCATGAATTGGAAGTCAAAGAGAAGTATCCATACTTATTTGTTGATGTTTGAACATGTATTGTATTGCGATTATGATTGGTAGTATGTGAAAACATTATATATGTTGTTTACATTTTGGAATCATGAATTTATTATAAACATTGAGTATGTTTGAGAATATGGAATATCATATGTACTATATCACTTTTGGAAGCATTGCACATGCGGTTTAAATTTCTTGAAAACTCAGATTTTGGTTAAGCATTGTAAATGCTTTGGGAAATTGTAAATTTCATTTGAATATAGGACTTGTGTATCGAGTCAATGAAAATAGATGACCGGAGAATAGGTCATGGTGATGGATTTGTGAGAATAACATTGTTATGAATGAATAATGTTGATTTTGAACTTAATTTGTAATTTCAAGGACGAAATTCTTTAAGGGGGGAAGGTTATAACGATTCCAGTTTTGACCCATCACCTGTTGTATTTCAGATTCGGGTTATGGTTTCTGAATGTTGTTCATTGTCTTTTGTTCTTTATTCCTCCTTAAATTTGGTTATTTGGGCATTTTGAATGTGTTTGGAACAGGTTAGTTACCTAGTTTTCAAACCTTGTGTTGCCCAGAATTTTGGTCTTCTGCTCGAGCAGGCCTCCTTGCACTCGAGCGAAGTTTGCAAACACTCAGTACTTTGCACGTCTGCAAAATACTGGAGGAGTGTTTTCTACGCTCGAGCGGGTGGGTGCTTGAGCATCCCTTCTTGTGCTCGAGCTTTTTGTTTGTTGTCTGCAAAGGTACTGAACGTGTGTATTCCACGCTCGAGTGAGCCTCTTGTTATGCTCAAGCGGAACAAATTGTTGTGTCTAACGCTCAAGCGTCAACTCTTCTGCTAGAGCGGACTGCGCGTATATCAGACCGCAAAATGACTTTTTACATCACTTTTTCATATCTTTTCATCCTAAACCCTAAAGTTAAGAGCCTCTCTCTCTCTCTCTCTCTAAAACTCACATTCTCTCTACTTTTTCACCTAGATCTAGTGATCTCCTCACCCTACTTCCTTTGATAAAAAGGTAGAGTTTCTTAAGATCTTCATTGTGACCCTATTGAAGTTGGATTTCGTCATTTTTTTGAAGTTTCGTCCTTGCTTGGCTCATCTTCTCTCTTTGAGGTAGGGATTTTCCACATTTTAATATGGTTTTTAACTTAGTTATTTGTCGGTTATGTAACAATGGTGGGATTTGGGACTAGTTTAAACAAATCAAGGGTTTGGGTGAAATGTAAAGAGGAGTTTTTGGGTAAAAGTGAAATAAATGAACATGGAGTGTAAGAATGAAGTCATGAGGTGTCAAATGGTTGATTTTGGTACTTGGATTGATATTTTGAAAAAATGGGATTTTGCCCTAAAACAATTATCATAATTATTTTGTATAAATAATTGAAATTGGTTTTGTAAACCTGAAATTGAGCGAGTATTGGAATTGATAGTGGGATTGAGTATGTAATACTTCACATCTTTGGAAATTTTGGATAATATATCTGTCTTGAGATTGTATATCTGTTTAGAAATATCTGTATTGGGCTATCGGTGGAGGATAACTTTGATTGTTGTAGAAATTGCATGTGGATTAGGTGAATTGAAACTAATCTCTTGTTGGTTTTCATTGAATATGACTATGATTATATACATTGTATATGTATGATTACTTGGGAGAAGAAAGGGGATGTACTCCATGTGTGATTTCGTGTTTATATACATTGCATATGTATGATTGTTAGGGAGGAGAAAGGGGATGGACTCCATTATAATTAAATTGGCCAAAGTGTCCTGGGTGAAAGTCCCGAAACTTATACATGGCTACCGATCCCGCAGACAAAATATCCGTAAAATGGCAATTTGAAACTTATACATAGGTGTCGATCCCGCAGATGAAATATCCGTAAAATGACAAGATCAAAATGTTTGTGTGTTAATTATGTGATTGTAGAGCCTTTGAGTTATAGTCTCATTTGGGTATTGAAAATAATGGAATTGGCTCATGTATTAAAATGAATTGGGGGAAAATGAAATGAGATATGGACTTGGTATTCTATGACTATATAAAATTTGAATATTTTATCCCTGGCATTGTATATACACCTTGCACTTATATCTTTGTTAAACCTCATATATTGTCTTAAATTATTTCTACTGGGCTGTGGCTCACCCTATTTGGGAAAAACATTTTCAGGAAATGATGGCATGCCTCCACCAAGGCAATGGCATTGGAGGGACTTTTGGGAAGCAAGAGCTTCTTCTTTTGACTATGTATTTTTGTTGGCTATATTTGTAAGGGCTAGTCCCATTTTTGTTGTAACCAAGTCAAGATTTGGAAAGGTATAAGCATATAAGGCATTTATTTCAGTTAAACTCTTTTGTACTCTTAATGTCATGAAATGAAAGGACTATTACTCTGATTTATGCAGTTATTAGCATATGTTGGGTTACATTTATTATTTTATTTTGGGGGCGTTACATGTTTGGACACCACCATCCACAACTATTTCTTCCTAAAAATATATGGAATTGAAAATTTTTATGCATACTTTGGGAAGGAGGTTAAAATTTGATTTTTTGATTTTTAAAATTTTTTAAAAAAAAAAAACGTAAAACAAATAAAGAGATGGTATGATTAAAAAAAATTTTAAAAACTGACTTTTAACCATGCTGCCAAAATAGGCAGTCATGACAGTTCAAAGGTCTTAATCTATGAATTCATTTTTATTTTTTTTTAATATAAAGATCTTGTTGTTAAAGAAATTGATACCTTAGGCTCTGTTTGGCATGTCCGTTTGGGCTAATTTAGCCATATAGGACAAAATTGGTTATTTTAGCATTAGCCAAATAGAACAAAATGTCACATCCAAAACCATAATCATTTTCATTTTTCTCTCATAAAAGTGAAAAAGGCCAAAAAGCCTATTTCAAACGAGGGTTTTTAGCCCCAAACTAAAAGTTAAAAAGCTAAAAAGCTAACCCACATCCGAAATGAAGGCTTAGACAATTTTTTATTATTGAGAAAAGTCAGGTGGGTATTAATTTTTTCTTTTTACAACTTTAGTGACATTTTTTGATTTACATTCTAAAATAAAAAAATTCTAAAAGTAGCAGTAGTAGTAATAATAATAATCAAAGCATTCATTTGGCATAAGCTAAACAGGGGCTCTTTGGTTAAAATGGTCATAAAAAGACAAAATAGATTTTTTAATCCAATAAGACAAAATGTTACATCCAAACCATAATAATTTTATTTTTTCTCTCACAAAAGTCAAAAAAACCAAAAAGTCTATCCCAAACGAGGCTTTTTAGCCCTAAGCTAACAAAACCAAAATGCCAAAAAGCCAACCAACATCCCAAACGAACCCAAAGAAAAAAATATATGAAAAAAATGACTTTTTTTTAGCACTTGTCAAACATGGCTTGTTTTGTCAAGTGGGTAAAAAGTTACTTTTTGACTTTTAACTTATTTTGGGTTATATCACTTCTTTATTTTTTTACACATTTTATATAAAAAAGTCTAAAAAAACTAAAAAGCTAGCTTTTAACTTAACGAAAATTAGTCTAAGGTCCCTCTCTTATTTTTAGTCATGGAAGAGGTCCATAATATTATTTTATAATGTCTAAGGTTCCTCATCCATTTTTGTAATGCCCTCAAAATAATACATAAAACCCATCACTTAAGACATGCATTGATTTAAAAGAAATCAACCATTTCTATTCATCAAAGTAGTTCTTATAGCAGTATTACATGTTAACAATAAAAGCAAATGCCCTATGGGCTTACAGCTTTCCAAGTCAACACTTGGTTACACAAAAGAAGAGTACTAACTCTATACAAAATAAGCCATTGGCTTGATGTACATGTAATACAATCAAAATAAACAAAAGAGTCTTCAACTCTCATCATCATCCAAGCTATGTCCTTGGAGGTGGCATGCTACCTGTACCTGAAAATAATGTCCCATATAGGGTGAGCCAACGCCTAGTAGAGATATGCTAAACACAGTATGAGCAGTAACTAAGACATTAGCAATTTGATAAATGTTCAATTCCCATAAATCAATTTATAACTCATTCCCATTACATGACCACTATGTTCATGTTTCATTCCATTTTCCATTTCTTATCGATTTCACAATTTGCATCAACGGCTCAGAACCTGGCCAACCACTTATATGAGACAGTGACTCATATTAAACATTTCCCTTTTACAATAGATAAACATACTAGTTGTATCAACATCTCAACAGATAAGCATACAAGCTATATCTACATCTCAACAGATGAGCATATTAGCCATATCGACACTTCCATAGATAAGCATATAAGCTATATCAATACAATAACTGACAAGCATATGAGCTGTATCAGTGGAGTCCATCCCTATCTCCTCCCAAACAACATCCGGTTTAGAGGTCCCCTATCTTCCCCTAAACCGTGGAGTACATCCCCTATCTCCTCCCACACACGCAATGTATATACACATAGGTCATATACACAATCAAATAATACATAACGATAATGTATTCTATCAACTGTCATACGTCGTGACATATCCAATCGATTAGTTTTAGTTTGCCTAATCATCATGCATTGTCTACAACAATCAAAACTACCCTCCACCGGTAGCCCAAGCAATTATTTCTAAACAGATAATAAAAGCTCCAACAGATAAAATATCAATGTTTCAAAAGTGAGCGATTAATAAATCCAACTCCACTATTCCACCATACAAAGAGTCAATTTCATTATTTCAAATCCAATTCCATATTTCTCAACAAAGTCATTCATTACACTAATGACCCCAATATACCCAAGCTATGGCATTTTTTCCCTTTTTTTTCTCAACATTGACTCCAAGAGCCCAATATTACCAACAACATCAACCAACCCATTTTGAAACCCAAGTACATGTTCATGGTTCAAAATCATCAAAAGCCCTCTTTTCAAAAACATACATTTGAAACCCTAGTTTCCAAAACTCAAACCATTTATACAAAAACTCAACATCTAGGTTAAAACTCATAAGAGTGAGTAGGAATCCCTACCTCAAATTCGGAGCTCAAAGGGAGAGAAGAGACCAAAACCAAAATGCTGCAAATGCCAAACTTTTTGGATCAAAACGACGCCCTCGACGATCAACACAACTTTTACAAAGGCCGAAGGGAAGGAAAGTGCTCTAACTAGATCAAACCCTAGAGAGAAAGGAGTTTCTAGAGAGAGGAGCTCTCAAAATAGCTTTTAGGAAAGTAAGAGAGAGAGAGATAAAGTAAAAAGTGATTCAAAAATGCCCAACTACTAACTGATATACGACATTCCCGCTCGAGCGGAAAACACAACACTCGAGTGTCAAGAACAAAAAACTAGGTCCGCTCGAGCACAAGAAGACCCGCTCAAGCGCCAAGACACATGAATAAAGTATATCCGCTCGAGCGTGAAAACCAGTCCGCTCAAGCGTGGATTTCCCCCTCCCAAAACATATACCCAAAAAGTACTACCCGCTCGAGCACCAGCAAGCCCGCTCGAGCGCGACCCGCTCGAGCGCAGGAAATCCGCTCGAGCATAGAAATCACATCTGCAGAAGTTTTGCAGAAAATAAAATACTGGAAGTGTGTAAATCCCGCTCGAGCGCAAGAAAGCCCGCTCGAGCGGACAGCCAAAAACCAAACCCCGCTCGAGCGTAACACCAAAAACCTGGGCAACTAGATTTGAGACTCAGGCTCAACCAACCTGTAACACACCTGCCCAAACATCCCAAAACTTAAACAAATGGAATTAAAGGACGACAACCAGATAGACACAACTACCAACTCCACGGAACCGAGTCCGGAGTACAACTGAACAGTAAAGGGAATACCGGGATCGCTATAACTAACCCACTCAACTCTCTCTCTCTCTCTCTCTTCCTCGTGGTCACTCTCTTACCTGGCTTTTTCTCTCTGCTTCACCTATTTGAGCTTTGATCAAGAAACATCAAATCGATAGCTTGGCCTCCGCCGTTGCGAACGATGGAGACGAGAATGGCAACGTGAAAAGCAACGCCGATGTCATAGGGAACATCAACAGCAGTAACCACAGCAGCACCAGCAGTAGCGTTGTGTTGGAGATAGCTTTGGGAGATGGAAATCTCCGAGAGATCGATGAGGATCTTCACAGTCGTCAGCTTGTTGTGTATGCACGTGAGACTATGCTACGACTTTTTGTCTCAAACATCATTATCTCCAGGATGCAAGGCCTTGGCATTGAAATCGGTATGAAGATTAATTACATTCTCAAATTGTTCTTCACGACTTTGCTTATATCATTTGATATTGATTTTTGAACTGTGTTTGGTTGTTGTGAGCAAATCGGGTTGAATTTTCTCTGAACTGTGTGAATTTTCTCTGGACTGTGTAAATTTTCTCTGTGAAAAGACATAATTTTCTCCGGTTTGGTTAAAACACAAAGAAAATTAGTCGAATACACAAAAAATTGTGAGCAAATCACAGAGAAATTTGTGAGCAAATTAGAGAAAATTAAACCCCTAAAGAAATTTCAAAACACAGAAAATCAAAGAAAATTGAGCAAAAAATTTCTCTGGTTTGAAATTTCTCTAGATTGAAATTTCTCTGGGTCGAAATTTCTCTAGAAAAATGTTGAGGGACCCCAATCACTATAAAAATATTACATGTCTTTTATGTTATAAAATCTTAATAATTGGAACCTTAAAAAAAATTCCTCTTTAACTTATTTTTCCAAAATAACCCATAGTTTTGGACTTTGGTTTTTTGCCAAAAAGCAGTACAAGTTGTCATATCATTCTCTTTATTTTTGCCCGTCCTTTCATAAAAAGTAAAAAAAATCCAACTAAACTAGTTAATTCTCAAATGGATGATTTTAATTTTTAATTTTTGCTTCAAAAAAATAACATTTAAAAAATAAAATAAATAAGTCAACAATTTGTTATATCGATTAATTACATTTATTTTTTTACATTTAATGGCGTCAGCAGTTTGTTTCAATACCTATTATAGTGAACATGAGAAAAATGGATGCCAGTTAAAATTTCCAAAAAGAAATGACATTTAAAAAATAAAATAAACTAAATAAGTCAACACTTTGTTATATCGATTACTTGCATTTATTTTTTCACATTTAATGGTGTCAACAGTTTGTTTCAATACCACCTATTATAGTGAACATGAGAAAGAGGGATGCCATTAACATTTTTTTTTTTCTCTTTTTTTCTTTTTTTTTTTTTTTTAATTTCATACCCATGTAACACATTTTAATTACAAAAAATATTTGAAATTCCTAAAAAATGGCTTGCAACTTGACCCACAAGATCTAAGTTTTAACTCTACATAGAACTTTTCCAACGTTCCTCTTTTGTTTCAGCAAATTTAATCATCAAATTTAAATTGTTATTGTAGATAGCCATTAGAATCATATACTAGATGACTAGCTTAAAAGTTTCCGTAAATTTACACTAACCGATCCACGGGCCGGACATCTTCCGGATCAACCGGTAGTTTAACGAAAAATGAAAATTTTTTATTAGAACGCTCGATATCAAATGAAGTTTTTACTCAAATTTGATGAAAACAAAAAAGAATAAATGTTACGGACGCTCTTAACACACAAAATTGAGTTTTACTTTTATTATTTTTTATTAATTAACCCACAATTTTAACTACTTCATTAAAAATGCTCTACATGATAATTGTTTGGACACCCACCACTACATCCACAACTATTTCTTCCTAAAGATACGTGGAATCGAAAAACTCACATCATTTAGATCATAAATTCACTACACAATTCACCCATTTCAAGAGTCACAAGAAATGAGTTAATTTCAAAATAATGGAAATACTAGAGAAAATTCAAAATAGTGAATTTCTAAAGCAACATTAAGAAAAAATACAAATTTGAGTTAATTTCAAATTTAAAATACTAGAGAAAATAGTGGGAAAACGAACAATTAAAACGATGAAAAATAACATAATCTTGCTATGCATATTATCAGAGTGTGGAACTCATATTTTTCTATGGTTGTGTCCATATACTTACTGAAAAATCTAAATTTATAAGCCTAAATGATGAGTTTTTAGCTGTGAGTTTTTCTTGTTTGGCACCAGATTGAACAAAGCAAATCTACAATTTTAATCTTGATAACTCTTTAGATATATGCAAAAGACCCAAAGCATAGGAAAGATTTGACTTAGCTTTTGTTATATAGTTTGAACATTCCTTGGAAGGTACTAGTTAACAGATGTTAACACGAAAAGAATTGTCTTGGCTTTTGTTGTATAGTAGTCTGAACATTCCTTGGAAGATTCTTTTACAAGTTGGAATGTTTGGAAAACAATTTCATTGATGTGGGAACTACTTTGATCTGAATCATCAAATTAATACAACACACAAGTTGGAATGTTTGGAAAACACAACTTCGTTGATTTTGCAAACTACTTTGAATCATCATACTAATTCAATCTCGAACTACAGATTCAACATTCAAATGGCCAAAAAAAAGTAAAAATCAACGATGTTAACATGCCCAGAGGGTCAGTAGTAGTTAACAGATGTTAACACGAAAAGAAATAGTTTTGAACACGTTGACAGAAGTAAAGCCTCCTTCATCAATATTCAAGCTTGCTTTTTACTGTTGTGGGTTCTTGTTGTTTTCCACCTCTATTACTGTAGATTTGTTGTACTCGTCCAATTCTATCTTGGCTCCTTTGCTCCTGCAACTTTTTCATTCCAGGTTTGCTTATCTTCTTCACTCAATTCCTACAAGTACAAAACCAAAATTTTCAGTACTTCTTTTTACATTTTCAAAAAAAGAATTACCCAAACAGACAGTTAAATTTCATACCTTCCATTTCACTGAAATGAGGGCATTAAGGGTAAAGTTATTAATTCTCGTCCTCTCTTCCAACAAGTTCTTCCTTGCCTCTTTGTTGTATTATCAACAAAAATAACATAGAATAAGAAAATATAAAGCAAATTTCATTACATTTTGTCATTGTTAATGTCTGCTAATTCTTTGATTCACCTCCATAGGGCTAATCTGCTACTAATAGCAATTCCAGCATCATTGTGAATAAAAATAAAATGACCAAAATTTTAGGTATTTACTTTTAATCTTGTTAGGTATATATATAGGTGCTTATAACATATTTTAAAATGACTGACCTAAATAGAAGGAATAAGGACGCGAGCTTCTTCGGTTTGTTGGATCAGCAATCTTATTCTTCTTCTAGCGATTCTCTTTCATTTTCTATAACAAGAGCATACATAATTTAGCGGTCACAAAAGCCAAGCTTCATAAGAAGGTATCGACAATTCATTGTTATAAGGTCAAACCTTGATTATGTTATCGGTTTTCTCTTTCTTCTTGAATAATTGCAAGGCTTCTTGCTTGTGAATTTTCATCATCTCATCCTCTTCTTTTTTGAAATTGGCAAACTCTTCCTCCTTCCTCTGCTTGTAAGCCTCCATTTCTTCCAAATACTTTTCCTTGTTTTGCTTTGCAATCTGCAAGTTCCCAACATATGAAATTGCTGTTTCAGAGACACACAGAGAGAGAGAGAGAAAGGGATTAAGAGAGAAAGACAGAGTTAATTGAACCTTTTCATAAGGCTTCTTCTGTTTCTCTGTCATGTTCTTCCATTCTTCACCTGTGATCTTCGCAACCTGTCATTTGTGAACATGAAAAACACAAACATTGGTTGCTTCGGTTTTCCAGTAGAAATTCAAAGAGACAAAGATTAGAGAGAGAGAGAGAGAAGAAGAAGAAGAAGAAGAAGAAGAAAAAGAAGGGGGGAGAGAGAAATATAGAGAAAATTACTGAATTTACTTTGTTTTCAACTGAAGATATTGCTCTTCCTCCAACGGCTTCATGGCTTCAGTTGTGAATGCGAAAAACGCAGACATTGGTTGCTTCGGTTTTAACAGATCCTTTTCTTTCATGCTCTTCCTCCATTAATCTTTGAGCCATAGGATATAAGGTGGACGTGACCTTTTCATTTGAGGGCAACCTTTCTTCTTCTTGTCTTTCGTTTCTAGCTCTTTCTCTTTGTTCTGTTTTCCAGAAAATGTAGAAAAATTTAGGGGGGAAAACTAAACCAAGAATCATCAACTCTGAACCATCAATCTAGGTTCAGTTTCTGAGAAAATGTAGGAAAATTACCCTTTCTAAAGTTCCTTCATTTTCCCTACATTTTCTCAGCAACCAAACATCGTATTGAAGAGGAAAAAAAAAAAAAAAAAGAACCATGGTGGGTTTGAACTCTTTCATTTTCTGCAACTTCTTGAGCTCCGTCTGAAGCTTTTCTCGCTCTTTTCCCCTTGTTTCAAGCTCCTCCTCCTTTATCTTCAAAGTCTCCTCTCTTGCCTTCAATAGCTCCTTAGTTGGCTCCTTCTCAATCCTCTACTGTTTAAACTTTTCTTGCATTTCTTGCAACTCCTTCTCAAAAGATTGATTTTCTTGTTGTTGTTGTTTCGCTTTTGTCCCTGCTTTCCTAGTTTTCTTGGCAGATTGAGGCTGTGAGAGGCTCTCATGGTTTTCTTTTCCAGCAGAGTCCTCCAATGGTGGCACAATTGGAGTCGGAGAGGGTTGATAGCTCACTGAGGCCAAAATGTTAGCCTCATTTGATGATGGTTCTGCTGCAATGGTTGCTATGACAGAGAGAGAAAGAGAGAGAGAGAGAGAGAGAGAGAGAGAGAGAGAGAGAGAGAGGGGGTTTAGTTTTGAACAAACGCACATGAAATGATAATTGTACAAAGTAAAGAATTGACTAATATAATACAAATAAATATAATTTGATTAATATAATACAAATAATTTGAGTAATATAATACAAATAAATATATATTCAAAAAAAATTGTACAAAGTAATGTAATTGCATTGTGGGCCTAGTAATTGAAAATAAATAATTTACTAAAATGATTGTTAATGATTATAACGTTGCTACCGTATCATTCTGGTAAAAAAAAAATTTAAACTCTAGTAAAAATTTGTATAAAATTAATGTAAGAAAAAAATTATATATAATTACCAAGATTCACAAATCTTACCCAAAATAAAAAATTCACATATCACAAACCAAACTTGAAAACCATTATAATCAACTAAAACTCATTAAATAATAATTAACAACATTCTAAAAACACACATAATTGGAAACATACTATATGAACACACAATAATATAAAGTTTTTTTTTTTTTTGGTCTTTCAAGCACATGAAATACCGTTTGAAGTGGTGGCGGTGAACTGCTCAAAGGCTGACTTTCTTATCACCGCTGCCACCACCATCAACTTAAACTCTGGCAAAATTCCGCTGCTGCTGCCACTCTCCGGCACTTCTGGAATGGTCGAAAGCGAGCTTGACCCGTCAAAAATAGCAAAAAATGGGTCTTGAAACGAGCAAGAAAATTTTGAGAATTTTTTGGAGATAGGTTGTGGAGGTTATTACAGCGAAGGAAGTGGTGGCGGGTGGTGGTGATCAAATAAGCGAGGGATGGAGAGGGTTCTTGAAGAAATCACGAAGTGAAGTTGGCGTTCGATGGATTTGAGCTCGAAAGAGTCGTTGAGGCAGCTTCCACAATCCATTACGAGAGAGTTATTGTGTAATGCCCCCAAAATAATACAATAAATGCAACCCAAACATAAGTTAAAGGTAACATGAATCAGAGTAAATAATCATTTCATTACATAAAATTAATAATACAGAAGAGTTTAACATAACTAAATGCCCTATTAGCTTACATCTTTCCAAGCCTGGACTTGATTACACAAAAGGAGACTAGCTCATACACATTTAGCCCTAGACTTTACAAAAATATACAATTCAAATTAAAGAAGCTCTTGCCCCTAAAATAATCCTCCAAGCTATTGCCTTGGTGGAGATAAGTCACCAACACCTAAAAATGTTATTTCGAAACAGGGTGAGCCATAACCCAGTAGAAATCATCTAGCACAATATATGAAATTTTGCAAAGGCATAAGTACACTATATATACACAACGTTAGTGATAGAGGCATCCACAGTTTATATAATCATAAGATACCAATTTCCATTCATTTCATTACATAGACCAGTTTCATTATCTCTTTAACAATCCAAATAAGACTTCAACTCATTAGTTCTACAATCACATCAACAATGCATGAACACTTCAAACTTTTCCTTCACGAAAATTTCGTCTGCGGGCAGCCGTCAAACGGGACCCATGTAAACATAGGCTATACAAGCACTACAATTGCCATTTTATGGATATTTCATTCGCTAGCTAGGCACCCATTTATAATTTCGGGACTTTTACCCAAGACACTCCGGCCAACTTAATTATAATAGAATCCATCCATTTCTCCTCCCAAACAATCATTTATACATATGCAATATATTTAAACACAACATCAAACATTAGAGCACATCCCCTTTCCACTCCCACATAATCATACATATATAATGTATATAAGCATAGTCATATTCAATGATAAACAACAAGAGATTAGTTTCAATTCACCTAATCCTCATGCAATGTCTACAACAATCATAGCTATCCTCTACCGATAGCCCAATACAGTTATTTCTAAACAGATATCCAATTTCATGACAGATAATTTATTCAAATTTCCAAAGAATGAGTTAATACATAACTTATCCCACCATTCATAACAATACTCTCTCTCAATTTCACATTTTCAAAGACAATTTCAATTATCTCTATAAAATAATCATGTTAGTCATTTTAGGGCAAAATTTCTCCTTTTCTAATTATCAACCCAAATATCATTCCCAACCATTGTGACCCAACATCATTTCATTCTCACAACCCACATCCATGTATTTCATGTTTAACAACAATTCCTCTTTCCATATATATACCCAAACCCTAGGTTTGCTCACAACACCCTCAATTCACATCATTGTCATGCGAGATACAAATAACTAAGCTAAATAACATATGAAGGTGCAGAAAAGATCCCTACCTCAAAGGAAGAAGATGAGTCAAACAAGAGAGAAATTCCGAGAACGCCGAAACTCACTTCTATTCGGATCAAAATGTAGATCTTGACGAGCTCTACCTTTTTCTCAAAGGCACTATGGTGAAAAAATCAATGGATCTAGATGAAATCTAAGAAAGAATGTTAATTCTAGAGAGAGAGGCTCAAGAACAAGCTTTTTGGAAGGTTTTAGAGAGAGAGAGATACGAAAAAGTGACTCAAAATATCATCTTCTCGGACTAGTATACGCGCAGTCTGCTCGAGCGTGGAAAGCCCCGCTCGAGCATCAGACACAAAGTTCCGCTCAAGCGTGAAAGTTGGCGCTCGAGCGTAAAATACACATTTCCATAAGTTTTGCAGACGAAGGTCCCTGCTCGAGCGTGGGACTGGACGCTTGAGCATCCAAAGCACTTTCCAAGTATTTTCAGAACTGCAAAAGAAATGCTGAGAAGTGGCAAATCCCGCTCGAGCGCAAGAATGGCCGCTCAAGTGGAGGAGCAAAATTTGTGAAGCCCGCTCGAGTGCAAGAATGCTCGCTCGAACGGAAGAGCCAAAATCTGGGCAACAAAGGTTTGAAAAAACAAGCAACCAACCTGTCCCAAACACACGACTACAACCCGATAACCAAAATAAAGGGGAAGACAAGGGAAAGAAATATGAATAACTATTCAAAACCAAACCAACCCGAGTCCGGAATGCAATAAATAACGGGTTAAAACCAGAATCGCTATATGTCGGGTTTGTGATTGTTTTGGGTTTCTGATTGAAGAACTTTCTGATCCATTGTTTGTTTGTTTCTTGAGAAAAAAGAGAGAGATGTAGAGATGGTTAAATATCTTTAGAGAGAGAGAGAGAGAGAGAGAGAGAGAGAAGTTTCTTGGCTAGAGAGAGAACAGAAGTTTCTTGGCTTTATGGAAAAATTAACACCATGCCATAACCAACCCACCCACCCAAACATTAGGAAAAAATCACAACCAAAATAACACTCAAAGGTAAACAAGTAAACTCCACAATATATCATAAATAAAAGGACTAATTGGTTTGAAAGAAAACTTCCAAGATTAAATAGAGCAACATTTTCCCAAATAGAATTTTTGGGTAATTTTTCCTAAATTAATATATAAAGATATTATAGCAATAACTAAAAATGATAAAAATATGATCTTTTTGTTTTATAGGTATAATGTGTTTTTTTTTTTTTTTAATTAGATGCCAAACTCACCCCTATGATAGTTGGGACTCTAAATTTTGTTTAAGAAAAAAAATACTTAAATAATTTTATTTCTTAAAGTACAAAAAGTCAAAAATTTCATCTTTAGTAGACATTTTAAAATTTTATTTTTACTTTTTTTCATTTTTCTAGTCAAGTGGAATGTAAAAGTATAATTTTCTGTATGAATTTAAATGATTTTTTTTTAATACTAAAAATCAAAAAAATACTAAAAAAATAAATCCGAAATACTCCCTTGCGTCTTGTTTGGTGCAGTTTATTATAAGTTAAAACTGATAATAAAATAGTAGAATTCAGCTTTTAGATAATCAACTTATTTAAACTATTTTCACCTAATAAAATATAAGTAAAAATTACACTAAACAATCTAACACAAACTTTTCAATTAAAATAAACCATCATTTAGGGTGTAACAAACACTCCTTAGTCGGCTGAAATAAATAGGGTCAACCCAGCCAAAACCACGACATTATAAGAACATTAAATTCTCTGAAAACAGCTTTCATAAGTTTTGTTTTTATTTTTAATTTTATTTTTTTGGAGTAGCTTTCATATGGTTAACATAATAATAATAATAATTAATATTTAATGAGAGAAATGGTTGGTCCATAAAACTTACCTTTAATTTCACGCAAGTTTATCAAAAACAACACAACAAAAGATTACCATTTCTCAAAAGGAAATGTTATAATGTGCACTCTTAACAAGGTGTATATAATATACCTTTTATAACTTTTTGGAAAAATTATTCAAAAATTTCATTTGGAAAAATGTTACTCTATTTAGGGGTTGTTTGGGTTGTCCTAAATAAGTGTACTTTTTGTCTTTTTAGACTAAAAAATTGAGGAAGAAAATATAAATGTTTGGGTTAACTTTTTGACTTTTTATGGAAAAATGTGTAATAAAAAATTGTAAAAATTGATTTGTAGGGAAAAATTAGTATTGGGAGTTGTGCAGCCGTAATTGTTGACTTTTGGTGAATAGTGTTAACTTTTTAACTTTTTGAGTAACTTTTTGACTTTTTGACTTTTTTGATACATGCCAAACTTGGCCTTAGTCCAGGAAGTTTTTTTTCAAAATTATGGAAAAATTAACACCATACCATAACCAACCCACCCAAACATTAGGAAAGAATCACAATCAAAATAACACTCAAGGGTAAACAAGTGAACCCCACAATATATCATAAATAAAAGGACTAATTGGTTTGAAAGAAAATTTCCAGGATTAAATAGAACAACATTTTTCTAAATGTAATTTTTGGATAATTTTTCCTAAATTAATATATGAAGATATTATAGCAATAACTAAAAATGATAAAAATATGATCTTTTTGTTTTATAGCTAAAATGTGCTTCTTCTTTTCTTTTTTTTTTTTAATTAGATACCAAACTCACCCCTATGATAGTCGGGACTCTAAATTTTGTTTAAGAAAAAAATACTTAAATAATTTTATTTCTTAAAATACAGAAAGTCAAAATTTTCATCTTTAGTAGACATTTTAAAATTTTATTTTTACTTTTTTTCATTTTTCTAGTCAAGTGGAATGTAAAAGTATAATTTTTGTATGAATTGAAATGATTTTTTTTATACTAAAAATCAAAAAAATACAAAAAAAAATAAATCCGAAATAGTCCCTGAGGCCTTGTTTGGTGCAGCTTATTATAAGTTAAAACTGATAATAAAAATGTAGAATTCAACTTTTAGATAATCAACTTATCGGTAAGGGAAATATCACCCCTAAAAACATTATAAGCAACAAAAATAAAAAATAAAAAATTTTACTCCACTATATATCAAAACCAATCAAAAGTGTTTTCGTCACCTCTCTCTCTCTCTTATATATATTAGCAAAAAGAATCAAAGAAGGACATACCGAATTTAACATGCCTTGGCAGAATTGAGTTGCTTTACATTCGAATTAAAACCAAGAACAAAGCTCAATTGCTGGCTTTCACCTCTTTGTGGAGTCCAAGAGATAGATGCATACAAGCATGCAGCCTTTCCAAATTTGGAGACGGAATCAATAACATTCTGAAACTCTGCCTAGAGAAACAATTACAAAATATTAGTTTCGGACATATATTAAAATATGTATGAGTATGGCAGACAAACTGAAAGCTTCAGGAATTAATCATGAACTCATGATATAATTAGATTTAGAAAAAAAAAAAAAGAATACTGATATGCAAACAATAATAAATAAATAAAACTGACACAAAAAATTTATACTGAATGAATGGAGACGTAAATGTGTGTGCATTCATTTTAAAACAAGAAATATTAAAGTGACCAATAATTTTTAAAATGTCACTGTCAAATTATCCTTGTGAGATGTTTTGTATAAATTTTTTGTGTTGCAAATCATTTTAAAAAAAAAAAAACTATCAAGAGTTGGGTTTATCTTTTCACCTATTACCAAGTAGAACGTGGAGTTGGATGACGGTCTGTTCTTCCTACAAACTGAACTTGCCTCGCTTGATATCAGGTCTCAGATGGTTTGTCCATCTCAGTTTACAACTCTTCCCACATCTCTGCAGCCCTACATAGGTTTCTATCTTATCATTTCACTCAAAAAAACATTTTAGTCGTCACAATTTTCTTTTCTTTTTTTTTTTTTATTTTGGACAATTCCCTAAGAGGTAGGGATGGACGCAGGTCGGTTGCGGCCACGGAACCTCCAATCCACCATCCGTCCGTCAGATTAGCGAATTAGAGAAAATCAATCCACATTCATCTGCCAATCCGGCGGATTGGAGGATGGATGCGAATCCGTTTGGCAGTTTAAAATTTTATAAATTTTCAACATAATTCAACTTATACACTTCCTCAAGAAAAAAATATTACAGTTAATGACTTAAAAAAGTATTACAATCATTACATGCCTCATCCAAAGAAAAAAAGTTTAAAACTTTAAAATATTACAATTACTGTATGCCTCATCCACATATCACAATCACAGCATGTCTCATCCACATAAAATGCTACAATCTGTAATTCATAAAATATAAAAACAATTCAAACCACCAAAACCAATAACAGAGCAGTAGTAAAGATTTATGCCTCTATATTGTTACATCTATATCTATTTTTGAAAACAAAAACCAATCAGCATATATCATATTTTCTATTTATTATTTTTAGAGTTAGATTTAAAACCTAAAAAATATAAATAAATAATACATTTATTTTTTTCAATTCAAAAAATATATTCAAGTTGAAAACTCTTTTCAGCAGAATATATTCAACAAAATATTTAAACTTTTTTAAATTGAAAACGCAAACAGAATATCTAAACAAATTGAAAATACAAAATCTTATAAATTAATAGGAATGCTCGCGGTTTGGCGATTTGGTTGCGGCCTAATGAACCTCAAATCCATCATTCGTCTAAAACTAAGCAAATTAGAAAAAATTAATCCGCAACCGTCCGCTTCTTATCACACATCCGTTCAAAATACGACGGATTGGTTCGGTTCAGTCAGTTTGAACAGATCAATATATCCGCTGCTCACCCTTACTAAGAAGTGAGAAAGAGGAGTTGCAAAGCTAAAGAAGCGCTGTCAATGCCACGCTACTCTCCCCAACCTCTGACAAAAGTCGAATTTCTAACCTCTCATGTTAGAGGCCGATGATAACCGCTAGGCTAGAAGCTTGTTGGTTTAGTAATCACGTATTTGATACTTTAAAGAGGTATGTTTGTCTGCATATCACCGTTTTAAATAACAGTATGGAAATACATATAGATCAGCGATACAATCATAATATATCAAATAATATCATTAGTAAATAATGAATGAGGTTCAAAATACTATAGTATCGTATTAGCTGATATTTAAAATTTCGATCCATATATTACTTGCTTTTGGGGGTAAGGCATGCCAACTTCTACTACTACATATAAGAGTTTTAGAAATCAAATATTTTGGTCTTTAAAAGTAAAAATTTTGTTACAAAAGACATTTAAAAATTAATTTCTATTGTCATAAGAATAATTGTTAAAAGGTTGCCCAAAAAGTCAAAAACAAGACATTTAGCGACAAAATTTTTAAAATGTCACTAATAAATAGAGTTTTAAAGACAAAATAATTTAGTCTCAAAATGGTTTATTTTTTGAGATAAAAAATTTGGTCCTAAAAGGATAATAATTCATTACTAATATCTAATTTTTGTTGCTAAAAATATGATAACGTCACTTTTCATAACAAAATTATTTAGTCCTTAAAAAATAATTTTATTCTTAAATTTTAATCTGCAAAACTTTAATTTTTTTTTGGTAGTGTTCCATGGCCATATTCTTCAATAAAAGCCAAAAGCTTCTGGTCTTCTTCAGGAGTCCATGGACCTTTCTTCAACCCCACCTTCTCACGGCAAGGTGACCTCCCCATGTTAGACCAAACAGGTGTGTAACTAGCACTACAAAAAAATTGATTTTTTGTGATGGTAAAATACCGTCGCTAATACTCCTAATGCCGTCGCTAATACTTTTTGCGACGACAAGAGGAGGTCGCAAATGCAGGGTTGCAAAAGAGTTTTTGAGACGGCACAATGCCGTCGCTAATGTTTTGCGACGGGAATTTTGCCTTTTTGCGACGGCACTATGCAATCGCTAATAACGTTTGAAATTTCTTTTCTTTTTTGCGACAGCACTATTTTACCGTCGCTAAAAATGTTATTTGAGACGGCGAAAAATACCGTCGCTAATAGTCTTTTTTGCAACGGCAAAACACTGTTTTTGCGACGGTGTGGTGCCGTCACAAAAAGTATTAAAAATATGAAAATTTTTATTTTTGCGACAGTGTAATGCCGTCACAAAAAGTATTAAAAAATAATAAAATTTCTATTTTTTGCAATAGTATAATACCGTCGCAAAAAGTAAAACTGTAACAAAATTAATAAAAATATTAAAATTTTCTATTTTTTGCGACAGTGTAATGCCGTCGTAAAAAAGAAAAAACATCCTACGATAAAAATATTAAAATTTCTCCATAATAATATAAAAATAAAAATTTCTTCATAATAAAATATTTTTCCATTCATATAATTACACATCAAGGTTTATGATAGTGTCGACGAAGTTTCTATAGTGGACTTTCTATTTAGTCACAATGATCAATCACTCGCTAATTGTTATCACAATTACCTGATTTAACATTAAAGGGAAGTCATGAGTATACTTAAACAATTATCACAAATGTCGAAATAATTTTAGGCACATGGATCAAATGTACAGATATGATTGATTTTTAATAGTCATAATCAACATCACATGACACTGGAAAGGCAGAAATAGATGTAAGGTCTGAAACAGAAGATAAAAGAATTTCATCATATACATTGATTATACGCTACAAGCCGTAGCTGATGAAACCAATCTTCAAAGCGCAGCTACAGCGTCAGACACAAAAAAACCCAATGCTGAAATCAAAGTTGATGCAAGTCAACTGATTTTTGTTTCCATCTTCCATCTTCATTGTAAGAGTGTATGTACCCTGTATATATATCAAAACACTGTAAGCTCCGTGGTAAAAGGCACATACAAAGTAAGATTGTTCTTTGAACCCTAAACTTACAGCCTAAACAATGAAAAACACTATTAATTTCTCCTAACTGGGCATCCATTGTTCTTGGAAATTAACAATAATCGCAACAATGAAAAAAAAGCAGATCTTTGAAATTAATCTGAAAAAGTACTTAACTTCAACAATGTATAACAAGGCAAGATAGACAATACGACTAATAAACAAAAACTTTCTAACCAATTCCATATTCAATTAAGTAGCTATCTTTCTATCAATATTTAATTTGACGTCATTGACTTGATTTTGATAGATTATGAATGTTGTGACCGATGCCATGACAGTTTTTCCCCCAACTGTTGACAATTAAAATTATTTTCTAAGGATTACAGTGATGTAATGATGTCATACTTGAGTTGGCAAAATTCATATGTACTGCTACTATATAGACCAAATAAGTTATAAAGACACATCATTTAATAAATTATAGTACAACCAGAAAAAATATATATAAATAAATGAATTAGAACCTTTTTTCTTTTTTTAAATCCAGAACAATTTAGATTAAGCAGATAAATCTTTAGAATTTGAGTACTACTAACCTTCAAGATGATCATTGCAGATAAATCTTTAGAATTTGAGTACTACTAATCTTTAGAATTTGAGTACTACTAACCTTCAATCCTCCAAAAAAAGACTGAAATTGGCCCGCTTGTATCCCCGTTGAAACAGTCTGAAGTAGCACAGTAAGGGAGGGGTATTCAAATAAGGCATCCTACTACACACGGTTCAATTCATTTCATACGAAATTAATTCCAAATATCTCAACAAATCTTCAAGGAATTAATTTGGTTCACTAAATTAACAAATCTCCTTTCCTATATACCAGCCACAAACATTTTACTTATAATCTTTTCATTTATACCTCAAAATTATGTAGATTCACATATGAACAGATATAACCTTCCACAATTATGCATTCATTTACTGTGATGAAGGGATAGGGGAGGAGGCGACTCCCGACATAAGTATAGTTTATATCCATTTTTTATTAATATAGTTTATAGCCATATTTATCACATGACTACTTTAGGGACTAAATGACTCCTTAAGGTTCCAAGTGGGATCTCTTCTACCTACTGTTTTTTTTTCTTGGTTTCAGTGAGAGAAATTCTAAAATAAGTTTATGAAAACTATCTATTTACTTCTATTTTTCATATCATCAAAAGTTCCATTTGAAAATTAACAAACAAGACTCCATAAATAGCACAAGCCCCTTGCAGATCATATGCTTTGCACATACATATGCCCTTTGTGACTGCATATTGATGGAGGGGAGAGATCATAATCATAGAGACTGACCTGAATCCTTATTTATATGGTTTTACACCCAAAAAAATGGGGATAAAACATCCACCATAATTTCCATTAATGGCAAAACCAAATCCATCAATGATGAAATAAATAAACACTTCTTCTCTTTTCAACCTCCTCAAAAGGATAAGGAGAAACCCCCTAATTTTCCCAATACACAACTAGATTATAGAGCATCTCCAGACAATCTTCCCTATATTGATTAATAGCAAGTTATGCCTCGTGTAATGAATAACTCTCCTGCTAGCAAGGGCATCTCCAGACAATCTTCCCTATAGTGTGCAAAGCACATGCTATAATGCAGTTAATTCCTCAACACAAGATATCAAAAGAATAATTAAATAAATCCAATTATGTACAGTGAGCAGTTTAACAATCATCATAAAATTGGCATGTTAAAATTTTCAATGTATTAAACAAAATGATACGCTAAGACTTAACCACAACCAACCCCAGCCACACTATCCCCATCCCACCAATACCTCTTCTTCCCCCCCCAAAGCAGAGTTCTCATCCATAAGGCAGAGTAGAACCTCCATAGTTTAAACCTTGGTACTGAAACAAGCAGATTACATGAAACTCTTCTACAACTAAAATCTATATTGATTACATCTTCATGTCAATGACTAGCCATTGCGAAAATTAATGAAAAGAATAGAGAACACATGCATGCACCATACATAGAAAGAAAGAGAAAGAAAGCAACTTTCACTTACTTTTCACAAGCACCCTTCCTAAACTTTTCAGCCTGTCTAACTGGGAAGACATTGCCTTCATAGTAAAAGATGTAGGTCCAAATCCCACAAACTTTGAACCCAAAAGGAATCCTATATAGAGTCTCCTATATAGAGTATAATAAAAAGAAGAATGAAATAAAATTCTTTATTTTAAAACCTATAACACTTCATTAGTTTTGACCAATCTCTAAAACATCTTTTCACATTTGTGACAATAGTCATGATAAAACATGGAAAATAAGGTTTAAAAAAAATAGCATTTCCAACTCCAAACAAAATTATCCTTGAATTACTTTTACCAAACATATTTCAAATGCTGGTCAAGGTGGAGTCTCGTCCACCTCCATTTTTTTTCATAGCCATCTCTGAAAGAACATGAAGTACATTACAAGATTAATTTCTCATTAGAGTTTTGTAAAGTAGAATTACCACTCTGCAGAAAGTACAAGTCTGGTATTTTCTTCCAAACTTAATTTCTACTTTGGTGTTTTTTTCAATTCAAACAATCTTGATTGACATCCCACCTCACCCTTGTGGGAAGAGCAAAGAAATTTTTAAAATAACAAGCCCACAAGAAATCTGTGATTGTTAAAAAATTAAAACAAAAAATATTAAAATTTGATAATGTGTTCATCCTTGTTAAGCCTCCGATTTTTATTTTGTAGCCACTACCATCCCAATACTAACTTTTCCAAAATGCCAAGTTAATAAATTTAACCCAAATATATATGTATATACATTTTAAGGTCCATTACCTTCACACTGATCCGAACAAACCCTGTGAGGCCATAGGAGTGTGCAAATACCAACATGACATTTGCTTCCCGATAGATTCTATCCAACTTCACCATTGAATCTTCTGCTAGCTGATAGTGTAATAAGAGCATCCCCATTGAAGAGGAAAATTTGAGAGGAACAAAAAAAAAAAAAAAAGCCAAATTACTAATCATACAAAACAGTGTATCAAGGAGCGGGAAAGCCATCAAGGCACCAAATGTCAACCCACTGGTCTAAATCAACAGCAATGTTAACATGTACACAGCATAAAATCACAATACCATTTGTTGCTGATCAAAAAATAATAATAATAATAAATAAAATAAAATCACAATACCACCAACTAAAAGGAAACAACAGAACATTAAACCCAACATATATATCAAATCCCAAAAGTTCGTAATGTTGTCAAAAAAATATGAAGAATTTTATAATTTCTTTTTAATTTTTTAGATCTGGAGGAGTCAATACATGGTTGACTGGCTCGACACACACACACACACACACACACAGCGAGAGAGAGAGAGAGAGAGAGAGAGAGAGATGGAACCTGGAAAGGCTTGATAGGCATTAGCGTAGGGTTCGGAGGCGCCTGGGGGAGGAACAGGTTGAGGGAAGCTGATGGCGGGCTGAGGATGAGGATGAGGATGAGGGTAGTTGGAAACTCCCTGGAAGGTTCCATAGTGAGGTTGAGGCGGATCGGCGCTGGCGACTCCTCTCTCATTTCCCCCTTCACCCATCTTTTCTTTTCCCCAAAATACACTAAAAACTTCTAGGGTTTCTTAGATGATAAGTGAAGAAGATGATGACCAAGATCACACCCTAGTCCGCCGCTGCTCGCAGTCGTCTACCGCCGCACGCCAGAGAGAGAGAGAGAGAGAGAGAGAGAGAGAGAGAGCCATAAGAGCAGATTAGGGATTTTTGGTTCTTGAGATCGGGGATTTTTGGTTGAGGAGGGAAAACCGAGCGGGAATGGAAAAAAAGGGCTAGCCTCATATTATTTTTATTTTTTTATTTTTATTTTTGTCACAAATGAATATTTAAATAACAAAACAAAACGGTGCCATTTAACTTTTTTTTTCCTTTGTTTTTTTTTTTACGACGGGAGTTGTTGTTGCTAAAAAATTTCATTTTTTGTTGAAATATTTTTTTTTATTTTTGTAGTTAATGACATTTTTTTTTTTTCATTTTTTTTAGTTACTAAGGTTGAAAATTTATTTGTTTCATTTTTTTAATAAAATTTTTATTTTTATTTTTATTTTTTTTGGTAGAAGTAGGGGTAATATTTTAATGAAAAATATTTTCCGTTAAAATAAAGTTAATTTTTTTTTGTCAATGAAAAATATGTTTCTGTGGCCCTTTTTTTTTTTTTTTGTTACTAAAAATCCAGAACTAATTTTTTGTGGTAGAAAAAAGTGAGTGGCAGTAGTGGTGAAAACGGTGGACAAGAGGTGGTGGTGGTGGTGATGGCGATAGCGAAGGAGATTAGTGGTAAAGTTGTGGTAGTGATAGAGGAGATGGAGTGGTTGTGGTGGAGGAGAGGTAATGGTAGTAGTAATGGCAGCAATAGTAGTGGTGGCGATGGTGGTAGTAATGGTAATCGTAGAGGTGGAGTGGCAACAGTGGTAGTAGTGGTGATAGTGGAATGGCATTTTGCAGTAGTTGTAAATATGGTAGAGGAGATGGGTGGTGAGAGAGAGAGTTGAGTGAGAGACAGATAGAGAAGAGAGATAGAGAGACAGAGAGACAGAGAGAGAGACAGAGACAAAGTGATGAGCGAGAAAGAACAAAGTGGTCACTAAAAGTGCATTTTCTTATAGTGGATTGATAAATTGAGAGGGAGCTCAATAAATAGAGAAGAGATGAGGGAGAGGGTGAGCAAGGCGAAACAGTGAGAAGAGACAGAGAAACAAACAGACATACAAACAGAGAAGTAGACAGTGAAAGAAAAGAGTGATGAATGAGAGAGACAGAGACGGAGAGAAAGAGAGAGAAAGAGATAGAGAAGACAAAGAGAGAAAGAGATAGAGAGAGAGATAGAAAAAGAGAGAGAAATAAGAGATGAGCAAGAGATAAACAAAAAAAGAGAGAAAGAAAGTGAAAAGAGATTAACGAGAGAGAGACATAGAAAAAAAAGAGATAGAGAGAGAAGAGAGATGAACGAGAGAGAGACAAAAAAAGAGAGAAACAAAATATGAGCGAGAGAAAGAGAAAGAGAGAGAGAGAGAGAGAGCAAAAAGAGAAAAACGAGAGAGAGATAGAGATAGAAGAAAGGTAATATTTTGTGGTAGAGAAGAGGAACCGACAATAGTGGTGAAGATGGTGGATAAGAGATGATGGTGGTGATGGTGGTGGTGGTGGTGGTGGCGAAGGAGATTAGTGGTGAAGTTGTGGTAGTAGTAGAGTAAATGGAGTAGCAGGGGTGAAAGAGAGGTAATGGTAGTAGTAGTAGTGGCAATAGTGGTAGTGGTGGTAGCGGAGTGATGGCGATGGTAGTAATAATGGTAGTCGTAGAGGTGAAATGGCGACCATGGTAGTAGTGGTGGTAGTGAAATGGCATTTGCAGTAGTGGTGAAGGTAGTAAAGGAGATGAGTGGTGAGAGAGAGAAAGAGATGAGTGAGAGGCATAAAGAGAGAGAGAGAGAGAGAAAAAAGAGATGAGAGAAGAGATAGATGAATGAGAGACACACACAGAGAGAGAGAGAGAGAGAGACAAATAGACAGACAGAGAGAGAAGAGTGATGAATGAGAGAGAGAAAGAAAAGAGAGAGAAAAAGATGAAAAAATGGGTGAAAAGATATAGACAAAGAGAGAGACAGAGAGAGAGAGAGAAAAAAAAAGAGCGAAAAGAGATAAACGAAAGAGAGACAGAAAGAGATGAGCGAGAAAGCGAGAGAGAAAAAAAGAAGAGAGAGAGAAGAGAGATGGACGAGAGACACAGAGAAAAAAAGAGAGAGAGACAGACAGACAGACAGACAGAGAAGAGTGATGAGTGAGAGAGAG
This sequence comes from Camellia japonica, assembly GCA_030407325.1. Lineage (NCBI taxonomy): Eukaryota > Viridiplantae > Streptophyta > Magnoliopsida > Ericales > Theaceae > Camellia > Camellia japonica. The sequence continues at coordinate 15,971,222 of JAPPVO010000019.1, read as the reverse complement.
AAAGAGAAGAGAGACAGAGACACAAAGAGAAAGAGAGAGACGGACAGACAGAGAAGAGTGATGAGTGAGAGAGAGACAGAGAAGAGAGACAGAGACACATAGAGAAAGGGAAAGACAGACAGACAGAGACAGAGAGATAGGAAGATGAAAAAATTGGTGAAAAAGAAATGTTCAAAAGAGTAAGACGACGTCGTTTATAGTGGATCGATAAATCGAGAAGGAGCTCGATAAATAGAGAAGATAGGAGTAAGAGAGTGAGCAAGGCGAACATACACTACAACAAAAAAGGCTTTTGGTGACAGACTGATTTTGTCTCCAAACATCAAAATTTTGTCACTAAAGTGATCTGTGACGAAAAAAATTCGTCACCACGTTCGTGGCCTATACATCATCACAAAAAGTATCTGGTGACGAAAAACAGTTTCGTCACCTATTTTTCATTTTTGGCGACAAAATGTTTCGTCTCCAAATGTTGAATTTTTCGTCCTCTAAAACACCAACTTCGTCACCAAAACTAAATAATATTTTATTTTAATTATTTTTTGCGACGAAATATTTCGTCACCAAATATATTTTAGTGACGAAAATTTTCCTCACCAATGATATGGATTAAGGTGACAAAAAAATTCGTCACTAAAATGAGCAAAAAAGAAAATTATTCAATGACAAAAACATTTTGTCACCAAATATTTCAATTTAGCGACGAAATATTCAGCAAATGTGACGAAATTATTTGTTTCGTACTATATCATTAGTGACAAAATTATTCGTCATGTTTTTTGAAAACTAATAGCGACATTTTTTATTTCGTCACTAATAAAAATTAAAAATTTTGAAAATGGGAGTACAATTTTCTTCCGAAATTTTTTCTTTTCAATAACAATTCTCTGCACATTTCAATAACCTGTTCAATAAAATATCTATTACAAATCAATACAAAAATCTGTTCATTTTCATAAATATCACAATTGAATTTTAGCACTATCCACAAAAATACAATATGAACTGCATGCGGATTATAAACATGTCTCCTAATATCCACAAAAAACGTCTACTAATATCCACAAAAATATAATATCAACCGTATGAAAATTACCAAACACATCTAATATCCAACAAAAACATGTCTACTAATATCAACAAAAATAAAATATCAAGGACGGATTACCAAACATGCCCCGTAATACTAACAAAAATATAAAATTTACAACACAACCAAAATACATGTAAGGTAATATGAACAAAAACACAAAATGAGCTACCATCGGCCCTCCAAATTACCAAACACGTCCATATCAAATCTCGAATCTGCAAAAAAATGAAACACAAAAAAAAAAAAAAAAAAATGTCAGTTAGACAATTATTATCTTATCCATAACATATACAATTTAACATGCATTTTTGGACTTAGTTTTCAAACCGGGAGTCCCGTGCTAGTTCCGTAAGTTTCCACAACTCACATTGGTCCATCCCGAGGTGTTTGAGGTGTTTCCCGGGCTGTCTCGTGGCTGTTGCACGATTTTGGCCCCCGAATGCCTATTTTCAAGCTTAAGTGTGGAAAAGTGCATTTTTGGACTTAGTTTTCAAACCGGGAGTCCCGTGCTAGTTCCGTAAGTTTTCACAACTCACATTTGTCCATCCTGAGGTGTTTGAGGTGTTTCCGGGCCGTCTCGTGGCTATTGCACGATTTTGGCCCCCGAAGGCTTATTTTCAAGCTTAAGTGTGGAAAAGTGCATTTTTGGACTTAGTTTTCAAACCGGGAGTCCCGTGCTAGTTCAGTAAGTTTCCACAACTCACATTTGTCCATCCCGAGGTGTTTGAGGTGTTTCCCGGGCCGTCTCGTGGCTGTTGCACGATTTTGGCCCCCGAATGCCTATTTTCAAGCTTAAGTGTGGAAAAGTGCATTTTTGGACTTAGTTTTCAAACCGGGAGTCCCGTGCTAGTTCCGTAAATTTCCACAACTCACATTTGTCCATCCCGAGGTGTTTGAGGTGTTTCTCGGGCCGTCTCATGGCTGTTGCACGATTTTGGCCCCCGAATGCCTATTTTTAAAGCTTAAGTGTGGAAAAGTGCATTTTTGGACTTAGTTTTCAAACCGGGAGTCCCGTGCTAATTCCGTAAGTTTTCACAACTCACATTGGTCCATCCCGAGGTGTTTGAGGTGTTTCCCGGGCCGTCTCGTGGCTGTTGCACAATTTTGGCCCCTGAATGCCTATTTTCAAGCTTAAGTGTGGAAAAGTGCATTTTTGGACTTAGTTTTCAAACCGGGAGTCCCGTGCTAGTTTCGTAAGTTTTCACAACTCACATTTGTCCATCCTGAGGTGTTTGAGGTGTTTCCCGGGCCGTCTCGTGGCTGTTGCATGATTTTGGCCCCCGAATGCCTATTTTCAAGCTTAAGTGTGGAAAAGTGCATTTTTGGACTTAGTTTTCAAACCGGGAGTCCCGTACTAATTCCGTAAGTTTTCACAACTCACATTTGTCCATCCCGAGGTGTTTGAGGTGTTTCTCGGGCCGTCTCGTGGCTGTTGCACGATTTTTGCCCCCGAAGGCCTATTTTTGAAGCTTAAGTGTGAAAAAGTGAATTTTTGGACTTAGTTTTCAAACCGGGAGTCCCGTGCTAGTTCCGTAAGTTTTCACAACTCACATTGGTCCATCCCGAGGTGTTTGAGGTGTTTCCGGGCCGTCTCGTGGCTGTTGCATGTTTTTGGCCCCCGAAGGCCTATTTTCAAGCTTAAGTGTGAAAAAGTGCATTTTTTGACTTAGTTTTCAAACCGGGAGTCCCGTGCTAGTTCCGTAAGTTTCCACAACTCACATTTGTCCATCCCGAGGAAGCTTCAAGACACCACCAGAGTGAGTTGTTCATTTTATATATAGTATAGATGTTTCTAGTACTATTAGAGTTTTATTTTATGGTTATTTTATGTTTTCGAGTTTTTATGTCAGGGGTATTTTGGTAACTTTTGGATTTACTTACATGGGCTATAGGGGTCACCAAGGATCATCTTGTGGGTCAGTTTAATTTGCTTTTACTGAACACTGTGAACAGACCTATAATAACTACATTATATAGAAAACACCATAATACAATACACACCTACATAGAAAAAATAATAATAATAAAACAAGCACTAGCAACTGCCTTGAGCAAAGAGTGCCAACCTTCTATTCCTATAGGCCCATACTTAAGGCATATCTTTACTTGAAAAAACATAAACCTTATACAGATCTATCATACAAAAGCTAACATCACCACTGAACTGCTGATACTTGCCCAGCTGAAGAAAGAACTGTAAGGAGTGGGCTCACATTTTTATTTTTTTGACAAGAAGTGGGTACACATACGTAAAATAACATGAAAGGATAAACCATTCCATGTAACCAACGCATAAAATATTATAACAGACCAATGAGAGATCAACTGCATAAAGGACCCATAACAGGTTAATTGATCCTTCACCACTGTACAACCCATATATGAGTGTGAATTGCTTTCCAACCATTCAACATGATATGTTCATAGGAAACTAATAACCTTCCATCAAGTTACCATAAAGCACAACTAATTTTGTGAGTATATAGGATTTCCAAAATGACAAGCGGGGATCAATGACCTGTTTGTCAATTGGTAAAGGGAAGATGCTTGAAGACTTCAAATTAAATAGACAGGGAGTTCTACCTCGCTCATATGAAATGACCACTGCAAAATAATATCAACACTTACTCAAGTTCTTGCCGAAGTGCATCAAACAGCTCCCTTTTTGTCTGCTTTTCTGCCCCCGGAGTGTTAACCTTACTCTGTTCTGCCATTTTAATAGCTGTATTCTTCAGCTCTTCCTGCAAAAAAGAAAAGCACAACACTCAAACACCTTTCATGTGAAGCATTTGTTAATCTTCCAAAAATCACCTTTAGCAATTATAACTTGATCATGTGATCCTTCTTTCTGACACAGTATGAAGCGGTTAATTTGTCTTGGTCCATTAAAAATCAAAACAGCGAAAGCCTATTGAGTGACAGGAAGCTCCAACTGACAATGCATACAAGTATGGGTGGATAAAATTCCTGAATTTAATATATTAAAAGCTAATCTCCTGTGTCATTAATCAAGCAACTCACTGATTTACAACATGGATTTGGCAACTAATCAATCATGTTAGCACTAAGACAAACAGTCGAAATCTTGATGGGAACAAAATCCACAAATAAAACTTTATGTTTTCTAATTTTGGGAGTCGGTCATCTAATATAACGGGAAATTTTTGTTCAAAACAAAACTCTTAAGCCATGTGATTAATAGAGACTAAGAATTGAATCTTTGGGTAGTCCCAAAAAGGGAAATTGAAAAGCTATATTTATCCAAGGGGGTAATCAATTCAAGTGATAGAATAGGCATTTTGGCAACATTTCAAAATTTGTGACCAATTTAGATAACTTGCTAAACAAATTCAAGGAAGGTTGGCAAAACTTTTGACAAGTTACATTAATCAGCTTGAGATAACCAATTCTAAATATAGTTAATAAAAAAGAGAATTGTTGTGTATAACTAAAAGAAATTGTGCTCGTCAACTGTGGTTTTTGGTTGCTTAGGAATTCAAATAGACCTTAAGCAAGAACTCATTCAAATCTTATGCAGCCAAAGCCATCATGGTGAATTGCCTTATAGGCTTACTTATTACCCAAAAGCAGCAGCAGCAGCAGCAATCATATTTTTCTTCTTTTCGTAAAACTGAAATTACACAAGTCAATGAGAATCTAGAATAGCACAACTATACACACTCGCAGAGGCTATTAAACAACCTCAATTAAATGTGGCAATCTAGACAAGCAGAATATTTACAAAGAAAACCTACACTGATTAAAGAGGTCATAATTTTTCATGAACACTAGTTTCCCAGCAGCAATGCAAGCACTAGAGAGATGGAAAGGTCATAATCTAATGCACTAGTTGGTAATAATGCCCTTTTTAAAGTCCTCTAAAAAGTAACATAATAAGTACTCGTTTAATGGCAGCTAAAGTCATGAAAGCGTGTCCTTATTCTTTGGTTGATTGTTAAAACATGAGTACCAAAACTGAACTGTCCGCTTTCTTTGGTTCCTTCTCTAGTTTGGGTACAGGTTAGGAAATAAAGACCATTAGTGTAACACCCCAAATAATGTCATGTGCCATGACCACATCCATAATTCGAGTGCCCTAAACCAAATTAGCTACCTCATTACACAAAATGCTCAAGGTAAAATTTAGAAATGAAATAATTGGGAGAACAGACTTGAAGAGATCGTAGTTTAAGTTTTATGTAATTTATATGTACGTCATGCTTGTTTGAGTTTAGAGGACCTTGTAAATGTCCTAGCACGGGAAGAAGAACAGACTATCTTGTAGTAGATTGTACTTTTGTAAATATTGAAAAAGTTAATGAAACTATTGCATGCTTCACTTCATATAGTTACGCACTACTTTGAATGAATGAACAGATGTTTCAAATGGACTAAACTAAATAAATTAAAGGCTTCCGCAAATTAAAACAAATTTTGGCCCAACTATCACAAGAGTCCAACTTGTTTTGTTTAGTCAGGCCTTTGGAAGTCTACGACTATTGTCTGGTCACCACAGTATCCGGTTTGGGGGCAAGATGGGGTCGTGACAGTTAAGTCTAAGCAAGAGTAATCAACCCAATTGCATAGCAGTGTATCAATTGTCTAAGCTAGTGTGTTTTCAAAGTGACAAAAGCAGGCAAGGTTCTAAATAACACAGAACATATTGTTGTGCATGTTTACTATAAATTCAATATATTTAAAATCTATAATTTTTTTATACTTGTAAGTTTTAATATATTTATAACATAATTATGACATTATAATTCAATTTTGATTCACCTTTTGTTGAACTAGTGATCTGTCTATAAAATTGATGATGAAGTGGATAGTAATGAGCAACAAACAGTTCCACCAATGGCTTCTCGTCTCTGAATCAGCATCGTTTCAAATACCTACCATTCTGCGCTGTAAATTTTATCTCCAGACGTGTCATCAACTCTCAAGTCTTGTGTTCTTTTCCTTCAGAAAAGTAGTTCACACTCCACATTCGTCTTTTATAAGTCTAATAAATATTAGGTTCGGGATCCTTATTGTCCAAAAAATTCACCTTTCCTTATCTTTAGTGCACTCTCAACTGCACCATGTGATAAGAATCTTAAAATATGTGAATCACGAGACACAATTGTGCAGTTGAGTATGCATTGAAGCAAAGGGGCAAAAAATTTGAAACCCGTGCCAAATATTATTTACACTACTTCAAATATAAGAGTAATTGCGTGCATTAAGTGATATCCTTTTGTATTAGGATTTACTATATAACAACAGCTCCTCTGATCTATAAGGAAATATCTTGAGTATTAAGAATAACTTCAATATTGTATCATGAATGGAATCAACACTATGCTAGAGTTGACAGTAGGATGCAGATGGACCATAATGACATATAAAAAATTGATACTTATAAGGAAGAGGCACCCAATTAATTGTCCCACCCATAATGACTATGCTCGAGTTGCTTATTAAAAGGCTTAAGCTATGAAATGATCATATATTTTATCTGCTAAATTGGAAGACAAACCATTAGTTTCTTGGAGACTATATATTTTATCTGCTAAATTGTATGTTCACTCGAACACTATTTTACATCATTTGTCACCCCTGACACTCTTTTGTATTGAAGTAAAATCCTTTGAAGAAAGAATTCTTATCAGAATTCATAGAGGAAAAAAAAAAAGAATAAGCAGACAAGGACCTAATCAGCTCCATTTGTTTTCTAATTCTTATTTCAGGATTAACTCACACCACCACCACCACCATCATTTCAGAGTCGCAAAACTTTTCCACTGAGACAAACAGAGGATAAATTGTTATTTGATTGAACCTCCAATGATAAAGAATAAGCAGACAAGGACCTCTCCAATAACCACAGTGATTTTGAATAAGCAATGATGAGAAAAATGATAGGACACAAGGAAAAACTTTAAAAAAAAAAAATGTAACTAATCTTTTACTAATTTAACGTTTATCATTCAATGTGGGAAAATATTTGAGATTAACCCATTGGTTCCTCAATCATATTTAATGTCTTGATACAATGTTGACTCTTCGAAGTTTGATGAGTTCCAATGTTTAATGGGGAAAAGAAAAAAAATCACCATTTAGCCTCCCTATCCACTTTGCATCTTAATTCTTTCTTAATCATTCTATTATGGATTTGATCCATTTACGTCCTCTAGCTCTTTTGGAAGATCCAATAAGATTCTAAGCAAGCAAACAAACAAAACACTGTTAGTCAGATTAGCAAATTGGCAATGAAAAACAAAGAATGCCTATTTAGGAATGAAAAATAATTGAACAAATCTCTGGAAAAACTCTCCAACGTGGTTAGAAGTTGGGCATTATATATTATTGGCTGTGGCGATTCGGTTGTAAGAGAAGCATTATTCTACAGGAACTATGTTCTATAGTTTAATGTAATCTGTCTTTATTATGTGTTTTTTGTCTTAAAACTTTGATCTTAATTAATGATTTAGGAGAATACAAATATACTAAGGATGACTAGATAGGCAACTTGGAAGCCTAATATATGATGCTAGGACAAAGAGGGAGGAGGAGGAGATACAACACCAAAAAAAGCAGGTGCTTGAGTGGGGACAAAAGACAATTAGGGAGGTCAAAAAGAAACTCCATTTTAGAGAGAAGGACAACAGACCGTGTCGAAAAATATTGTCAACTTCTAGCCGCCACAGCATTATATATCATGGGTATACATACATATACTTGTAAATAAATAAAGAAATAAAAGTTTAGTATTTTTTGGACCATTATATATTTGGGTATTTTACTTGCTAACCTCTACTTGAATTATCCTGCAATTGGTTTCCACTCTCTTTTTTAGCTTGTTCTTTGTGAGTTTAGATGGCTAATTCAACCACCATCAAAGTTTCAACATTGTTGCTATTCATTTTGCTTGCACAGGTGGTGAGTTCGAGAGCAACCAGTTATCGTGGGTTTGAGATTATGCGGAAAAGAATAGATAGCAAACGTATTCTACACGAGTTAGGCTATGATTACTCTAATAAGATGAAGGATAGTAATAGGAGGGCAATGGTGGATACTAAAAGAGTTGCACCAGAAGGCCCCGATCCTCAGCATCACCAGAGCCCTCCTACATCACCCTAGATACAATATTGGTCCCCAACATTGTGGAGGACCTCCATCATGGTCCTATGTGAAAGAAAAATCCATTGACAAGGATAGGCTCAAGATGGTTCATTAGGATGTGTTATGCGCTTCCAATGCATAAGGAAGTTATCTTATATACTAGTAGTTCTTTCTTTTCTTTTTCAAATGTTCTAGTACTACTATTATTTTTATATTATGGGAAAAACTTTTAGCAGATGAAAAGGAAGTCAACAAGTTGGAATGTGCAGATTCGTACTTTTAGCTGCATATTTATTATTTACCATTTTGTTTTAGTGTCTAAGTGTATTGATTTATTAAAAGTCATGTCTACGTGTAGGACTCACACAATAAAGAATCACATATGAAGTTAATCCCATTTTAGAATGATAATTCATTTCTTGCATAAATTCCAAATTGCAGGATATCAGTTTGGATGATATGCTAATCTAAAGTATTGAAGCCAAAAAAAAAAAAAAGTATTTCACGAAGTTTCAATTCTCGAACTTTACTTCTATAATCAAACATGACATCATTTTTTCATAGAATTCCCAACCTTACCAATGATTGATGCTAATGACGGACCCAGATGATCAAGAGAGGCAATGTGATGGGAAACTGACGAAGGGACTGCATTGAAACAAAAATGAAAGTGTATGGTTTATAGTGATGAAATAAAAACTCAATGGACCAAAGTGAAAATTTTCTCAAGCTAGAAGTACCAATGGTATAATTTACCCAACTTTGTTTTCGTCAAATTGAGTCTTCTGCCATTTACAGATCAATTAAGAAGAATCTGTGGCATACAAAGGAATCCCTTTATAATAAAGTCTAAAGTTAAGAAATGAAAATGAAAACTATGAAAGGGGAAAAAAGAAGAAGGAAATGAGTTTTAACCAGGAAGCACAGACGCCAAAATGGGTGTTGCGGCAGTGTCTGAGATGTGTTAGACACAGACATGGACAGAGAAAATTTTGTATGGGAATAGTTTGGTAAGACATGGAAAAATTTACCCAATTGGAAATCGAAAAAAAATGAGGGAAATCGCATACAAATCTTTATTCACAAAAAGTGTACATATATATATATAGAAAAGAAGATACCTGGTGCGAAATGGATGGAGATGAGCGCTTTCCGGTGGTGCCGCATCAGTGAAGCAAAACGAACGGAGAAGAGGGCTTTCGGTGGTGCGATTCGAACGAAGAGAGAGGGCTTCCGGTGGTGCGATTAGGGCAGAGAGAGAGGGTTTTCGGCAGTGCTCGTGTGCATGTGAGAGGGCAAGGAAGAGATCGGTGAGAGGGTTTCACGAGCTCAGACCAGAGAGAGAGAGAGACAGACTGGGTGAGAGTGAGAGAAATAGCGCGAGAGAGAAGAGTGATTTGGGAAGACAAAACGGCGTCGTTTTGTCTCCTTGAATTATAGGTGACCAAAATAAGTTTGTCTCTAAAATTTTTTATAATGGTGATGAAACTTTTCGTCTCTAATATGGGCGCCAAAATTTTCCACCAAATTTCTAAAGGCGGGAATTTGTTTTGTGACGAAAAATAAAATTTAGCGACGAAAAAATTTTTCGTCACCTATTATTTTATTTATTTTATGCATTTGGTGACGAAATTTTGTTTTCGTCTCTAAAAATAGTATAATTAGAGACAAAATCTTATTTTCATCACTAAAACATATATATTTGGAGACGAAATATTTTTTCGTCATGAGTTTTCGTCACCATAGACCTTTTTTGTTGTAGTGATAGTGAGGGAGAAATAGACAAATAGACAAGTAGAGAGAGAGAGAGAAGAGTGATGAGTGAGAGAGAGACAGGGAGAGAAAGATAGACAGAAAAAGAGATAGAGAGAGAAAGATAGAGATAGAGGGAAAGATAGAAAAAGAGAGAGAAACAAGAGATGAGCGAGAGATAGACAAAAAGAGAAAGAAATAGAGCGAAAAGAGATGAGCGAGAGAGAGACACAAAAAGAGAGAGAGACAGAGAGAGAAGAGAAATGGGCGAGAGAGATAGAGAGAGATAGAGAGAAAAGAAATGAGAGAGATAGAGAGAAGAGAGATGAGCGAGAGAGACAGAGAGAGAAAACAGATGAGAGAGATAGAGAGAAGAGAGATAGGCGAGAGACACAGAGAGAAAATGAGAGAGAGAAACAGACAGACAGAGAAAGAAGAGTGATGAGTGAAAGAGATAAAGAGAAAGAGAGAGATAGAGACAGAGAGACATGAAGATGAAAAAATGAATGAAAAGAGAACTGTTATATCAAAAGAGTAAGAAGACATTGTTTTTTTTAATTTTTTTTGCGACAGAAAAAAGTACTAGAATTTATTCAAACCATTTTGTGACTGTATATATATGAAGCTGTCTCAAAACCACAATCACTATGCTAGGTTAGAGTTTTCCAAAAACTCTTTTGAGAAAATTTATACTTTATTGTTTTCCGTGTTATATTGTTTTTACTGAATTTTTTTAATATTTTAAGTATTTTTTTTAATTTTTAGACACACCTAACATAAATACACCTAAAAATTTAAAAAAATTGTAAAAAAAATCTTTTAAAAATTCACTAAATACCAAAAATACAATAATTCAATACATTTTTTTTGTATTTTTATGTATTTATTAATTTTTAAAAATATTTTTTCATAATTTTTTTTTTAGATACATCTAAGTAAGGTGCATCTAAAAAAAATATTTAAAATTTTAAAAATATTCACTAAAAATTTAAAAAAAAAAAAAACACGAAAGTCACTTTTTGCGACGGCAGAAAATGCCGTCTCAAAAAGCATAGTATTTGCGACAGCACCATTTGCCGTCTCAAAAAAGCATAGCATTTGCGACGGCACAATTTGCTGTCTCAAAAAAGCAGAGTATTTGCGACGGCAGAAAATACCATCGCAAATGCTCTCATTTTTTGAGACGGCAAATTGTGCCGTCGCAAATGCTATGCTTTTTTGAGACGGCAAATGGTGCCGTCGCAAATACTATGCTTTTTTGAGACGGCATTTTCTGCCGTCGCAAAAAGTGACTTTTTGAGACGGCAAGTGTGCCGTCGCAAATAGTTCCGTCTCATATACCCACTTTTCTTGTAGTGTAGCTTAAAGCCTTTAAGCTATCTTTCTACTATAGTTGCCTTGCCTAGAAAGCAGTGACAAAACTCCTTTTTCCAATGTCCGTGAGAGAGAGAGAGAGAAAAGATTGGAGAGTGATGTGGTTAGGTCCTAGAAAGGTAAGTCACAATTTAGACCATCTCCAATGGTTCATCAAACTTGACATCAAATTTAAATTTTGGTAAAAAAGTTACTATTTGGTGCTCCAACGATTGCACCAAATCGGTATTAAATTGATAATTCACCAAAAAATTCATCAAAGTGAGAACAGCGTACAGATTTCATCAAATTACTGTGCGCGACCGTTGGAGGAGAGGAACCGGTCAAGCAGCCGGTTGCCCGGCCAGTTGACTAACCGGTCGACCACGAAAAGGTTCAAACAGTTCAAATTTATAGGTTCAAAAAAAAAATTTGCCTTACCGGTCGACCAACCGGTCCACCACTAAAAGGTTCAAACAGTTCAACTTTATTGGTTCGAACAATTCAAAAAAAAAAAAAATTTCCTCTTACCGGTTGACCAGCTGGTCGACCAACCGGTTGTCCCGGAGCAGATTTGATAAAAAGTGAACCGTTGGAGCCGTCTATATCAAATTGAGAAAATTGTGATTTTTTTACTCAGATTTGATGAAAATTTTGGTGAACCGTTGGAGATGCTCTTATAAGAATGAAGAATTAAATATGTGGAGTTCAGTTGTAGTGTCACACCCCACTTTTTATTACTCGAAGTATTACCAAATTCGTTAACTTAATTCCATTCCAGAGATAATCATGCGGAAATAAATTCAATGTCCAACCAGTGGAAATGAACAACAATCCTCTCAATCGTATGCGAATTAAATACAACATGAGCCAATCAAATAAATTGCCCTTGGGCTTACATCTTTAATGAATCAAGAAGAAGGATGTAACCCTCTTACATATATGGCATTCAGCCAACACAAAGAGGCCCCGTGGCCAACAAGTAAGTAGATCCAAGCCTTGTAGCTCAACCAGCTTAATACCTGAAAAAGATTCAACAACGTGGGATGAACATATAGTCCAGTAGGGATCTCAACATGATCCTCAACAATAACAACATACAGATAGCTATGATCATGAATGCTCAATCTCATACTAAAATAGTAATATGGCAGTTTATTCAAAATATACGTAAATATGATATTTTCTCGAAAACAGCCATTTCAATCAACGCTATAAGCGGTTCATCTTTCTTTCCTTATCATTACCCCATGTTCTCAATCTTTCGTAACATTAACAATTTCTTAGGAAATAATTTCACTAAGCCCATTACTTTCTTCCATATTCCCATACATACAACAGGTGTACCTTTTCAAAACATATTTTCAAACTACTCGATTTCCTTCACACTTTCCAAAAGACAAAAATGGTATTTTGGTTTCTTTCCAACACAATCATACCTATACATGCATGCCTTTAACAAAAGGGAGATAACAAATCATCAACATGTATATAATCAACAAATGAGGCAACTCGGCCCTTCAAAACTACAACCAACGCAATCCATAATATACTCAGATACACTGAGACAATAACAGTAAAACACTGCTCTACTGGCTATACACACAGTAAGCCTAAGATACAATTCCCACAACAAACGATAAGCCAAGTTCCTCAGACACAAGCTGAAAGGCAACGGCATCTAGTCCACATTCTCCAGACACAAGCTGGAAGGTAATGGTACCTCATCCACATTTCTCCAGGCGCGAGCTGGAAGGTAATGGTACCTCTCATTAGAAGCGCAGTATATGATACCAACCGTCCCGATACAACGAATCACAACCAACAAGTGTAATCCATACACGTCGACTATCCAGATACAAGAGTAATGTGCTAAAGTAGATGAACACATAGGTGTGTGGAGTACATCCCCTATCTCCTCCCACACACTGGAGTACAACCTCTCTTTCCTCCCTAACAATTATACATATATGATGTATCCTAGCACTTCATTACATTTAATGTTCAATTGACACGGATGTATTGCATAGCCAACAATTCAACCCAATCATGTCACCCTCCACCGATGACCAAGGACAAAACCTCTAGATGCATGTAGTCAGTACATCTATTAAAGACTCACTATCGTGCAATCTTAAACCCAACAACAATGCTAGTATGATAAGTAAAGGCAAAAGCCCAAATGTATATATTCCGTACTCATGGTACAAGATTTCAATTTCCAAAAATACTTTTCCCATTTCGCAAAACCAATACCAATCCTTTCATTTCACAAAACCCATCTCATTCTTTCATAACCTTCCAAATTAATTATGCAAGTTAAGTCATAACATTAAATTAGGGTTTTTCTCCCTCTTTCTCAATATTGACCAAAAAGGCTCAAACATCAACTACAAACAACAATAACCTCATTTGAGACCCAAAATACATAAGTGTTTGCCCAAAGAACAAAAATCCCTCTTTTAATTTATCAAGTCAAATATAAATTAGGGCTTTTCTTTATTTCAACAACAACATGCTATTTTACTCCACAAATAGTCCAAAGAACAACCAATGACAATAAATCCATTTTCAATCAACCACCCTAGGTTCCCTCATGATTTTCAAACAAACCCAACATAGATAAAGTTTTCATGCAATAAAAACTACCACATGTTTATCTATAGACGAAGCATTGTAAAAGAACAAGGAAATCCCTACCTCAAATGGAGAACCCAAGGAGAAGAAGAGCAAAACTCGAAATGCTCCAAACTCCAACTTTTTCGGATGGGTAGAAAGCCCACACCAAGCTCTACACTATTTACAAAGGCCAAAGGTGAGAAAAACACTCCTCCTAGATCAAACCCTAGAGAGAAGTGGGGATTTTAGAGTGAGGTGCTCTCCAATGGAGTTTCTAAAAAGTAAAAGAGAGAAAGGAAATCAAAAAGTGATCCAAAAAGGTGAAATCCCGATGTGATATAAACAGGTCCGCTCGAGCATGGAAACCCCCGCTCGAGCGTCAAACACAGACTCACGCTCGAGCGTCCAAACTCCCGCTCGAGCTCCGGATGCACACTTCCAGAACTTCTACAGACCGTGGTCCCCGCTCGAGCGTCAAACTCCCCGCTCGAGCGGAGGAACAAAAAAATCAAAGGTCACGCTCGAGCGTCAAGACTCCCGCTCGAGCGCTGAAGACTGCAGAGAAAAAATATTGGGAGATGGATATTTATGCTCGAGAACCAAAAACCCCCGCTCGAGCGGATAAGCAACAATGAAAGGCCCGCTCGAGCGTCACAATTCCCGCTCGAGCGTGAAGGCCAAAACCTGGGCATCAACTTTTGGTTCCAAAACACCACCAACCTGTTTCAAACATGCCCAACACAACCCAAGACTCAAATATAAAGAGTAAGGGATGGAAAAGAGAATACGACAACAACACATCCACGGAACCGAGTCCGGAATACAATAAAATAAAGAAAGGGAAAACCGGGATCGCTATTGTAGTACTGTTATTTCAAATTTTTAAGACAAATAAAATTAGTTGTCTTCACATTTTGTTACTTGTGTTATTTTTATTTTTATATTTTTAATTAATTTAATTTTGATATTTAATTTTAAATTTTATGTTAACTCGGTGCAATTGATAATGTCATTGATGTTTTTGATTGAAAATAATCACTGATTGATTGAAGGTAAACACCAAGTTGAGTAAATTTATAATTTTGTTATCAAAACTATTACACATGCTACTTATATGCATGTATTTCATATAAAAAAATATTAAGAATTGTAATCAATTGGACCAAATTAAAATAAAATCATAAATATAGAGTAAAAATCGAACCAATTGAAATTATAGGGATTAAAATGATATAAAGACTAAAGTATAAGAATTACTGTTATAATTTGCCTAATTTTTTAATATTTCTATTTTAAGGAAAATGGTACGCATAAACTCAAAAGGTGAATTCAAGTCGTCTAAAGATGTAGGCAGGTTAACTTTCCCTTGAAATGTATGTTGTGCGCTCTTCAAAAGATTCACTATAAGAATATTATGTTATTTATGTCGTCTTATAATAAAAGTTAGGAATTGATGAATATATCCTTAAAAGTAAAATTGCAAACTATTGTGATCAAACTTCAAGATTATGTTATGAATAGTTTATTGTCTGATATAAATGTTTTCCAAACTATTTTAATAAAAAAAATTGTAACATATGGATGTGTTTCATATGCAAATTATGATACTTGTGAGTTTAATTATCACAAATATCTTAACTCAATTATATAGAAGCCATAACTAAATATAAAAAAATTAAGTTTTAACCAAACATGTATAACCAAATAATTTTTAGATCATAACTAAAATAATGGTATAACCAATATCACAATGTATCATAACAACTAATACCACGATTGATCATAACTAAATACACAAAGTTGATATATATATGTTGGCACCATAAATCTGTAATTTTTATTATTTATTATTTACATAAATTGCGGGACATGTGACATCATCTAACTCATTTGGAGGTTATGAGAAGTTATGAAATGTGGAAAGATAATGGAGAACAAAGTGGAAAATATGGAGTATGAATTGGAGGTTAAAGAAAGTTATGAAGACATGGAGGGATATGTGGCATTGTGGGAATGAAGATGAAAGAGTAGGTAGTTTTAGGTGGTTATTGGATAGTTATTACTGGAAGTTTTTTCTTACAAATATTTACCTATGAATAACCATTCATGGCTACATTGTAAGGACCCAGACTCAAATCCAGAAACCAGTTTATTTACTTTATTTTTCCTTCCAGTTTTTTCAGTTCTTTACATTTCTGCACTTCAATTCCTGTACTGCACTTTATTTCCTAGGAGTAGTTTCAAATAGGTTGTTGCTGTAAACTTCTACGAGGCTGGTTCAAATCATTGTAAGTTTTCATTTTACTTAATGAAATTTAAATTCTAAAATTGTTCTTCACTTATTGTTATTTACTAAATTCTCCTAAACAAGCCACCAGTAAAAATCTTCTTTATTGAGGTTGAGGGAACTATAACACAATCGTTTGATAATTTGTTGGCAATTAATATTCTGTAAGGACTAATTGATCCTTGCTGGCACACTTAAAATTACATTATTAACTTTCAAAAGCCAAAAAGCCAACATATATTTTTTACACGCCCGGTGTGACTCTCTAA
The DNA here is from genome assembly GCA_030407325.1 of Camellia japonica. Classification (NCBI taxonomy): domain Eukaryota; kingdom Viridiplantae; phylum Streptophyta; class Magnoliopsida; order Ericales; family Theaceae; genus Camellia; species Camellia japonica. The sequence continues at coordinate 15,954,745 of JAPPVO010000019.1, read as the reverse complement.
AATGGCTAGACGTCGGCAACAAAGAGAAAAACAAGCGTCTTGAAGAAGACATGAAAGAAGAAATGATAAACGAATTCAATTTTGCTATTCCTATTTGTCAAAATGAAATATATTGGTGTGAAAGAAAAATTTTGGATCTTCAAGAAGAGATCCATTTTCTTGATGAAGAAAATTTTCAAGTTGTTTCTTCACTATCATATTATTTGGTAGAAGAAAAAATACACCATTTAATTGGAGAAATTCATCAACTTAGTATGGAAATTGGCCAGTGGAGACATGAGTTATCAACCCTTAATGTCAAGTCTTTAATGACTGAATTTTTTGAGGTTGTACAAAATGTTTTTAAGTCTTTTATGACTGAAAATGGGGAAGAAATAATTTCATCAATGGCTGGGGGGTTAAAAACCCCATTTTTAAAGAGTCAAATTATGAAATTAACATTACGAAAGAGCATGTTCTTGAGCCAAATTTAGCTAAAAATGATGTTTTATGCATGGCATGGGGGGGTCCAAAAATCAATTTTTAGAGAGTCAAGTCATGAAAATAGTATACCTATGGGAGATTTTCATAAGCCATTAATGGCTAACATGGAAAAACAGCCCACTTTGCTGAATAATTATGAAAATCAATTCGGCAAAAGTCATGCTTTTAAACCAAACGTGGTCAAGAATAATGAACAAGCCATTATTCATGAATTCAAAATTTTTGACATTTTTCAAAATGTCAAAAAGTATGAATTTTCATGGTCACACTATACCATGACTTTTGTTGCTCAAAATCCATTTTGGATTTGTGGATCACATCAAAAGTTGACTTTGATGAAATGGCTAACAAATAATATTTTGTTATTGCAATATATTTGGCCAAAAATATGGCTATTAGTTGATCCATAAAACCATCACTATTTGGTTTTGTGGTTACCTTCGAAGCATGTCCCAAGATACTTCAAAACATCTTATTAAGAACAGGTAAGGGTTGGCAAACCTCTTTTCAAAGGATAAATGGTTGTGTTGTTATATGTATTCATTGAAATATCATTTTATAGCCACTAATGGCTAGTTAAAATGCCAAACTAATTTCATAGTAATTCAACTCTTTGGATTTGGTTCGAAGAGATATCGTGAGCACTTTCAAAAGACGATTTTGATCCTCTAGTAACATATGTGACTTTCGAATGGTGGTTTTGTTATCAATAAATACCTTCGAAATGTAACATGGGACAAAAAAGCTTTCGAAATGTGTACTTCCTTCAAATATATGTAAAATGACAATTAATTAATTGTCAAATAATGCCTATTTTTGGCATGATAATTAATGGCTTTACTGATAAACATTTTTATAACCATTTGTTACATAAAAATGTAACTAATATTCTACAAATGTTGGCTCGAAGAACAATGGTTTTGGTGTCTTCGGAGAATTAATAATTGGTTCGAAGCAGAAAATTAATATTTTCATTAATTATGTGTGAACCAGAACATACAAAATTTGAATAACCATAATGTTGGCCAAAAGTTGTTTCAAAAGCCCTTTTGCCATAATTTTGTAAACTTCGAAGCACTCTAGCTTGCATCAACAACAGCTTCGAAGAAACAATAATGGTGGTTGTGAACCTTCAAAGCTTTGCCGAGTATTTCCAATGATGTAATTCGTCATTTGTCGGCACCATCGACTTTCGAAGGATGATTTTGGTCCTCTATACCATCTTCGAAGCTTGTTACTAGTCATAATTCGAGACATCTAGTCATAATTTCATGATCATTTGAAGCACTTTATTGATGTTATTATATCATTCGACACACTTTGTTGATATTATTCGAAATATTTTGTTGCTTAAATTAGTCATGTGCTTGGTTCGGCCCTTAAAAATATTCAAGTAAAAACATCATTTTTAATGGCCGCAGGGGGTAATGTTGGCACCATCAATCTACAATTTTTATTATTTATTATTTATATAAATTGCGAGACATGTGACACCATCCTACTCATTTGGAAGTTATGAGAAGTTGTGAAATGTGGAAAGATAATGAAGAACAAAGTGGAGAGCATGGAGCATGAATTGGAGGTTAAAGGAAGTTATAAAGATATAGAGGGATATGTGACATTATGGGAATGAAAATGGAAGAGTGGGTAGTTTTAGGTGGTTATTGGGTAGTTATTACTGGAAGTTTTTTTCCTAGAAATATTTGTGGCTACATTGTAAGGATCCAGACTCAGATCCAGAAACCAATTTATTTACTTCATTTTTCCTTCTAGTTTTTCTAGTTCTTTACAATTAGTGACTTTTTTTGTCATGATTTTTATAAATTGTCGCTAAAACTTACAATTAGTGACGTTTTTCTGTAACGAATTTTTTAAATTGTCGCTAAAATTTATAAATTAGTGACACTTTTTGTGATTACTTTTTTAAACTATCGTTAAAACTTATAATTAGTTATATTTTTGTGACAAAATTTTCATATTGTCGCTGAAAATTAACAATTAATGACTTTTTTTTAATAGTGTTTAATGAAAAATGTCACTAATTATCATAGGACCTATTGGATAATAAGTCCACTTATTAGGATTTATACGTAAGTCCCCCTGAAAATTTTATGTAGTTTATATTATATATTGTAGGCTTTTTGGCTTTCGAGATTAATAATGTAATTTTAAGCATGTCAGTAAAGATCAATTAGTCCTTACAGAATATTAATTACCAATCAATTATCAGACGATTGTGTTATAGTTCCCTCAATCTCAATGAAGATGACTTTTACTGGTGACTTGTTTAGGAGAATTTAGTAAATAACAACAAGTGAAGAACAATTCCAGAATCTAAATTTCATTAAGTAAAATGAAAACGTACAATGATGACCTAGCTTCGTAGAGGTTTACAGCGACAAGTTATTTGAAACTACTCCTAGGAAATGAAGTGCAGTACAGGAATTGAAGTGTCCAATTATGAGGACCTATTGATAGTTTATCCAAATTTTTATGCTATATTAAACATTTTATAATAAAGTGTACATACTTTTTTTTTGGGTTGACAGTAGCCGCTCTCCAACATTAGATCCTAGGGTAAATTATAAATACACTCATGAGATTTGCTTAAAGTACAGATTGTCTTCTGTAATTTGAAAAATTACAAATACACCCTTGTTAGAATTTTTTATTTAACAGAATTAACAAAAAAAAAATGAAATGCATAATTGCTCTCTTATACAATAATAAAATTACCTAAATTATTAATTGAAACATATTTCTAACATCATTAAAAATTGTTAAGTGACTTGATGCTTTATTAATAGAACAGCAATGCTAGGTATCATGAAAAGTCTTTCATGAAAATGGTCATGAAAGATTTGTAACTTTTGGATTACATTTATAATAAAGCACCACACACTAATCAAGTAATCTAAGGGTCACAAATTTTTCATGATCATTTTCATGAAAAAATTTTCATGATCACTAACATTTCTCTTAATAAAAAGGCGATTTGTTATGAAATTAGAAATCTCAGAAAGTGAAATTTAATTTCCAGAATTATAAAAGATGATTAATATTTTAATCAAACCTGAGAAGATGTATTTATAATTTACCCAAGATTCTATGGGCACAAAATGGTCCCCTCCAACTTTCAACAAATGTGATGTACTTTTATAAGGACTGTGGAGTACAAAACAATAGTAATAAGGGAAAATAACGGATCAATGACAAATTCGGCGATGGTTGACCAACGAGTGGAAACTTTAAATTCAATAGGAAAGAAACAAAACCCATTACAAACATATAGAAATTACTCATGAAGGCCTTGTTTGGCATACACTAATTTAGTATATTTTTTTATTTTTTTATTTTATTTGAGTCATATTACTTTTTATTTGAGTAATATCACATTTCTATTACATTGTACATCTTTTCGTAAAAAGTAAAAAAAGTATATTTATTTAAATCATCCCAAACAATCCTGGAGTGTATCAAAATGTCTTTACCTTCCTCTTCTTCTTCTTCTCCTACTCATCAATTGCTAGCGACCACTACCCTACCACCCCAAGCTCATCTCTCACCCTCCTCCGCCACTCTAAACCCTTCTTCTAGCTTCCATGCAACTCTGAACTCCTTCCCTACCCACCCTGGCCACTCCCCCACCCTTCTCCCGCCATCATCCTCTACCCCTTCCTCTACAAAATAATATGAATAAATGTGAATCTTTCACGGAAGAATAATGCTAGAGACTATTTAAAATATAATTCTTAAATTTGTCACAATACATGTGTAGATCTTAGTTAATTAATTACTAAACAAATGAACAACTAACATGCAACAATCCATGTCATTTGGGATAAATTTAGGACTCATATTTTTGGAGTGTTAAGCATTTTTTGTTTTGGAATTAAGATTTTGTTAAATAGCCTACAATTTTTAGTTTACTATTCTTTTGGATTTCTTAATTTGTGTTTATTTAAAGAAAAATGATTCATCCACACAAATTTTTTTTCCACAATTCCCTCATAATGTGGCAAGTAAAATTTAAAAAGTTAACCCACATTGAAATATTCTCTCAAAACTCTCCTTACATACATTTTGACTTAATACCTCATTAGAATGATTGTGAAGAAAAAAAATTATATAAATATAGCACGCTAATTTACTCTCTTTCAATATATAATTATCACGTCTTTAATTTAACTCAACCTTTTTCAACAGATAAGTTGTTAAGTAATTATGGTGATATTTATAATTTCTCACCAATATATTAAAAAAAATTAATTAAACTCATTAAACACCAAATTAAAATCAATATAAATGGGGGCTGGTGAGCATTGGAGGAGTGTGGCAGAGATGGTTAATTGTACATATGCATTACGTTGATTGTACATTGGAGAGTGACATGCTGAGTGTTTGGAGTAAACAACACAGTACAAGCATTTAAAGCATTATTTAATTTCAAAATAAAACAGCAACAGACCATATCACAGAAAAGGAGTACCATTTTATGATACTTCTGCATAAGCACATTCAATTCAAATTCTCTAGAAAACGGCTAGAGGAAAAAAAAAACTGTGTGCATTATACTTAATTGAGGAAATTTTTTGTTGTGATTCAAAGTAATTCTACTATGGACACAAAAATTAGAGGAGATGCTGCTGATCCAATGGAGTGCTATTGGATCCTCATAAGCTCACCTCAATGATGCAAACCATTATGTCGTGAGTTTCTTAGTGAGATCATTTTTACAACAAAAAATCAAAATAATCAAACAACCGTAGACAGTTTATGAGATTGCATTTGTTGCTAAATAATTAATGGTCTATTTTCAAAATTGCAATTGACATCTATTATATATATATATATAACAAATGTAATGTAATAATGTGAATACACAGTTGTCCAAATAATTTAATTTTTCAATAAGGATAATCTTTTCAATGGGCCTTACAATATGAACGTTTTGTATCATTGAGGTTAGCCCATAAGGGCTAACAATACCTCTAATTACCAACTGAAGAAAAGCTTCTCCCAAAATTAAAATACAAAAGAAACACATAATATACATGAATTGATAAGATTTTATATTATTTTTTAGTTGATCCATTTTTAAAACAAACTTAATTATTTATATACATTTAATATCTGACTCTGTAATTAATCGATGTAATCGAAATTTTACTCATTTCCATAATATGCATAAGTCCATGACCTCCCAAGCCAAAGGTCTGTTGGTACAAGGTACTAGGTGGTTTACAATTTTACAGCAATCAAATCGGCTGGCTCTAGAATATGTGATTGCAGGATGGTAATTTTTTTTTTTTTTTTTTTTTTTTGAGTAAATTACAAATACACTCCTTAAGATTTACTTAAAATACAGATTGTCTCATGTACTTTGAAAAATTACAAATATCCCCTTATTAGAATTTTTTATTTAACAAAATTAACTAAAAAAATAAAATTCATAATTACTCTCTTATACAATAATAAAATTACCTAAATTATTAATTGAAACATATTTTTAACATCATTAAAAATAGTTAATTGACTTGATAATTTATTAATAAATGGGCGATTTGTTATGAAATTAGAAATCTTTGGGGGTGAAATGTAATTTCCAAAATCACAGGGGGCGATTCGTATCTTAATCAAATCTCAGGAGATATATTTATAATTTATCCTTCTTCTTTTTTTCCTGGGAAAGGAAATTCTAATTATCTAACAAATTTTAAGATTTATGTAGATTTGGTGAAACATTTTTGCAAATAAAATAAAATTATTGTCAAGCGTTTAAGGTGACTTTTAGTAGATTTTTTATTTATTTATTATTACTAGTTGTATTGGGTTAAACTAAACTAAAATCTTTATTTTTATGTATCAAATATAATTTTTTTTAATTTATTTTGTTTCTCTATATTTTTTTGGTATTTGTGTAAATTTACAAATTTAATTGATAAATTCATTATTAATTAATGCATTCTTTTATTTTGCTCATTATTTTTTCTTTTTTCTCTTAATATTGCAAATTAATTTGTTAATTTTTTCCTTTCAAGCTTGAAATTAGCTCATTTTTGTAATTGAGTTGGCTCAAGCGGAGCTTGAGTTTTTCAATTATTATTTGTTGGATCTGAGTTTGAGTTCAATTTTTCAAGCTCAATTAATTCTTAAAAAATCAAACTTGAACATTTCAAAATTTGACTCGACTCAGTTTATTTGCAGTATTAAGTTCAAGTTCTAAGCCCCTCCAAGAATTTAATTATATATATATATATATCATCAACAATAGGAAAATTGAGAGTAGTCTTGTCATTACTTGACAGAGTTATGTCTTGCAAATAGTAAACAATAACAAAAGGGTGGTTGGAAAATAGGTGAGTCCTCACTGTCGTCAATAATTACCGGTGGCGTAGTTAGGATTTTAGATTAGTGGGATCGTTAACAACTATCATCAGTATCATTATGTCAATATATTTTCTATACAACCTGTATCAAAATCAAGGAAAAATTATTTATAAGTCCTATTAGGGAGACTTATGCTACATATGGTCCTACTAAAAAACTTATGTTCCCATAAGTCCTGTGGGAAGTTTGTTGACACATTTACCCTCAATATTAGTTGTTAATATCATAAATAATAGTAAAACCATATATAGGAAATTGAATGTTACCATAGATCATATCTATATAAACGTAACGTAACGTGACACTTACATAAACGTAACGTGACACCTGTATGAATACATTCCTATCTAAATAGAACTTGAGACTCTATAAGAAATTATACAGGACTTAGTCTAGCATAAGTGTCTGAAAAAAAACTTATAAATAAGTCTCCCCAAAATCAAATTTGATTCTATAATTTTAAATGTTTTCAATCATATCCACAAAATAATTCAACTTTATTAAATTACATATAAAACAAAAGTTGAGAAATTAATACTTCAACAAAATCAAGCACAGATCTACATTTTTCATTTTTTAAAATTGCTACATAATAACCTTATTACGTATGCTATCAAATATATTTTTTTCCCAATATATATGGCCAAATAATCATTGATTCAATCATCACTTTGAATAAATTAAAAAAATTATCACTTTGCATTGAGCAAAAGATCTTTTCACAATTGTACTTGTAATTGGTAGAATTGATGATCATGACAATTATAGTTGTTATTTTCACTACAATTATTTATAAATTTTCTCCAAAAATTGTATTCTAATGTGAATTAGGAATCATATATGTGTAACTTTAAACCCTAAAAACAAATTTTAGAGTGTATTTATAATAAAGTTAAAAAGAAATAATAATTCTCCCTTTTTTCTCTAGGTTCAATTTGTAAAATCTCAAATATTTTGGATAAATTTCATATTTATTTTAAAAAAATTTCAAAGTTGAGTGTTGTCAAGTGACACCACTCACTATGCACTAATTACCGTACATTTAATTTTATTTATTTTTGGTTAGGCAGTGTATTTAATCATGTTTTGAATATCAATATATAATCATGTGAACTGTTCGTTATGTGACGGTACATATATTTTAAATAACTAAGTCATTTTTTTCTAGCTGAGTCTATTTAGATTAAAAGTGATGGTAAATGATGCCAAGAGGGAAAAAAATAAAACTTTTTGAGTTTGTTTATATAAAATTAGTGCAAATTATAAGATTTTTTTATTGAGTTTGTAGAAAATTAGTGCAAATTATAACTTTTTGAAGTGATGGTAAATTGAGTTTGTATTTAATAAGTTTTTTTTTTTTTTCAATCCATATCAACCAGCAAAAAGACTACAGAATTTTCACCACTGGACAAAACATGACAGAGTACATAAATAAATAAAGAGAGAAGATGAGTGCTATGTATCACCATTGAATTTTATGGATCCACTCATAACAATCGTACAAATAATGTCATGTGAATCTGTGTAAAAAAAAATCCGGTTACATATATATATCATTTTACATAAGGATACAATTTTTCTTCAGTTTGTATAATTAATTGGAACATACTGTTGGCTCAATTGGTCCCATCACAAGGTCTACTTTTTTTTTATCATCGGATATGTTCAACTTCTAGAATTATGTGTGTAGGTCCTCGATGAAAAAAATCAGTTTAATCTGATAATCATAGTCAAAAGATTTCATAATAATTGTTTTGTAATCTATTTTTTAAATCACTTGTCGTTCATTTGTTTGATGATAAATCATATGATACAATTTCAGATTAATTTTTTTCATGAATAATTTACTCATATAATTGCAAAAGATGAGCAAATCATACAAATGAACTTTATGATGGACCCAAATGGATCAACAGTACGGTCTAATCCGGTCCGGTCCGGTCCACTATAAAAACTGAACACAAGTCATAACTTTTATTGAGGATCCATAAGAATGAAGGGTTGTAGTATGCATCAAACCTTGTACATTTAGAGCAATGTAAAATGATTTGGTTAGAAAGCACTATAAATTAAGAAAAATGAGTGGTAGCTCGAAATATCTGTGGCCCGAATGGCTCGACAGCCCAAAACGACGTCGTTTAGTCGTTTTGGGCTGTCTTTTTTTTTTTTTTTTCCTTCTTTATTTCTTTCCTTTTCATTCTTTCCCCTTCATTCTTTTGATGATGGTGGTAAGAAGAAGACCATGGAAGCCGAAGGGAGGATGAAAGGGATTTTTTTTTTTTTTGTTGAGGCAGTTGAAGATGATGAAGATGTTCCAGCACTAGGTGACATTGGTAACCTTGTTACTGTTCGTAAAAAGAAGACCATGGAAGCCGAAGGGAGAAACCGCTTATGTCTTCTTCTTACCACCGAAAGAAGACCATAAGCAGACCATGTTGAAGATGATGAAGATATTCCAGCAGCCAGATTTTTTATTTTTATTTTTTTTTGTTGATGTTGATCTGGATTGAAGATGAAGGGAAAAAAAAAAAATTTGTGGATGAAGATGTTGATGATCAGGATCTGCAGAACCAGATCTTGTTGTTGATCTGCAAAACCAAATTTTTTTTGTTCTGGATTTTTTGATCTGGATTTTTGATCAAATTTTTGATCTGATCAAATTTTTTTGTTCTGGATTTTTTGATCTGGATTTTTGATCAAATTTTTTTGATCTGGATTTTTTGATACAGTTATGCATATCCTTGATCTGGATTTTAAACGACGAGATGAACAAGAAAAAATTTTGATCAACAGTTACAAAGCAAAATTTGACCAAAAATAATTTTTTTCAGATCAAAAAATTTGCTCGTTCTTCTTGTTCATCCAACAATACTTTGCATTGTAACTCGTCAAAAAATTTGATATGCATAATTTTTTTTCTTGTTCATCTCATCTGATCAATTTTTTTTTTAATTTGTGGATTTTTTAATATTTCTTCTTCTTCTTCAGATCAAAATATTTTCTGAAGATGAACCAGATCTCGTCGTTTTGATATGGATTTTTTTTTGTTTGTTCTCCTTCTTGTTCATCTTCAGAAAAAACACGAAAAAAATTATTAAAAAAAAAAAAGAAGACACCAAAAGAACGTTGTTTTGGTGTCGAGCCAAATTCGAGCCTCCCAATTTCGAGTTACGAATCGGAATTGATAAATTAATGGCTTGTATTGATCAAAAATATGAAATCCACCAAACAATTAGGTGTACGTAATTCACTTTGCATGCTTACAACAATTACAATGGCCAACAAGATGGTTAGCGGATCAATATACATTTTGGGAAAAGTTAGGGATCATGAAATTTTTTTCATGAATATGATCATGAAAAATTTATGATTCTTAGATTACCTTGATTAGTGTGTGGTGCTATATTTTAAGTATAATCCAAGGGTCACAAAGCTTTCATGATTATTTTCATGAAAGGTTTTTCATAACACCTAGCATTGCTGATACATTTTGGTCATTACTAATGACAATGGTAACAACCCTATTAAATTGCCTTGTTTTTATGAATAGTCATTGAGACCATGTACCCCACTCAAAATGAGCATTTAACAAACAAATGATGGTGTGGCTATTATATTGGGCGGTAACTTTTAACTAGAGAGAAAATAGATCATAAAATCAGATATAAAGCACAATTGTTTTTCTTAACATTACCTGAAAAAAAAGTAAGAGGGTTTCAAGTACTTGTGAGGACCGAGAAATAGAAACTTAATTTCAAAATAAGTAAAACTATTTTTCTTTCATTTTTCAGTTTTTTTTTTTTTTTCTTTTTTTTTAAATTGTTGCCCCTTTTTTTTCAACAAGAAAAGTTCCTTGACAAGTTATCCTTTTCAAGTTTCAAAACTTCTTAAAACGTAAACAAAAGGTAAAAAATAAATATGTTACCAAATGTACCATGAAGGTTCTGTTTGATTACATTTTCGTTTTCATGTTTCTTTTTCTGAAAATCAAAAATAATAATAATATGCAAATAACATATGATCATTCACAATTGTTTGTTGCACATTTGCCCAAAAAATGTTTTTATGTGAAAGTATTTGTCAATTGCATTAACAATTAACAATACAGCATATAAACAATAAAACAAAATCATTTCTTACCATTCATTCATACATGGGTAGTAGGTAGTTTGATCAAAATCCCCTAGAGGGTTTATGTACACAAGCCCTTTGAATCATCAAACAAAAAAAGAAAATCAAAATATTTTTAGAAGGAAATAATTCACATCCTCTAACTGTATCTTTCCTTTTCTTTTTCATTTTTTTCCTACTATTATTTGGCTGCAAATTTAACATGAAAAATAAAAAGAACAAAAATACTAAAATATACAACACAAGTTTTAAACACAACCAAGAATTGTCCCACCCCAATCTGCTTCCAATGGGACTGAACTAGACAGCATCAGCTGCTGGGAATTCAAAGACGCCAAAATGCACTGAATATCATATAATTCATAGCTACTTCATTCATTGTTCAATGTTCCATAGACAATCTGATCATCCAAAATTCATGGCTCGTCCTCCATCAGCTGCACATTATATGCATGCTTCATGTCTGTATCAAATCAAAGTTCAAAACAACGCTTAGTTGGGCACCGAAAATAATTACACATTAAAAACTAGCACCATATTAAATTTTCATCTGTTTATGAATGCACTCGCATATGAATAATGATATAAAATTCGAAGGACGAAAATTGAAACAAAAGGTAAATATGATAAGCCGAACCAGAAAGAGCTTAACTCAACAAAGCCTTTTCCCAATTACTTGGGGTTGGATGCATGAATCATGTTTCACCGTTAATCTCAGTTGAACCACAAAACTAACAACTAATATTCAGAGATAAATGTGAACAATGTAGTCCCGATCTAATTGTTTCAAGTTCAAACCTCGAACTACAAGGGAGATCTGAAAATCTGAAGCAATGTGAACACGAAGTGAAACTGCAAAACAGTCACTCCCAACATTTCAAGTATAATAAGCCTACATAAGAATATGGCAACAAATAGCCTTTTTGACCAAATAGATTGTTATACATGGGAGCTGCCATAAGAAAGAGGCAATAGATACCTGCATCCAACTAGGTAACATAAAAAATAATAATCATAACACAAAAGATTTAAGATAGTATAGGAGTGAGGTAAATAATTTGTTGTGACATTATATTAGTTTAAGACACCTAACAACCTGCAAGATGACACAGCAAAGAGACAACTGATTAAGACAAATAGTGCATCTGGGAATTAGGGAACACTCTTCCATATATTCCAAGTCCCAACATGGTTAAGCAGGCAACAAAATATACCATCACTTCATGTATTCCAAATCCCAACATGGTTAAGCAGTCCCTATTCTTTATTTTTTTTGCATTTTTTGTTGCTGTTGTTGACGACGACAACAATGGTGATGATGAAGGGGGGTTGGCAATGGGCGGAAGAGGGCTAGGGTTGGGGTGGAGGCCGGTGTGGGTTAAGGAGGCTGGGATGAGCACAGGAGGAGTGTACAAGGGCTGGGATTGGGATGAGGAGAGTTGGGGATGGGGTGGAGGTGGGGTAGGCAAAGGAGGATTGGGGATGGGGTAGAGGATGAGGATTGTGGAGAGGTTGGTGTGGGGGTGGCGATGGTGGGGGGAGGTGCGTGGGATGGCAGGAGAGGGCAGGGGAGGGGTGGGGATGGTCTGCCAAAGGGGTGGCAGGCAGTGGGGGAAAAGGTGGAAGAGGAAGAGATAGGAGGAAATGGAAGAGAGGAGGGGCAAAAATGAAACAAAAAAATTGGAATCCATGATTTTGTAATTAATTTGCACTTTCCATTCTTAGTGTAATTAAAAAAATATTCTCCATCTTTTAGTAAGTTTTTTGCCCCAGTTTATCATTTTTTGGTCATTTTCCCATTGTTTAAAAATATGAAAATATTTAATTATATATATAACAAATAATGAATCAAAACTATATAATATAGATGCTCTCAAAACGCGCTCTTGCTCTCGACCTACTAATTTTGAAAATTGATGCTCTCTCGCACCCACACCACATACGATTTGGTTATTCATGGTGTAAATATTTTGCACAAGGTTCATGTACAGAAGAAAAAAAGAAAAAAAAAAAACTGATGTTCAATCATGCTTCAAAGTTAAAGAAACAGAAATCACAGGTTTTACACTTCTAACCTAATTAATTTAATTCTCAATCACCAAAGCATGCAGATATAATAACATTAACACCTTAGTATCAAAAGCAATCATTACTGCAGAACGGATGCATTAACATTCAACTATCATGCCAGCCCCCCAAACACACAGTAAACCTTCCACAAGACACCCCGTATGCTGGATTTTGATCATTCTTCTGATACACAGCTAATTTAGCCTATCCTCTTATTTTCAATTTTACGATGTCTTAAACTAAATATCATACGATATGTGCAATCAGACAAGCATTTAGTATTTATCATCTATCAGAAAATTTTGGCCAAAAAAATTTCAAATGTCCCAAAACAATGACAAGTTCTTTCTAACATCATTAAATAAAGGGGAGAAAAGAAAAATGTAAAACACACTTTGATACTTTTCAATTTCATATGATCATTTCTTTTTCTTTTTTGTTTTTTACAACAACAAAAACAAAAAAAAGTCAAAGGAAAGAAGAGTAAACTTGAACATTATTTGGTGGCAGAATTTCAAGTAGTTCATCCAAGCAGAAATGATGTTAATAAATTATCAGGAAACTGAATTTGTAAAATCAAAATGTTAATATTTGTTGTTGATGTTGGAATGTATGAGTATTTATGATGTCATGAGCTCCACCTAAAAGATGCATAATAACCAACTTTTAATGAAATAAAGACAACAACACACATTGTATAACTAACCAAACCAAACCAAACCAAGCCTTAAGTTCCATCAAATGGGGTCAGCTGCATCAATCCTCCTTCTCCACTCGACTCTATCCAAGGTCATATTGTTAGTCAAATTAAGGAGATTCATATCTCTATTTATTACAACAGTCCACGTCAATCTAAGTCTACCCCTTCTCCTAATATTACCATCTACCGTTATTGTATCGCATCTCTGCACTACTACCTCTGTGAGTCTCCGTTGTATATGATCAAACCATATCAATCTATTCTCTCTTAACTTATCTTCTATCGGTACTATTCCTACCCATTCTCAAATATACTCATTCTTAACTCTGTCTTTTCTAATCTTGCCACACATTCACCTTAGCATCCTTATCTCTGCAACACTCATTTTCCACATGTTCTTTCTTAATTGCCCAACATTTTATCCCATGCAACATCGTTGATCTAATATTCTTTCTATAGAACTTCCTTTTCAATCAAATGGATACTCGTTTATTGCATAGTACTCCAGACGCACTCCTCCACTTAGGCTTTCCCGCCTTACTTCTGTGGATCACATCCGCTCCAATCTCCCCAGCCGTTGTGATAATCGATCCTAAATAACGAAAATGGTCACTCTTAGGCAGTTATTGATTCTCAATCTTCACTTCTCCTCTGCTTCCATTGTGATTGTTACTAAAATTACACTTCATATACTCTGTTTTAGTTATACTTATCCTAAATCCTTTAGATTCAAGATGATGTGTCATGGTGTATGCAAATGATATTATGTTAGTGGATGAGACTAGAGAAGGAGTTAACACTAATGCAAAAAAATAAGGACTTAAGGTTGATCCTTGGTGTAAACCTATAGAAATTGGAAATTCACTCTTCTCTCCAGCAAGCAATCTAATAGTGGTCACCATATCTTCATACATATCCCTAATCACATCAATGTAATCTTTTGTCACCCATTTCTTGTCTAACACCCACCAAATTATATCCCGAGACACTCGGTCATATGCTTTTTCAAGATCAATAAAAACCATATGAATGTCTTTTTTCTTTTCTCTATACTTTTCTATTACTGTTCTCAAAATAAATCGCTTCCATTGTTGACCTACCAGGCATAAACCCAAATTGATTCTCTAACACCTCTATTATATTTCGCAATTGATGGGTCCATCACTCTCTCCCACACTTTCATTGTATGACACATTAACTTCATTTCTCTGTAGTTGTTACACACATTGTATAACTAACAATACATAAAAAATTAAAAAATAAACAAATAAATAAAATAAAATAAAATCTAACATGATCAGTAGGTTGTGAGCATCCAATGTAAAACTATTTTTATTAATTGTAAAATTCAGTTTGAACAGCAAACAATTTTGTTGATCAGATGGAATTGGAAATTAAATAAGGTTTATTGTTGATTAAGAACAAAAACAAATTGGGTTGAAATTTTTTATTGATAGATGCAAATGACCAACTATGCTAATTGGACTAGATATTTACAGAGAACAAAAATGTTGTGTCATCGTACCTCTCATAGAAGGTTTATCATAATTATCATTCCTTTCATCCTCCTTCCATTCATCGTTGCCCATTTCATCCCTTCCATCATTTCCGATATCACTTTCACTTGCCGTCTCCCATTCAGAATCATCAGTCTCTTGGCCATAGATGTCACCACCATCACCATCACAATGAACAGCCCCATGTTTAATAGCGGCCTCCCTAAATAACCAAGCAGCACGCATCTGCTTCTTGACTAAACGCTCAGCATAGTCCGGGACCTTATTTTGTCTCAAGGAAAGGTCAGGATCAGTTGACTGAGAGCACTCATTTATGAAAAGAATCGCATCTAACAAGCTCTCTTTAGCTAACCCAAGCATGTCATAAGCCTGAGCTCTTCTCCATAGGCTTTTGGCATGACGATTGACAGGGTTATGAAGACAAAGTGCACGCGTAGCATCACTTGTGGCTGCCAAGGGTTGTTGCAATAAAAGATGACACTGAGCTCGATTACTGTACAACACAACTCTCTCTTTCTTGGATCGCATTGGACACAAGGCCAATGCTTCAGAGTACTTCAATGCAGCTCCAGATATGTTTCCAGAGGAGAATAGGGAATTTCCTTCAAGCTTTACCACTAGTGCCGCTGCCTGTTTAATATGGAGATCCTCTTTCGGCATATTCTTTTCCCATTTTAATCTCTGTCTAGAATTCAATATTTCCTCAATCTGTTCTTTCGTGCGGCTACTCAGAGAGTTACGTCCCGTTCCTTGTGATTGGATACATTCCTGAAGAACATTAACAATGGAATCCCCAAGCTTTTTATGATCCCCCAGAACCGAGATCTCTGCAAGGTCCACAAGTGCAGGCACTGCCTTATCAACCACCTGCACACAAAAATTATTAAGTATAAAAATTATTTAGTAAAAATTACAAGAACAAAATTTAAATACGTAGGCATAAATTATATTTTCCCAGAACAACTTTCTCTTAGTTAACACGTATAGTCATTTAAAAAGATGCTATGTAGAGCTCTTGGAATTTGAAAAGGACTCTATATCGTCATATTTTCCCTCCATAAATTTACTTAAACATAATAAAAATGGATTGTCCATAGAATCACACAGAGAATACAACAATACAAAAGTAACAACTTTATAATAGGGTAACTACTTCATATTTGACTTCGCAAAAGACCCATAATTCACGTCTTCTATTACACAACCTAAATACAGTTGGGTCTTTAGTGGAACAAGGAGGACATAGGTGTTAAGTGGATTAGTATCTAAAAACCAATTGTTGATAAGAAAAGATGTGTACATATACAATAGAAAGGGACAGCCAATCAATCATTATAGCCGCGTTCACAAGAAAAATTCCAAGGCACAATGCTTAACAGATTCTAAGATGTTAAAAAAAAAATTCACCCTGCCAACTACGCTATTCAATTTCTTTTTTTTCTAATTGAGATTAAACTAAGCAAACCCTAATTAGAAAAATATTAAAAGTTGCATCATTTATCATGTGGCCAATCCCTCTTCCTCTCAATTTGGCTCCCTTCTCTCTCTATCCCTAAGCATAATTGTAATAACCCGATCCTCTTATATGTTTCTGGTATGTTTTCTGGTATGCTTTCAGTATTTTATTATATGTGCAGTTATATACTTAATGTGAAATTCCATGTAAAGTTAAGTTTAATTGTGTGCATTATATGATTATGCCCCCAAAAAAAAAAAAACCCAAAGTACCAAAAACACCAAAAAGCCACTAAAAAGGCAAATCATACACCTCAGTCATTCATGTTTTTCCATACAACTAAAAAAGTCATTCCCAAACACATTAACTCTTTTTTACCTCATAAAAAAACCAAAAAGCCATTAACAAAGTCAAACCCCAAGCCACACACCTAAAGAACTAACAAGATATCACTAAGTGACCACAGTTGGCTAGAAGAAAATATGTCATAAAGACACATGAAAGTAAGCCTCAACTTATTACTCAGCTAAATTAAGCCAATACGAGGTGCACCCAAGTGAAATTTGTTTGCACTTCTGCAAGGAGACATTAAATGTATTTGATGTACTTTGTACATCAACTCATAGGACCTTCCACACCCAGGAAAGTTGGACAAGCCATATATCAGATGAAGTTTACAATACCGACAAGGAACCCTCCCAATACCAGCCATAATGAAAACTGCAATTCCTACATTACTGAAAAGCAACATACTACATAAATGTGGAAATTTTTCCACGACACATCTGACTAACCCCTTAATTAATGTGCATGTAAACAATATTATTGCTTGAAAGCTAGGTTTGGAAATTCCAGGTTGTACAAAAATTAACTATAGTTCCAGGTTCTTAAATTCAAACAAGTCAACCTAATTTGTCTAAACATCATTAAAAACCATACATTATCGTATCTTTAAATAAGGAACCTGTATAACAATTATTGTTTTATTAGGTAATTATTTACAACTTATCTGACAAAATTTACACCTGATCAGCTCTGGTCAACTAATGCTTTTCAAGATCTAAATATGTGTCTGTTCAGAGTCAGATAGGTGAACATTATGTTAAGAGGCTCTCTAATGTGGTGGCCACCCTTAACAGTCTGTTTGGCTTACTCTAGTTAGAACAAAGAATTATCTTGAACCAGTTCAGGTTATCGCAGTACATCAGCACCGAATGTGTTAGTAACTCTGAAATAAATCTGGATTAATATAGTAAAAAACAAGACTAGTAAATGCAGAGTGAAATTTCACATAATGAGAGCAACATATGCGTTTGACTAGTTGATACAGTAGAACTGGCAAGCCCCACAACTCTTTTCTGACATCTAGATATTTTATATTCAGTAATCTTACAGACAATAACTCTCAACTACCGATTAAACCACAACCCTATCACATACCTCACGTGAGAAGCCTGTGGTTTGATGGGTGGTTGGTTCTATGCCTGTAGAATTATTGTTAAATAATTTGTCACAGCCCCATTATTTCCATGACTAGAATAAACTATACATCAACTACAAAACTATACAACTTTAATTTCTTATAATTTGAATGAATGTAATTTCTGCAACTATAAAACTTAAATGTCTTATAATTTGAAGTTATCAAGAAGGGGCAAAAAGATCAAATCTACACATAGCAATCTTCGATAAGCAATCAAAATTAACCTACTCAACTTTAAAACTCAGCAGGAAGAATTCCAATGTCATAATCTAGAATCTCAAAACAAATTTAAATGGAACAAATATTACCTTATGACAGGTACTTGGATCTTGGAGCAACCACAAAAGACAGTCAATAGCCATATACTGCCAATCATCTGATGAGCGTGCAATATTACACAGCGCTTCAATAATACCCGTACAGCTAGCAACTGGTCCCCTACCAAGCTTATGATGACAAATTGTTCGTAATAAACCAATACCAGCTGGTGACGTTTCATTAACCAGTCCACCCCACATGCCCGGAAGTTTTACTAAAAATTCTGGTTTGCATATCGTAGAAAGAAACTCATGTTTGAAAGCAAAGCAATTAATAAGTTGAAGGGACCAGCACTGCAACTGACTAGCCCATTCCTCTGCCTTCCTAGACTCCATTTCAACACCGCCCATTCCACGGGTAAGTAGGTCACAATGATAACTTAACCTTCTGTCAACATTCTGACAAAAGTGAGAGTATACAATTTCGAGTGAACTCATAGCTAGTTGAATGGAAAGCTCAAGGATTTCACCGTGACTTGCTTCAGCGGGAAAAGTGCTCGCATATGTAGCCAAATGGCCAAGAGCTCGCACTGCCACCCTTTGTTCAACCCAAGTTAACCTCCCTCTTAATAGTTCAACTAAGGGTTGGATAACCCCAGCATGCACTGCACTTTCAGCAAATTCTTCCATGTTCATGGTGTATGATCCAATAATATGTGCTGCATAATAAGGAATGTATACATTTTGGTCATGAGAGAGCCAGCGGCGATTCTTTAATCCCTTCCAAATTAGTGCTGCCATGCACTCGAATATTCCGAGCTCAATGAACTCGGGGTCATTGGGATGTGCCATGGCAGTGTTCCAAAGGCCGCTGATAGGGAGAACCTGGCCGTCATCGTCCTGTGAAGGAAGGTCTCGGAAGAATTTCATTATACTTGATCTGCGCTTACTTGGGTTCCCTTCCTTCATAACACAAAAAAAACATCCTGGGTACGGGCAGTCAGGGGATGCTTTATCCATGTTTGTTGTGTAATTAACTACTCAGAATGAAGTTACTTCCTTTGTAGGACAACAAAAAATCATTTCAAGTACTTCAACACTGCATTAAATTGACGAATTAATTTAGTATCAATTTGCAAAATAGATCATAACATAAGAAATAAACAAACTATGTAACTGTGGCAGCAATAGGAAATATCCATAATTTCAGAAACATAAAAAGGAAATAAATTTTTTGGATGAGTCCCAGATGGAAACACAACATAATTTCAACCATTTTATACACATTACTGTCAAAACACGCAATGAGTATAAAGAAATCAGGTTTAAATTATACTTTCCCACATTTAAGCCAGTTTTACCTTAATAAGACTGATTTCACCTTAAACATGCAGACGAATGATTTCACCTTAAACATGCAGACGAACTGACAGTAAACAGATAATGGACACCATGAAAACAATTTCATATTGCTGTTTCCTGTACTTTTGCTCTTCACATTAAAACTGATTTCATTTCTGTTATTCATATGCATATATTAGTAAAGATATGAATAGTACAAAAAAATCAAAATTATGATTTCCCAAATTGTCCCAGATGTTTCCAGAATGATAATCCACGCCCTTTTTGCACATCATGTGTGACGCTTCCCCAGCCACACGCTTTTTTTTTTATCTTACAAGATTCTTGCTCAATCTTATTAATGGTAATGGATTTTTTTCCCTTTTTTGCAGCAATTTCAAAACTCGTGTATCGCAAATTCCTTCACAAGGCAAATGATTTCTTGTACATTCCTAACAAGTCCGTGCAATGAACATGAACAAGGATCAAGCAAATGACCAAAAAAGCTATAAAACTAAACTGTGTATGCAATTACAGATACATAACTCTGAGAAATCCAATTGGGTTGTGCACACCCGAAATTCATATTACCCCAAAAACCTAAATTGCTAAAACACTGAAGCATCCAGTTTACAGCTTCATCAAAGAAACCATAACTTGAAGACATAAAAAACGAAACTTTAAAAAAACAAAAAATAAAAATAAAAACAAAAACAAAAAATTGTTTATATACAAATACAAGTTCAGAATAAAAATAAATAAATAAATAAATAAAAGGAAGGGAACTAAAAATAAATAAAAATCAATCAGCAGTGTGAATCAACAGTAACAGTGCCTACAAACAATCAAACATTACTCACTGATTTACAAGAGAATTACAGTAAAAAGATGAACAGCATCAACATTTAAACAGTAGAATGAGCATCCCAGTACTAAAAAACCCAAATCTCTTTACTAGTTTGCATTTCTAAAATCAAATAGATCTAAAGGGGAAAAAAAGCATACACAAAAAGAAAGAGGAAAAAGGGAAATTCAAGTTCAAAAAGTACGGTTCAAATCAACCCACCTACAAAAAAATGAACAGCAAGAGAATATTCAAGTTCAATGAGATTCTCCACATACATTTTCACAACAATAACTCAAAAGGGCATGAAATTAAAGAGAAAAAAAAAATAACAAATAAGTTACCTTGGAAGAATCTGGAACTGTAGAGAAGGGGAAGAAGAAGAATGGGTTGAAACTGGGAGGTTGTGAAAGCATCAGATAAAGCCCCAAGAAACCAAAAAAAAAAAAGTGTTTTTAGTGCTGCCAAAAAACAAATCAGCTTTTTGAATCTGCTGGGTGTGTCTCTGTCTATACCGTTGAGACCCAAAAAAGGAGAGAGAGAGTGAGAAAGTAGAAGAAGAAGAAGAAGAAGAAGAAGAAGAAGAAGTGATAAGTGGCTGGAACACGAGGAGTCGATGATGGTGTTTTGGGCGATTCGGACAGGCTAAGAAGATCTTGTGATGTAATGAAAAGTTTATTTACTATTTCTTATCAAATGCAAATTATGCAATATGGAAATTAAATTTTCCGAAATGGAGATGTAGGCTTCGCATTAACTCCATTTATTTAAATTTTATTTATTTGTTAAAAAAATAAATTTGAGTAAACTTTTTATGTTTATTTTTTAATAATTGTGTCAATTGCAATATTATTTTAATTCAACTTAAATAAAATATAAGGATAAATTAAAATTAATTTTTTTATTATGTATTTTTGTTTTGGCAAGTAATAAGTAACCATTTTTGAAAATTATCAAAACATAAAGGGTGCTTAACAAGCATGTATCACAATTGGGGTGGAAATT
Organism: Camellia japonica; assembly: GCA_030407325.1. Lineage (NCBI taxonomy): Eukaryota > Viridiplantae > Streptophyta > Magnoliopsida > Ericales > Theaceae > Camellia > Camellia japonica. The sequence goes on along the minus strand of JAPPVO010000019.1, from coordinate 15,933,068 downwards.
GTGCCCTCCTAGTGGCAAAGGGTGGCTAGAAAAGTGATCGTGCAAGAAAAAAGGCTCAAAGTAGTCAAAAGTTATGGTTGTAAGGGACTAGAATGGGATGGCCAGAAGGGAAAAAGGATTCGGGGGAAGAAGCTTGGCGTAATCAGGAATTTGATGGAGAGGGGCATAAATTAATGATAACATCAGTCTATTTAGTTTGAGTTTTTTGGATTAAATTTTTTGATAATTGAGTTTTTTGATTTTCGTATTTTTTTGTTTTTAGTGAATATTTTTAAAATTTTAAATTTTTTTTTTTACTTTTTTAGATGCACTTTACTTAAATGTATTTAAAAAGTAAAAAATTTGTGAAAAAATTAATAAATACATAAAAATACAAATAATGTACAGAATTTTTATTTTTATTTTTTTGTATTTTTGGTATTTAATGAATTTTTAAAAGGTTTTTTCACAAATTTTTTAATTTTTAGGTATATTTATGTTAGATATGTCTAAAAATTTTAAAAATTGCTTAAAATATTAAAAAAATTCAGTAAAAAAAATCGAAAAATATAAAAGTAGAATTTTCTGAAAAGTATTTTTGGAAAACTCTAACCAAGCAAATTTTTTTATTTATTTTTATAATAAACAACAATGAGATATTACTAAACTTAAATATTAAGAGTCCATTTAGATAAATGTGAATTTTAAATTATAGGATTTGAGATTAAATTTTATATAAATATTGGGGAGTAACTATTTATAGGTAGATTGGAAAATAAAAAAAAAAAGATAAGTTGAGATAGAAAAAATATATTTTAGTAGAGAAATTCTATAAAACACACCATAAAAAAAAGTATCTATCATATGTCGTAATTATGATCTTCGTGGTCTTTAGTTATGACACATTATAGTGTTAGATATAATTTAGTTATAACTTCTTGTGATTGTTATTTTGGCTATTACTATATATCAAGTAATAGTTAGTTATGACTCATTTTGATATTAGTTATGACCTATTGTAATTTTTTATTTTTTATTTTTATAATTGAAGATGTGTTACTTGATTATAATTTATATAGTGGTCATTTTAGTTATGAATGGAAAAAAAACATATGGAGGACAAACTCTACATGTCAAATGTACGTAACAATCCAATAAATTTCATATATCTTCATTGAGGTTAATTATGTTTGCATGTCAATAATTATAAACATCACCATTATATTGAAATTTTTATAAATAATAATATAACTTATCATAGTCTCTTTGCTTTCAATCAAAATAACCATTATTGTTCTCATAATTTTAAAAATGTCATTGACATTTCACTTTAAATAATATTTTTATAAATTTTTTTATTTAAAATATTTTTCTTTATGTTTGAAAAAAAAAAAAAATTCCAAAAACCCAAGGGGGGCACGTGACCCCCCTGGCCCTTGAGTGCCTCCGCCCCTGGTTACAGGGCGGAAGGGAGGAGAGATTGGTAGTCAAATGTGGTGGCAATGGCTACCAGAGGTGGTGGTTGAGGGTAGAATAGGGTTATGATTTGAAAAGTTTGAATGTAAAGATAAGATCAAATTTAATATAGGAAAATGCTCAGAGCTCGAGTCTCTGAGGCTCGAATACTGGCTCGAAAAGAAGAAAAAGAAGAGAGAAGAGAAAAGAGAAGAGAGGAGAGAGAGGGAGAAAAGAGAGAGGCAGACGGGAAGAGAGAGAGAGAAGACGCCGATGCCAGCGATCGTCGCCCAGCCGCGGTCGTCTCGCCGACCGCCGTCGTCGCCCAGCCGCCGGGCGAGCTCGCCGTCCCTCGTCGCAGCTCGTCGATGCTCGGAGCCAGCCTTCCGATCGTCGCCCTCGTCGCAGCAGCCGCACCGCCGCGCCTCCGCCTCCGCCTCCTCCTCCTCCTCCTCCCCCGATGATTAGGCCCCCTCCAGTCCGGCCCCCTTCCCCTATTCCCCTCCTCCCCCTCCCCTCCTTCCCCTCCCCTCCCCTCCCTCCCCTGCGTCTTCTTCTTCTTCTTCTTCTTCTTCGTCTGTCCAAAAAAAAAAAATATAGTGAAGGAGGGTCAACGAGAAAAAGAGAAGAAAAAAAAAAAAGAGGGTCAAACGACGTCGTTTTGACCAAAACGACGTCGTTTTGGATTCGAGCCAGTATTCGAGCCAGTATTGTTCGAGCTCTCTAGCGGTGCCGTTTAATATAAAGAGAATCAAACAAAATTTTACATTTTTATATGTGGTATAATTAAAAATTGAGTGCAAAGAGAAAAGTGTTATGTAAATAGAATGACCCAATGTATTTGATAGTAGTGGTAAAACACAATTCATGACAATTTTGCCCTTATGTGTATTTTACAATCTTTTACTGTAGTAGAAAGTGCTAAAAAAAATATAATATTTGACTGCAAAAAAGTGGTAAAACTAAACAATGATACCAAGGGCTTGGCATATTTGTCATCATCGGTGATATTTAACAAGCATGTGTGACAATTGATTTCTAAAATTCAATCCCAACGTAGTTCATAAATAAGTAAATAAATAATCTTAATTTTATAATTTATTTATTTTTATTTCCTGCAAAGAATTCATCAACATCAAAATAAATACTGGTTTTTTTTTTCTTACCGGTGATGTAATATATACATTTTTTTTTTCTTTTGTAGCAATTGGACAATCAAGTTTTGTTACACTACATTCTACTTTTTTTTAAAACCTTTTTAACTCAAAACTGTTCAATTTTTCCTTAAAGCAAATCCATAATGCATACCTTTATACAAAAAATATTTAGAATTTATATTAAAAATATCACCCCTTTTTTCAAAAAATTATACATTTTATTTCGAGCCTGTAACGTGGAAATAAGAAAATTATTTTTCATGAAAAAAAATGATTTGTATGTGAAGCTTTTCCAGACATGTAGACAAGGAGGAGGGAGCGTCACGCGCACGGGGCTCCACCAGTGGCCAACCCCATTTTGTTCACTATTATTGCCCCTAGGCCCACGTCATAAATTATCTTTACTTTTTATTTTTATTTTTATTTTTTTGATTCTTTAGACAAATTTAAAAAGTAAAAAATTTAAAATTTAAAAAATAATAAAATAAGTCAAAATAACCCTGCAAAATCTATGGATTCCTTTGATCGTTTGGGAATAGGCTAATTTAGTAATTTTTTAACTAAAGGTAGGTTAAAAAAACTTATATGTTTAGGATGACTTTTTGGCTAATTATGAAAAGATGTGCAAAAAGTAGAGAGAAAAGAGAATCTTTGACTTTTTGGTATGAGTGGTTGATTTTTTGGCTAATTTAGTAACTTTTTGACTAATTGGCTAATTTAGTAGTTTTGGATAAACTATTGATAAGTCTTAATAGTTTGACTTAATTTTCATCAAGTTCTACTGAAAATTAGTTATAATAAAATCATACTAAAAATAATTTTTTGTGACAATTTTTTACATATGTCGCTAAAATTTGATAATTAGTGACTTTTTTGTCACGCTTTTTATAAATTGTTGCTAAAACTTATAGTTCTTGATTTTTTTGTGACAAATTTTTTAAATTATCTCTGAAAGTTGAAAATTAGTGACTTTTTTGTGATCATTTTTTAAATTGTGGTTAAATTAGTGATATTTTTTGTGACAAGTTTTTCAAACTATCATTGAAAATTAATAGTCAGTGATATTGTTTAATAGTGTTTGATAAAAATGTCAATAATTATCACAAGACCTATTGGATAATAAGTAAGTCCCTCTTTAATTTTTGAAAAGTATTGTAAATTATATTTTAAAAGATAAATTATTAAAAAAAATTAAAAATCTAAAATTTATTTGGTTTGAGATTTAAGCTACTACATGAGACAAATTTAAGTGACATGGTGCAATCACAATGCATGTACAAATCCTGATATTCCAGTTTTGTTGAACCATGCACCTAATCATAATTGTGAAAGGATTGGATCTCTAGTTGGGTGACTTCATTTGGGTTCACCTCAATCATTCAAATCATTTCTTCTTATTTGTAAAACATTAGTATAAAAATTCAACTTGATTAGAGATTAGTAACCACAATATTTAAAAGAATATATAATTATTTAAATTTTAGTTTTAATTAATATCCTTCAAATATTGGTTTAAAAATAATAAATAAAAAAGGGTGCAACTCTTCTCCTGTTCATGATTAGATGGGAGAGGTCCAGTTTGGCCCAATGTGAGCCTACATTAGACATGTTTTAACAATTCAAATAGATTATCTTGTGAAGCTTCTCGTCGATTACTTTGTTCATACAAAAATAAGGTCTATTGGATATCAAATTAATAACCACTTAATTATATTATATTTGCTTGTATAAAAAAATTTAGACAAATATAATTCGATCAAGTAACCATCGATGTTTGATCGATATGATATTTTGTATACTCAATGGACCCATAAGATGAAAAATTCGAATGGTTGAAACCAACTCACTGTGGACCGAATAATCCAATCATGGACTAGAGACAAGTTATTTCCCAGAAAAAAGAAACTTTTTTTTTTTTTTTTGGAGGGAGAAATCAAATCAACGGTAAAATTTATAAATATTAATAACTAAATTCATAATTTTTTTACTAATCTGTAAATATTTTTCAAAAACTCCACTAACCTGTAATTTTTGTTTTTTTTAACACTCTTCAATCTTTATTAAGCTTTCCTTGCATGATGCATATAGATCTATGAGATTAGAGAAAGACTATGTAGATAGCCGTGAACTATATGAATTTTATAACTAAAGAGAAAAATAATAGAATTTTATATTTTTTGAGGTATAATTAAAATAAATAAATAAAAAGTCATAGTTAAACATTACATGAGACATAATCAAATATATCAAAATAATATCATAACTAAATGAGAAAATTTATCATAACTAAATGAGAAAATAACATAACTAAGGATATATAGGGAGTGTTTGAGAAGAGAATTGGGCCAAAATAACAAATTAAAAGATAAAATAGGTTAAAATAATTAATAAGATAAAATGTCAAATCTAATCTATAATTATTTTATTTTTTCTCTCACAATCATTAAATCAATTACAAAAAAATAATCAACTTTTTAAACAAAACTATTTTACTAACTAAATTAAAATAATTAAAAATTTAAATAACAAACTAAAATATTTTACTTTCCAAACAATATAATAGGGGGTTTTTATTGGAGAAGTCTCCATGAGAATTGCAAGTTATGAGAGTTCATGAAGTCAAATGGAAAAAGAGATGAATGTGCAAATTGCAATGATTAGATTAGCATAACTTTCCCATTAAAATCTGCAATAAATGCCTATTAATATATGTCCGTTCAAGAAAAGTACCGCTGACACTTGTCAGCCAGGTGCATGGAACGGGATTTCAAAACGAGGAATACTATAAGCCTCAAATAATTTATTAAATATTTTATTAAATTTTTTATATAAATGTCGAATTTATATAAATACATATTTATATATAATATTATTAAAATTTGATAAAATATTTGATAGATTATTCCTTAACATTACTTTTTCAAAACAGCGTAGCAAAGTATTTTTTCAAAATTTAAAAAAAAGCATATTTTAAATATTTAAAAAAAAAACAAAAAATCTTACGTTCTATTTATCATTACAAATGGGCAGCGTGTAAAATTGGTCCCCTAGATCGGACTTAGGAGTGTTTTGAAAAATTGGTAAAAAATTAATTTTTTGACTTTTTAACTTTTTTTGTGACTTTTTTGACAAAAAATTTTGGTCATTTTGAATAAAAAAATTGACTTTTTTTGTTAAAAAAATTAAAAAATTAAAAAATTAACTTTTTATCATCGTTGCCAAAATGCTCCTTAAAAGGAGTCAACCTAGGATTGAATCTTGAATTAAGTTTTTGTCAACTTTTAAAAAATATATATATATATTTTAAAAATATTTAAAAAAAATCAAATCGAACATCAAACTTTTAAAGGACTTGGCTCAGAGCTTTTCCCAAGGGTCGAGCTTGCATTGACTTAACCTTAGGTCAGGCTCAAATTGATTTGGATCACTGTTCTTGAATTTCAGTCCATATACCAAGTAATTATCAAAATTAAGTGGCATTAAGAGATATAAAATATTGGATATAAGACAAGCATTGCCAGCGAATATTGATGAATACTGACTCAGAACCCAATCAATGTAAATGGAATGGGCTGGGCTTTTGTTTAAGTGACTGGGCTTTGCTTCAAGCTTTGCAAGTTGTTGGATGCGTTGACCCAGGTTGACCTCGGCTCTGCCCATTTGAAAGCTTTGAGTAAATTACACTAATCTAAATTATGTCTCTTTTACATAAGAAATTTGTTAATTGTATGATTGAAAAAAATGATTTTATCATTCATTTTACATAAAAATGCAGATTTTATCCTGTTTATCACTATGTCTACATATTATCGACATTAATTTTGATCATTTTAGCCTAACATAAAAAGAGGTTCGTATATATAAATAAATTTCTTATCACCAAACACAAAAATAATAAAACTCACATTAATAAATAATTTGGTTTATCTTCTATGATTTTTTTTCAAAATAATCTTATTGAACTTTTTATTATATCAAGACACATAAGCAAAGTACAATGATTCAAGTTAAAATTAAAGTAAATTGACATTAAAATAATTATTAAAAAAAAAAAGTAACTTACGTGTAGGTTCTAATAGGTGAATTAATTATCCAATATGTTCTATGATAATTAATGGCGTTTTTCATCAAACACTATTAAAAAACGTTATTAATTGTTAATTTTTAACGATAGTTTGAAATTTTTGTTACAAAAAATATCACTAATTATTAATTTTAGCGACCTTTTTAAAAAATCATCACAAAAAAATAACTAATTTTCAACTTTCAGTGACAATTTAAAAATTTTGTCACAAAAAAACGTCATTAATTATAAGTTTTAGTGACAATTTAAAAATCGTGACCAAAAAAGTATTAATAGTCAATTTTTAGGGACGTCTAAAAAATTGTCATAAAAAATTATTTTAACGACGATTTTACTATGATTTATTTTTAATAAAACTTGATGTGAATTAAGTCTAACTATTAGAATCTATTAATAGTTTATCTTTAAAAAAAATTATAAAAAAATAGAAAAAAAAAAAAAGAAAAAAGAGATAGCTTTACTTTTACTTTAGATATAGGTGATCACATTAATACACGAGAGATCTATGCCATTAGTAAGAGATTTTGGCCAAAAATTCGGAATTGGGATCCTCTCCATGTACTCCCTCCTTGCGCTCTGTCTTTGCAGGCCTTCGGGCCTACTTTTAGGCCCAATTTTGATAATCCGAACCGTTCATATTTTATGATTTATTCAGTATATCATACCTGTAAAAAATCAAGTTGATAGGATATCAGAAAGCATATGTTCGGAAAACTTTTTATTAAATTCTTTAAAAAAATAGTTTTTAGTTCAATTTTTCGAACACATACTTTCTGATATCCGATTAACTTAATTTTTTACAGGTATAATATACTGAATAAATCTTAAAATATGAACGGTTCGGATTATCAAAATTGGGCCTAAAAGTAAGCCCGAAGGCTTGCAAGGACGAAGCGCAAGGAGGGACTTGCAAGGAGAGGCTCCTGACTCAAAAATTCGTTTATGTATACAATTAAGTACGGAGTCATCAATCGAAATAGTGATTTTTTTGTTACCAGAAATGCTAAAGATGTTAATGTGTAAAAATTTTATAATGTAAAATTTTTAATAATTTTTTAAGGTCCTAACATTGCTCTTTTGTTACAAATGGGCAGCCCAATTACAAATTCTTAGAAGAAAGACAAAAGGCAAGAAATTGGGGGGCACTCTATTCGAATTCAAAATATGTTTCAGTAGGCTTAATTTAAATTTATAAGTTTTAATTTTTATTATAACTTAATACGAATTTACTAATAAGGACAATATATATTAAGCCCTAAAATAATTTTTTTTTTCACAGTATATCCTAATCAATTATTCCTATTCAAATCTCTGTATCTTCTTCCCTAAGAGATCAAAGTTCTTTTTCTTTTTCTTCTTCTTCTTCTTCTTCCCTCCAAAACTCCAATCCCCCCTACCAAAACTCACTATCATCATCAATATCATTGTTTTTTATTATTTAGAAACTTTAAACCCTAGAAGAAAGTTTGAACAAAATCAAGAAATGGATAAGAGTAATAATCAAAATAGTTTTTTGAAGTAACCCATAAAAAAGGAGGTAAGTATTCATATAAAGGGGTTTCACAATTTTTGTAAAGTACAATCAATTATTTTCTATATCGATTTTTTGACAAAAACTTGAAGGGTCTAATAGTTAGATTAACAATAACATATTATTGAAGTTGTTCTTATTTTGTCATTTAAAATAGTACATTATTTGAGAACTACTTTTTCTTGTTAGTGTCTAATACTTATGTGCTTATAAGTTTGATTTTTTACTTTTTTATGAGCATTTTTGTGGATAATTTATAATGTAATTTTTTTTTTTCTATATTGAAAAGTTTTATAATAATTATGTAAAAGTTTGATTATTATTTTTTTTTTGTATTTATAATGCTTATGTGCTTATAAGTTTTTTTTTTTTTTTTCTCTATTTGAGAATTATTTTTTGTATTGAAATTTTTTTGAAATAATTTAGCTTTTTTAGTTTGTTTATTATTTATTATTTGGGTTTACCTTGAGGGTAATTTGGAAAAAATAATAGGGTATAATGAGAGTAAAATAAAATTTTAAATAATTAAACAAGGTGTATTTAAAAATTAAGAGTACTTAATGATTTTTTGAATGTAAATTGAATTCCGACACTACTAAAAAATGCACTTTTTGCGATCGCTATAAGCTGCTCAAATAATAAAAATACAGTCGCAAAAGACCTTATGGGACGGTTTATGCGACGGCAAATGAAGATCGCGAATGTGGGGTGACAAATACTTTTTTGCAACCACAAAATAGCAGTCACAAACTATTTGAGACCACCTAACCTACTTATGACGACTAATGTTTTGTTGTCGCAAATTTTTTTTTAAAATTCCTACAATGTATTAGCAACCATCTTGTTACCGTCACAATTTTTTTTTTTTAAAAAGTCCTACAATGTTTTAGCAACCTATATTCTCATATATATATATATATATATTCAAATATTATATACAATAAATGTAAAGTGATATTTGCAAAAATTCTAATATTCATGTATTAATTTCCATCACTTCCCTCAACAAAATTATCTTTCTTCAAAAAAAAAAGTGTACATACAAAATATAAACTTCTATACATGCAAAACAAATATTCATCAACCATCCTTAAAAGTATGTATACAAAACACTAATAGATTCAAGTACTCAAATAATAATAATAATAATAAAATCTTAGTTTAGCTCTCAATATCACCAACTCAATCATATCAACTACTCCCTTAACACTACCTACAAAAATATACATCAATATATTCTTGTCCCTTGGGACATCAACTAACAAAGCTAGACCTGTTAAAGCAAACAAATTTAAATATCAAATAACAAATAAATAAGCACAAATATAAGTACTATGCTGCAAGAAGAAGAAGAAATAATAGAATAAAAAGTTTGCAAGAACAACAATCTTTTCATGATATTCTTTAACTTCAGTTAAAGACCTACAGAGCTTTCAAAGGGTTGTCAATTATTTACTCTTCCCCAATGGACCTCATCATGTCAAGTGGTGTTACTTGTTAATCTTATAAATCTCAACTGAGTGCAACATAAAGTCACCAACTACAAAGAGATCAAAAACAGGAAAGTTGAGAAAATGTAGGACTCAAAATAAAGCTTAAGTTTCCCCCATAAAAAGAAGTAATACATAAGACAATACCTAACGATTCCTCTCAAAGATTAAAAAGCACCTTTGGAAACAACCAATCCTAAGACTCAGTTGTGAGGATCTCATTTAAACACTGCACCCAAAATAGTAAAATCATCCAAAGTACAAAATAATATGAATGGATTATTAATAAAATTGCTTTACAAAATTTACATAATAAATTAATCAAGCTAATAAAACAATTGGCTAAACAATGACAAAAGAGCACTGTTGATCAATTTAACACCATTGAGTACTTCATTGGCAAGAATATCCCATCAAACAAAATACTGATCAAACAAATGTCCCAGTGCATCAACACAAATACCATACGAATAAGTCATTTCATGATAGATAAGTTATTATATGAACCATTCTTCATGCTCATAGAAAGTAAAATATATATATTAGATAACTTCATATACGGATTGACTTAATCTAGAGACCAATCCTATAGTCAATTGTAACAATATCTCTATTCATCAAATGAACTAATAAAGTTAGAGAAGCACCTCATTTTCTTTTCAAACTTGTTGCTCACTAGATGCATCTGGCACCTACAATTTGTTGGTATAATGTGTTAATAATTTCCATATGTATATATATATAAATTTGATAAAACGTAAAATTCATCAATTTGTATGTATTGCACCTCTCTCAAACTCGTACTCCCAGCCACACCCTATGACTCTAAGAACAAAACATGTGTCGTCAAGTTCTCGATCATTGTAGTGAACCTAGACTCAATGTCTTGTGTCACACGTCATGTGATCTCATCAATAAATGAAGGGGCTGTTGATGATTAGAACGGGCGACTGCCTTGTGCATACACCGCACTCCAGGGCACTCCTCTCCCATAATACCCATGTCCATCCTTTCCAACAATTTTATGGTAAATCTCATCGCAATACTCAGTCGTATGTTGCTCCTTAGGAACTTTCCAAAGATGTGCGTTGTATTCCTCTTACATTTTGAAAACATAAGGACAATGTCTGTAAAAAGAAAAATGTTTAGAAACTTTTAAACCATAGACATACCACAATTGCCACCACATCGGGATCATTCAAGTTATGTGCCCTCTTCTAAAGACTCATCTTATCTATCCGCTCCCCTTTATGTGTCATTTGTAATTTTTTTTCAAGTTAAGAGCTCAAGTCTTCATAACATAATAAGTTGTAAGTGCAGCACTAGATCAATACATTGAAACGAATATCTGAGAAAGATGTCCTTTCAGTCGTATGTGGAGGCCCACGAAATCCCCGATTAGAAGAATTTTTCTTAGCAATCGCCTATGACATTGGTTAGAAAAACATTAGTTACTTATCATTAAAACATTAATTAAAATTTTATAAAGAATACCTATACATGTACTTCTTTACTTGCCCAATATTGCACAAGTTCCTTCACTGGGTTGGCACTATGTTACTAGGTACTCTACAAGCAATGTTCAGATCATTCTTGAATGGAACTGTCACGACCCAAACCCGCCCCTATGGGTTTAGCACCGTAACCAGCCAGTAATCCTAGATTACCGAAGGCCTGCTTAACAGTAATACAATAACACAGAGTATAGGGGCTTGGCGGAAGCCAATACAGTAAATAAACAATGTCCAATGAGCTGTGACATTCTGTATGCAAAAAGACTTTTCATACATTATGCAGTCGGTGACAAAACAGTATGTACATTATATACAACCATTCAGGGCAGGGACTAAAACCCTATTAAAACAGTACAGTATAGTCTATACAGTAATACAAAACGGTACAGAGATAAACGGGGAAGTAAAAAAAACACCCCTAAGCCAAAACTTGAACAGGCTTGGAACCTCGCAGTGAGGCACAAAGGTTGGCTTGACAAAACTGGAGTTTACCCCGACGCTTCTAGCATTGGTCCGATGCCTGTACACCTACATATATATATGAGCAATGAACTAAAGCCCAGTGAATAACATAATGCGTAAAGAGGTTTAGAATGAATGTCCTTACAGTAATGAAAACAGTTCATTAAATCAGTATTTCAATCTTTCAGTCAGAACAGTCATTCAGTCATATATGGTACATCCATTAGCATAACAGTACAGTAAACAGTAGGTCTTAAAAGACCGAACATTAAATGATGGCCATCAATCAGTAAACAGTAGTGGTTCCACGAGGGAACCGACAGAGATCTCTGTAACAGTAACAGTAAACAGTAGGTGCTAAGGATGCCACAGTACAGTTCAGAATATAGGACATACATTCATTCAGTAAACAATATCAGTTCAGTAAACAGTTCAGTTCAGTGTTCAGAAAATAATCATTTTGAACATATCTTTACACAATTGTTACTCACAGAGTTCTGGGCTACAGTAGGCTAGAGCGTCTCCTCGAAATGCCAACCCTAGACAGTACAGAGTGAACACACACTAAGCTACACAGTTAGGAATAATAATAATTTAATCCCTAAATTGCCTCGATGTGGTCCTACATCTATATCCTCATTAAGATGTCTTAAACTAGGCCTAAGAATGCCTAGGATGGGATGAGAATGCAAAGATGCACTTTTAAACACTTAACAAAAATTTCAGAAAACAGGGGTCTCGCTCGAGCGTGGTTTTCTTCGCTCAAGCGAGCTTGTCAAAACAGTAGGGTCGCTCGAGCGTGGACTTCCTCGCTCGAGCGTGCATCTGCGTGCACCAAGATTCTGAGAGCTTGAAATTTACGCTCGAGCCACCATTCCTTCGCTCGAGCGGAGCTCAGAAGAAACGATGGTCGCTCGAGCGTAGAATCCTTCGCTCGAACGTAGAAGCCAAATTCTGAAATTTCCAGATTTGCCTCCCAAGCTCAAACCAAGCATTCCTAAGCTCAAAACTCGACCTCTTGGGCCCAATTTCTGGAAAACACATCTAAACTCAATATACAACAAGTTTCAAAGCTCAATTTGTGAAATCAAAGCCCAAGGGTGAGTCAATTAAATCCAAATTCAAACCCATTTTCATGAACATGAAGAACATGCAAACATGCATGAATTCAAATCATTTCAAAGCTTCAATCTAATGCTCTAGTGAGCCAATTGTTCCAAAAACATGGTGAATTCATGGTCCATTGTAAGAATATGAACATGCATGTACAATTTCATGAAGAACAACATCAAAACTCAATGATGTAAACATGCATACATGAATTAAACTATAATTCAACAATCTAAGACTAAATCATGTCTTAGTTCATCAATTTGACATGAATCATTCAAGAATCACTTAAATTTATGAACAAAAGGGTAGTTACTCTACCTTAAGTCTTGAATGCAAGATGAACAAGCTCAACTATGAAATCTATACTTCAAATCTTTCAATTCAAGCCAATCTTCAAGTTTGAACTCAACTCTCTCACTCTTGGTCAGCAAATGCAAGAAAAGAGCTGAGCAAAATGTGTGCCTAAGTGTATATTAAGGCTCAAATATTGATCATATAGTGGGCCATTCATAATGGCATTAAGGTAAATATGTCAACTATGCAATTTAGCTTATTTAAATCTAATTTAATCATACCAAATCACTTTTTCAATAATTATACCATAAAATCACATAAATTATGATGATCATAAAACACTAATCGATTTCTGGTTCGGCCGCGATAAGGCCTTCAATTAGCAGTTCGATCATAAAGACATAAATAGATAATGAAACGGGCAACAGATAGACATGCAATTCAAATAGATGCACTCAATCAATCAGTTTCAGATTTCAGTCAGTTAATTCAGTATTTCGATTACTTCAGTTATCAATCATAATCTGTCTCGGTTTAACAGTAATCAGTAGTCATTCAGTAAACAGTGGTAAGGGTTATTACAGGAACCCAATACTTGGACTTTGTCTTGCCTTTATGATCTTTCCACGATGTCCTACAAAGTCACATACAAACCTCCTTGAATTCATCTAGACAGTATACCAAGTTGTTCTACAAAGCACAAATTGAAAGCCAATTTCATTCTCATAATTATAAAGCATACACAAATGTACAAGTAAATGATCAAAATTAGAAATCCACAGACCATCACACAACCTATTAACACTAAATACAATTAACAAGAAATCAGAAATCAAATAACTAATAACCAATAACTTGGAAAAATTAAAAATCTAAGCATAAACCTTAACCCTAATTAGCAAAAAGGAAAAACTATATACCTTCACCTCCTGCCAAATATTCTACTTTATATCAACATGCATCACCTTCCAACTGAGATATGTAAATGGGACTCTATGCCCGCTGCGCACGATCAACCCTAATTGTCCCTTCAACTTTTTGCCATCATCCTCCATCGGCTGAGACTTATCATCAAATTTTACTTGGATCTTAGTGCCTGTACCCCATTCCTTTATCCCTCGGGAAAATCCTCGACTTCGTCGTGCTGAGGTAGTTGATACTGTATGTGGAAATGAAACAGATAAAGAAGATGCTCCATCCATAGTGTGAGGTAATGAGGGACTTGCCCGCACACGTTAAGCCTCATCAATAGTGCAAGAGGCCTTAAAGGTCTTCTTCTTTCGCTTCATCCTAAAATAAAATAAATATGAAAAGGTTAATACACAAGAAATATGGATATCAATTTACTTCTAATATAACACAAGATATAAATATAAACAAATGATATAATCAGCTTCAAAACAAATAGAACTTTAACAGTAAAGTTTACCTCGAAACATATAGAGAAGATGCTCCATCCATAGTGCAAGGTAGCGAGGGACTTGCCTACATACGTAAAGCCTCATCCATAGTGCAAGGAGCCTTAAAGGTCTTCATCTTCCGTTTCATCCTAAAATGAAAGAAATATGAAAAGGTTAATACACAAGAAATATGGATATCAATTTACTTATAATATAGCACAAGATATAAATATAAACAAATAATATAAATCAGTTTCAGAACAAATAGAACTTTAACAACAAAGTTTACCTCGAAACATATAGAGAAGATACTCTATCCATAGTGTGAAGTAGCAAGGAACTTGCCCGCACACGTAAAGCCTCATCTATAGTGCAAGGGGCATTAAAGGTCTCCCTCTTCCACTTCATCCTAAAATGAAAGAAATATGAAAAAGTTAATACACAAGAAATATGAATATCAATTTACTTATAATATAACACAAGATACCTGTTAGCATCCTCGGTTGTCTTCCCAGCAATTCTTCCTTTGGGTGATATTGATAACTGTCAAGAGTGCAAATTAAATTCAAAATCAATTTAATACATGAAAAATAGCATCAACTAACAAGATATATTCATAAAAAAAACTCTTGGGAATACTGACTAAAAAGACAACATCAACTCCAATTTCATCTAGGACCTATCAAGTAAATAAATAAATAAATTACCTAACATTCAATTAACAGTAACAAAAAACATAAATCATCTTGATTCAACACTCTAGGTAACACAAGTAGCCCAAAGTTGGAGATTACAATACCAGCAATTCAGAAAACAATAATCAAATATGTATGAAGTATGGGTGATGCAAACCAATAGAAGAACAAGAAAAATTAAACAATGAACCTGGTTGGTCAGCTCTTCAGTTTCCTCTTCAGTCTGCTTAGCTGGGGACATTTGCTGTAAGCAAGCTTGTAATTTTGTTATTTGTTGTCTAAGCCTGATTAGCTAACATGTTGAAATTTTAGTTGTTACCTGTAGAATGTGGATACAAATAAAAATAAGAAGATAAATCTGAATATAAAAACAAGAAAGAGAAATACGTCCCAGAATGTACCTCATTTCCTGTTTTTGCAGTTCTTTTTATCTCCGCAACAAGTTTCTTTTCCTATATCAACAAGTAATCTATAATTAAATCAAACACTAAAAACTTGCAACATAAACATTACCTATAAACTCTTTAACATACTTCTAATTGCAAGGTGGTGATTTCCCTCTCAATTGCATTGGCCATTTTAAAGAATAGTGTGGTTAGCTTACTTGCAAAGCTTCAAGAAGTTCTTGGTAGTGAGGGGACAATGATCCGTATACAAGTCCACAACGATGCCTCCTAAGCTCATAACTATCGGAACCGACATTGTAATTGAATAAAAAACAACCACTATAGCAAGTAAACATTCATTATAAAAAGAAAGAAAATCTTTATGAAGCTCTACACCAAGCTCATTTTGGGAATACTACTAAGTTGATGAACACTTAATAAAACAACACATAAACATATATAAATTTCTTACAAATTTAGCAATTAGGCACGAGACATTTTAACAATATTTAAACTTTTCTTATTTGCAAATAATAAAAACCTAAGAAACACAGATCATAGTTCAACCCTCTTCCTCAACATCAATTGTTGCTCCTTCTATTCTTTCTCTCACCCGACCAATTTCTTCATCATGAAGCATAGCGTTGTCTTCCAAATATTGAGTCATATAGAGTTCAACTTGAGGGTTATCATTAGAATTCATATCAAAAAGACCTCTTTGAGACATCTTTACCACAACTTGCCAATCTGGTTCCAAGGGATTAGGAACATACCAAACTTGCTCGGCTTGGGATGATAATATAAAATGTTCATTGCTAACATGATCGGTTGGGCACAACAAACGATTGAAGTTGACTAATGTGAATTTGAAAACGTCTTCCATTTTCCCTCTAGTGTTATCAACCCAATCACACTTAAACAACACATATTTCATATTGTTAGTGTACCGGATTTCAACAATATCAGTCAACTGTAGGGGTGCAACTCGGGCGAGTTTGGTCGAGTTGGGGGTTTGCCCAAGCCCAGCTCAAATTGTGTTTGGCAGTGCCCAAGCCCGCCCGAGCCCGACCATCAACCCGAACATGGCTGCCCAAGCCCGGACCAAGCTTTATAATTTGAACTCGGGTTAGCCCGAATTGCCCGAATTTCCCAAAATTCACAAGGCAACAAATAGCCACTTTACATGATAAAGGCACGATTTTAATCTTGGCTTAGTGCTCTGCTAAACCAATTTCGCACACCTAGCTCCACTCGAATCACTCAACTCCACTCACTAGCCTACCTCATTGCCTCGCCTAACCATTGCAAGCTATGATTAGAAGGGCGTCATGTTGCCATGCCAATCTAGGTCAAGAGTAAGGCCTATGAACCCCCTTAGGTTGGTGTCTCAATCAAGGGATGCTCGAGGAATCTATGACCCTATGCAAGATCACTAGGTCCTTGTGGAATGGGGACTAAAGTTGGTGATCACTTTAATATTAAGGACAGCTATTTAATTTAATTTATACATATATTATATAATTTATATAATATATTAAATGCAATTCGGGTTCGGGTTGTTTGGGTTAGTCACTGATTCTGCCTAGGCCCGGCCTGAATTACAATTCGGGCATCAAAAATCTGCCTAGGCTCGTCCAGATTACAATTTATTGTTGCCCAAGCCCTAAAAAAACTCAAGCTGGGCATGGGTTGCTCGGGTTGAGCCCGCCCGAGTTGCACCCCTAGTCAACTGTCCATAGTAGTATACAGCACCGACGCGAGGACTCTTGTCCTTTCGACTAGCATAACTCATTGTATCAGCCTTTAAAGTTACACCACTATTTTGAGTCACCCAACGATTATCCACAGCCTTCACACAAAAACAAAACCCATTGATAATGTAACCATTGAACCGCCTAGCCAAGGTGTGAGGACCATCTGCTAATCTATTGATTTCTTCAGTAAATGTAATATTACTTGTCCTTCGCAAGGTCCGAACCTATTAAGACAAATATAAATTCAACTTCAACTTCAACTGCAGCTCAAAATTTATGTATATTTAGATATTTGAAATGAAATGTCTAAATACATACATGATCCTTAAACCAAGTGTAGAATGTTTCGAAATGCTCAGATTGAATTTGATGATTGCTTGCACGTGGCATTTTGCTCTTAATGACTTCAAGGAGTTTGCTGTGTAAATTGAAAGAGAATAGTAAATATCATATAGATTTCACTTTAGAATTTTACAATACTGGAGGAGTGATAAATTACCTTATGAATGGTGCAACTGAACTTGTATTGAACAACACATATCAGTGACACT
This sequence comes from Camellia japonica, assembly GCA_030407325.1. Classification (NCBI taxonomy): domain Eukaryota; kingdom Viridiplantae; phylum Streptophyta; class Magnoliopsida; order Ericales; family Theaceae; genus Camellia; species Camellia japonica. The sequence continues at coordinate 15,915,203 of JAPPVO010000019.1, read as the reverse complement.
GTTATAATTCATTATCATTAAGATAAAATATTGTACTTTCCCCTACAGCTCGACCCATGTTGTCATCACTTTTATTGTTTCTCCTCGGTCGATTAGATTTGGTTTCCACATCAAGGAGATAGCGAGAACAAAAGTTCATGCATTCTTCCATCAAATACCCCTTAGCTATTGAACCCTCCGAATGAGCTCAATTATGCGCATATATGAATACTTCCTACCATGCTTCAACAAACATGATTGAGTTTTCACATTGCAGCAAGGACAAGCATATTCACCTTTCGTACTCTGTCCTGATAAGTTGGCATAGATAGGAAAGTCACTGATTGTCCATAATAGAGTTGCATGCAAATGAAACATTTCATTGGTTGATGCTTCAAATGTTTGTTCACCTTCATCCCATAATTCCTTCAACTTCTTAATCAATGGTTGCAAATACACAACGATCATATCGCCAGGTCCTTTTGGCCCATCAATTAGCATAGACAAAATCAAATTTGGTTGCTTTATGCACATCCATGGTGGTAAATTATACAAAATCAACACAATTGGCCCAGTGCTATGAACTATGTTCATCGATCTAAATGCGTTGAATCCATCTGTAGCCAACCCAAGACGTACATTACGACTATTACTAGCAAAACAAGTGTTTCACCGATCAAAGTCCTTCCATGCAAGGGAGTCAGCAAGATGCCTTAACGCACCGTCATCAACCCTTCTTCTACATGCCATCTCATGAGCTTTACTGTTTTCGATGACATAAACAATCTCTGCCCTTGGCTTCAAAGGGAAATACCTCATCTGTTTTGCTGTTACCCGTTTACCCGATTCCCTTTCATCATTTCTAACACCACCATTTTGTTTCCATTTAGAACTACTGCATATAACACATTTATCAAGCTTTGTATCCTCTTTTCTGAACAACATACAACTATTGGGGTAAGCATTAAAAGTTTCATATGTGAAACCCAAATCTGTAGTAACCTTCTGAGCTTGATAATATGAACTTGGAAGTTTTGTGCCCGTAGGAAAAGCCTTATTCAAAAGTTCAAGTAACATGTCAACGGACTTGTCGGTCCATTGATTGAGCACCTTCATATGCAAAATTCGAACAATGAATGATAGTGAAGTAAATTTGTGACAACCCTTTAGATGAGCTCGATTACACGCATGTATGAATACTTCCTACCATGCTTCAACCAACATGATTGAGTTTTCACATTGTAACAAGGACAAGCATATTCACCTTTTGTACTCTATCCTGATAAGTTGGCATAGACATGAAAGTCACTGATTGTCCATAATAGAGTTGCATGCAAATGAAACATTTCATTGGTTGATGCATCAAATGTTTGTTCACCTTCATCCCATAATTCCTTCAGCTCCTCAATCAATGGTTGCAAATACACATCGATCTTATCTCCATGTCCTTTTGGATCATCAATCAACATAGACAAAATCAAATTTGGTTGCTTCATGCACATCCATGGTGGTAAATTATACGAAATCAACACAATTGGCCAAGTGCTATAAACTATGTTCATCGATCTAAATGGGTTGAATCCATTTGTAGCCAACCCAAGATATACATTATGACTATTACTAGCAAAACAAATGTTTCGCCGATCAAAGTCCTTCCATGCAAGGGAGTCAACAGGATGCCTTAACATAACGTCATCAACCTGCTTTTATGCATGCCGTCTCATGAGCTTTGTTGTTTTTGATGACATAAACAATTTTTGCAACCTTGGCTTCAAAGAGAAATACCTCATCTGTTTTGCTGCTACCCGTTTACCAAATTCCCTTTTATCATTTCTAACACCACCATTTTGTTTCTATCTAGAACCATTACATATAACACATTTATCAAGCTTTGCATCCTCTTTTCTGAACAACATATAGCTATTAGGGCAAGCATCAAAAATCTTATATGTGAAACCCAAATCTATAGTGACCTTCTGAGCTTGATAATATGAACTTGGAAGTTTTGTGTCCGTAGGAAAAGCCTAATTCAAAAGTTAAAGTAACATGTCAACGGACTTGTCGGTCCATTGACTGAGCACCTTCATATGCAAAATTCAAACAATGAATGATAGTGAAGTAAATTTGTGATAACCTAGGTACAGATTAATTTGTGTATCTTCCAAAAGTTTAAAATATTTTAAGGTTCGTCATTTGCCCCTATCCAAACCAGATCATCTTCCTTTACATGGCTTGGATCATTTGCCCCTATTTGGGCTGGATCACTTGCAGTTAGTTCATCATTCTCAACACCCATATGTGGAATTCCCAAGGCCTCTTCTATTATCCCAACCACATTATCTCTAGTCACTGAATCCACCATTAATGTTTGGTTTTCTTGGTTACCATGTAATTGGACATAGGATTCCCGATGATGAATCCAAATTTTGTACTTTTTTACGAACCCATTGGAAATAAGATGCTCTCTTACAACCTCTCGTGAAAAATTATATCGATTACTACAAATTCGACACGGCCAACTAATCAATGAACTTTCATCTTTATTGTTGTATGCAAATCTCAAGAAGTTATCAATCCTATTTACGTAATCAACTGACATCTGATTTGGTGAATCAATCCAATTCTTGTCCATCTTTCTATTTCTTTAATTGTTTTTATACACATCCATAAAAAGAATGAGTTTGCAAAGTATCACAATAACAAATGCATGACTCATTAGCACAACTAATCATCGTCATAAAAAATTAGAAGAGAGAGAGAGAGATTTTGAGCATAACTGAATCTGAAAAATAGTGGTGCCACAAGCCAGTGGTGTTTGAGGTATAAGATAAATGTCAACAATCTACTATAAGTCTCAAAAGAATCAAAATCAAAATCAATGTTCACTTTAATACGTTAGATATGAATTTTTCAACCAAAATCATCTACATGCCATACACATCCAAAATCATCTACATGCCATACACATTTACTTTCCCACCCCAGGGCCAATATTCACCTTATTCTAGTTTTCATTTTGTACATGAACATTTTTCATTTTGGACTACTAGCTCTTCTTGTTCACTAGGTAGGGCTATGCAGAAACAGAGGTGGGGGAGCTCTGATCTGATGATAAGGATGCTCTGTACTACTAATACTACTACTAGTACATCATTAGCTTCAGCTTCAGCTTCAGTGATAACATATTGTTTTGGTATAATCAAGTTTCACATAACCAAGTTGCACACACCTATAATTATCCAACTAATATTGTGCACTAGATACAACCTGTTAACAAATGCACGTTTATCACCAACAATTAAAAATAGATAAAATAACTATTTTATAAAATAAAATAAAAAGCATAAATCTTAGTCTCTAGAAACAAGATAATGGCCAACAATCACAAGACTTTCCAATGGAATATCTTTTCAAAATTTTCACAATGCCTTTCACATAAATCAGAGGATTCATTCATGTGGGGTACAATTTTAAGCTAACTGCTCAAAGAGAATATTTCTATGATGATGACGTTGATAATAATTTTAATTAACTGTGAATGAGGCATTTTATTTATTAGAAAACAACTGAATACTAACCACATAGAGCCATAGAAATTTATTCTGTTACATATAAGTTCTATCAGCACCAAAGACCCAACAACAACAATATTAACGGCGACAATTAAGTTCTTGAGTTGGGGTTAGGTTACAAATGACCACTGAAATTCATAACATATCCACAACAGAATTTCTTGATATTGATAGTATCAAGATTGTGAGAAATTTAGTTCTTGACCTTATTCCAATTTAAAAATTACAATTGAACTCTTTCCCAGATTTTAATGAGAGTTTAGATTACATGGGACAGACATCTAGATCAATCAATACTGGAGAAATGCAAACAAGGAGTAAAACAGGTATGGGATTGTCAAACCACACAAACTATCTAACAAATGTATAAGAAAACAAGGATCTCTATTAAAAGTGTTAGTGATCATTGGGAATCGAAAAAGGTTTTGGTTTTCCTGGATTTGTAGATTTCTTGGGTCAGAAACGAAATTCAAAACTCTTTCATACTATCAGACTCTAAACATCTGTGCATTTTGAACATCAAGAATGTTTTAGGATTCTAGAAAGTAGATGCTTGTTATGTACCTGAGATTGTATAAATTCCACAAGTTCTTACAATCTTGAAGCTTGCTGAGTATGAATCCCACTGGAACTCCTTTCTGGTGGAGGTAATCTTTCCAGAATTATTTGAAGGTAACTATGACAAGGACAGTATAAAAGTGAGCCATCAATTCAGGCTATATTAAGACATGATGGACTCAAATATGCATAAACAGAGGCAAAACCTTTGTATTATATGAACTATCCAGCTCAAGTGTTGAACCAGCAGCAGCTACAATGTAATAACCCGACCCTCGTACTTGATTCTGGTATATTTTCAGTCCTTAAATTCTGCGCTCTTAAATGCTTATTGTGGAATTTTATATGGAATTAAGTTTAACTAAGTAATCCTATAATTATGGATTCATATCTGTTTAATAAAGAAAGACATCTGTTACACTTATAATGTTTGCATCAGCAATTGGAAGCCTTAGGAGCTAAATTATCTGAAAATGATTTTATATATGTGATCAGCATAATTTTTAAGTAATAATAAGCATGTTTACGAAATTTCAATTTTGGGATGATTAAACGATTAAAATTTTGTCCTTATTCACATTTTATATAAGTTTTCATGTTTCTTGCATATTGACTTAGACTTATTTCAAGACAAATTCGTGAAAGAGAGAAATTAGGGAAGAATAGGGCTTGGAAGGAAGTTCCACAAGAAGAAGTTAAGAAACCTTGTGAGGGTTGTAGAATTTGAACTCAAGGTATGTTAAATTTACTCTAGACAAGCTCTCTCTTGATCATGTGTGAAAATTCCCCTTTTCATTTGTGAGGAAGGGTTTATTAGGTTCATATTTATACACTTATGGTTTGTAATTGAGAAGTGGGTGTGATTCATGTTTGATTACAAAGGGCTTCTCATCAATTAGTTGTGTTGAAACTAATTTAGGTGTTGTAAGAAATTTATACTTCAAGCTTTGGTTGTTATGCCAACCCCATGAATTTATATTTATGAATTGTGTTATGTTTTATGGATGTAAAAAACTTAGATTAAAAGATGGAATTTGGCAAGGTTAGGTTATGACTTGATGCTCAAGTTCCAATTCATGCTATGGTGGTGTTAGGTTAATGAATTGCAGTAATTTTATCTAAGATTGCATGTAAAATGACTTGGTGATGTTGAAATTTGGGTTGGAACCGAGCTGCCCCAAAACAGGGGTCACCACCGCACGTGCGGACAAAGAAGAAAAACTGGAAATGCATACTGTCTACGGTCGCTTGAGCGGAGGGGGAGGACCGCATGTGCGGTGCATGTCCGCTCGAGCGGAGGGTCCGGCCGCACGTGCGGCCTGGGCTGGAAAAATGGTTCGCTCCGTTTTGCATGCTCAACCCTCTGGTATTTTTAGAATATTTTTCTGATGAACTTAAGATGGTTGTAAATTCATGCAAAGTGTAAAGATTCAGGAAATGATTTAAGAAAGAAAAGGGAACTAATGTGCAAGTTTTGCGTGTGTGCAGGACACACTCTAGGAGGAAGTAACACGTCATCTCAACACTGTGAGTAATAGAACGAACGTAGTATGCGTTACTTACAACTACCAATTGCCATTAGCACTCTGTTAATTGCAGGTTAATCATGTTAACGGATATGAACGATGGAACAAATGTGTATACCTCTGTATGACTCTGATTAATAGTTGATGTGAACATTCTATTTTTCATAAGTAAATTATGTCTGATTAATAGTTGATGTGAACATTCTATTTTTTGTAAGCAAATTATGTCGTTTATTAATGAAGAAAGAGAATGTATATTCATTCTGGAATAATGGTTTTAGTGTAACTATGAAAGCATACCGTTTTGCTACTAATGGGCCTGAGGCCGATCAGTTATAAATCATCGAGTATGGATATTTCTGAGGGATCAAAATAATTTGATAAGCTATGTGCATCCGTATGAATCTGAAATAGTTCTGTTGTGTTACATATGGACCCAAGGTCATTCAGAACCTACGATATGAATGCAAAGGTTTAACGTTATTATATGCTCTCTATAATAGTATGACTCTTATTCTGCTATACACGAGATAACTGTGTTAATCGGTAACTAAGTCATGAAAAGTTTATGTGCACTATTCCATAATGAAATTCTTAAGGAACTAAGGTTATTCTGTTTTTGTTTATCCGTTTCAGTTATGCTATGTTACGACATAATATGCATTGTTCGGTCTTTATGACCTAATGATTTCTGGTATGGAACAAAGTGCTGTACGGAACTAAGTGTTATTTCTGGGCCGCTAGGCCGTTCTGTTATTTCTGGGCCGCTAGGCCGTTCTGTTATTTCTGGGCCGATGGCCGTTCAGTGTAATACAGGGCTTAATGCCATTCTGACAAGAGCTTAACGCCATTCTGATAAGGGCTGTATGCCATTCTGATAAGGGCTGTATGCCGTTCTGTTTAAGGGCCAATGTGTAAATGTGTGAATCCACCAGGCCAAGGGCTAATCTGTGATGTTGTGAACCGACGAGGCCGTTTTGAATAGTAGTACAGAATCAGATTAACTACTTGTCTTTTACATTATATATTTGCATTGCGTGCATTGTAATTCGAGTTGAACATTGAGTTATCTAAGTACTATATTCACTGAGATTGTCTCACTCTGCATTTTGTTTGATTCTGTAGGTAGTAAATCTGGAGGTCAGCCATAATCCTCGATGCTCGTCTTCCTTTGACAACCTCTCTGTGTCCAAGCATTTGGGTGAAGCCTACCCATTTTTGTGAAGTTGCTAAGTTTTGGCTTATTCTCTGTTCCTATTATATGTTGAAGTTTCCAATGTTTTTGTTATATGCCCAAACAGGGCGGGGTTGTATAGTGTATGTAAATATTTATTCTCTGATTCACTGTTTGTGATCCTAGCATGATAGTGGTCGCTCAATGGATGTAGTTTCTTTTTATTTCATGTTATTTTATGATATTTAATGCTTCCGTTCAGGCCCCATATGTATGTATATCAGATTTAATGTCTGTTTCCGATTAGGTCATGCCCAAACTTTTAGGGCGGGTTTGGGACGTGACATACAACCTCTTTATTAATCCCTTTGATTTGTATGTAAGGATTAGGGACATCTTGTAGATGATTAGCCTCTTTATTAATCCGTTTGATTCCAAAAAAAGATTCATGATAGCATAAGTTATAAAGGAATCCCAACAAAGACAAAGCATTAACTGAAATTTGAAGAAACGACAATTCTCGTGACTTAATTTTAGCAATAGATTCTTTACATAAACAGGTCAAGCACAAAATTCAAATTAGAAGAAATATAAGGGAAAGGAAAATACCACATAGCATGCGTAAGTCATTAGTTCAAGAAATTGAGGTGTACATTTTCTGTGAAACTAATCTGTAACTGTCAACCAAGTCAGGGGAGTAACAAGAAAAAGAGTTTAGAACCAAGTTCATTTCATTGTGCATCAGACAGGATATCTTCTCAAGAAGATGAGAATAAGAGGATTGTATGGCAACACTAATTAAAACATCCATGTATTATGAGTCCGACAATTATGGTTATTACTGAAAGTACTCTGGCACGAACATCAAAGTTATAGAGCAAAACAATATTTGAAAATAAGATAGAATCCACTATAGCGATCCCAGTTTTGACCCAACTCTTGTAGTATTCCGGACTCGGGTTTAATGCTTTTATATTGATGTTTACCTCTTTCCTCCTTTGTATCTCTTGAATTTGGCCTTTGGGTTATTGTGGTTGCATTTGGAACAGGTTGGTTGCTTGTTTTTCCCAAACCTTGTTGCCCAGATTTTTGCTTCTCCGCTCGAGCGGCCTTTCTTGAGCTCGAGTAGGCTGTGTATATTTTGGTCCTTCGCTCGAGCGGGGTTTGCAAACACTTAGTACTTTGCACGTCTACAAAATACTGGAGGAGTGTTTTCTATGCTCAAGCGGCGTTTCCTACGCTCGAGCTGGTGGGCACTCGAGCGGACTTTCTTGTACTCGAACGGTTTGTCTGTTGTCTGCAAAGTTCTGAATATGTGTATTCTGCGCTCGAATGGGCCACTTTTGCGCTCGAGTGAAACAAAATGTTGTGTCTGACGCTCAAGCATCAACTTCTCTGCTCGAGCGGACTGCGCGTATATCAGATCGCAAAAGTGATTTTTTACATCACTTTTTCATATCTTTTCATCCTAAACCTTAAAGTTGAGAGCCTCTCTCTCTAAAACTCACATTCTCTCTACTTTTCCACCTAGATCTAGTGATCTCCTCACCCTCCTTCCTTTTATAAAAAGATTGAGCTCCTCAAGATCTTTATTTTTATCTGATTGGAAGTTCGTTTCGGTATTGTTGGAGATTTACCTTTGCTTTGCTTGGTCTTCTAACTTGAGGTAGGGATATTCTACACCATAATATAGTTTTTAACCTAGATATTTGTTGTTATGTATAAATGGTGAGATTTGGGGATGATTTGAGGAAACCTAGGATTTGCGATTCAAATTGAAAAAAGGGGTTTTTATGATGTGTTACCTAAATGATTATGGGGTTTTGGATATGAGGTCATCATGTGTTTAAATAATTAATTTTGACCTTTGGGTCAATATTTGGGAAATGAGAAAATTTACCCTAAAATGTTTGGAATAATTATTTTGTATAAATAATGAAACTGGTATGAGAAATGTGAAATTGGGAAGATGTATGAATAAATGGTGTGGTTGGATTTGTTTAAATCATCCACCCATGGAAATTTGATGAATTATCTGTTATAAAGATTGTATATCTGTTTAGAAATATCTATATTGGGCTACCGGTGGAGGGTAGCTATGATTATTGTAGAAATTGCATGAGGATTAGGTGAATTGAAACTAATCATTTAATTAAGTCATTGAATATGACGGTATGTTGAGGCATTGAATATGCATAATTAGTAGTCATTGAATATGACGGTGTTTTTAAATACATTGTATATGTATAATGTGTTGGGAGAAGAAAGGAGATGTACTCCATGTTTTATGAGGAGATAGAGGATGGACTATACATTGAAAATTAAGTTGGTCGGAGTGTTCAGGGTGAAAGTTCCGAAATCATATGTATACATAGATGCCGATCCTGTGGACGAAATTTTCATAAAATGACAAAGTTGAAATGCTTGTATAGTAGCTATGTTGATTGAGAACCACTAAGTTGTAGTCTCAGTTGGGTTATTTGGAAAATTATAAACTTGATCTATGAATTGAAACGAAATGTACTAACTTGTAATGAATATATGGGAATGGAATGAGATATGAGTATTGGTACCGTGTGGTTATGGAAAGAATGTGAATTGGTCATGAATATTGAATATGTTTATATTTGACACTTATATCTTAGTTAAACCTCATATATTGTGATAGACTGTTTCTACTGGACTTTGGTTCACCCTAATTGGGAAACCATTTTTAGGTACTGGTGATATGCTACCTCTAAGGATGTAGCTTGGGAAGACTTAAGAGCTAGAGGCTCTATTTTGTTGTTTAATTGTTTATTTAAGCCAAGAGCTTTATATGTACAGAGCTTATGACTCTCTTTTGCTGTAACCAAGTAATATTTTGGAAAGATGTAAGCCCGTAGGGCATTTATTTTGTTGTCATTAGTTGGTATTACATGCTATAGATTCATGATGAATATTTATGAATGTATATTGCATGTATTATCTTTTGTAATACGAACTCTGATGAATAAAAGTATATCAATTCTATTATGACCTCTTCTGTTATGAGTTGGATTTATTCGTAATATTTTGGGAGCGTTACATCCACACTAACCAAGGATAAGAATTAATAAAACACTATGAAATGAGAGAAAAGATACTATCAGTTCTATGGCAGCCACAGATGAAGAATCAATTAAGCAACATAGACAACCTATATCTGCAGAAAATAGAGCCTATAGTGAATCTTCCAGCACAATTAGTATAGGCCTTATTACGAAAGACATAGGATTGTAACAGACAAAACCTAGAAATGAAGCTCTCTTCAAGACATGACCTAAAGGAACTAGAGAGAGTAAACATTTGAGGGAGAATGCTCCATGATCTAAACTAGAATTCACCTTCAAATACCAAGAAGCATCCTCATATTTTAGGTAGACATTATAAATGATTGAATGAATTAATGAATGATTGAATTACAGTGATCGAATTATAGTGAGAAAAAAAGTTAGATTGAATGAATGATTTGAAGAGACTCAAAGAGTCGAGAGAGAGAGAGAGAGAGAGAGAGAGAGAGAGAGTTCATATCGTTGGTGATCTATAGAGCGAAATCGATCACAAGCAATCCTACAGTTCTTGAGAATCAATCACAACCAATTTCTTCAGACGATCGAGCGAGAAAAATCTGATTTGGAAGAAATTAGTCGAGAGTGTGAGAGTGAAAAGGGTTAGGGCATATGTATAAGAAAAGGGCATAGGTATAAGAAAGGGCAAAATAAATAAAGAAAAAAATTATCAATTGTAAATATTATTTTTTGCGACAATCAAATAATCAATCACCAAAAGTCACTTTTCTAGTAGTGCGAAATTAGTGCCAGATGGAAGGTCCACTAAAGAGTATACTATTTCTAGTAAGTTAGGAAACTCATACTATACTATTTCTATTTCTAGTAAGTTAGGAAAATCAAAGATTGGACTATATTGTCGAGAATTAAAATGTGTAGTGAAAATTGAATAAAAGTATTGTGAGATTTATGTGTAAAATTAATGCGTCTTTTTGAGTAAACTTTTGTATAAAAATTTTAGATATATAGCATTAATGTAGTATTTTCACAAGAATAAATAAATTTGAAATTACATAATTACCCTTACCAAGTGAAATGGACAAAAATCTATAAAAAGCAACGAGGGGTTATGGATGATGCCTTATCCCATCTAAGAGCATCTTCCATAGTTTTGTTTTTTGTGTTGCGAATTTGAATCATGAAAATAGATTATTTATAAATGAATAAGGTTATATATATATATATATTATATATGGGAATGGCTTCTGTGCTGTTGGGACCGTTGGAGGCCCACCATGGGTCCGTTTTGATAATCTGAACCGTCAATGTGTAAAACTCGTCGAGTACTATATGCCTGTAAAAAATCACATGATCGGATATCGATAGCTATGTGATCAAAACAGATTTTTGTCAACCGTTAATTTATTCACTGTCCATTTTTTTTTATACAAAATTGATTTGATCGCATAGCTATCGATATCCGATTAACGTGATTTTTTACAGGTATATAGTACTCGACGAGTTCTACATATTGAACGGTTCAGATTATCAAAACGGGACCCGTGGTGAACCCCTACGGACCCAACAGCACGATCCAGTCCGATTAAAGACTGGACAGAAGCCATGCCCATTATATATATATATATGATAATTTCCAAACTCTATTTTAGCGGAAACTCATGCATTGAATTGTCAATTTTTTTTTATTTTTTTAATCTCAAGTAATTTTTTATTTTGACTAAATTTTTTTTTTTTGGGAAGGATTTCATTTTAGCAGTGTTAAACTATATTTTGTCATACTGAATGTTAAAATGCGGCAATCTTGCTTTAATGATATGTAATCAATGCTAAATGCAAATATAATTTGTAAAATCATAATGAGATAGGAAAATAAAAAAGTGAGAATTGACAAATTTAACTATTGTGTCATTCTATTTAGAAATGTTTTTCTCAAGATCTTATCAAATTTTAACAATAATAACTCATTCGACAAGCATTATCGTATGAATAATTCTATTCCCTTAACGCATATATATTATATATAAAATTTATATCAAAGTATAACTAGAAGATATACAAGATCATAAAAAAAATATTATATATAACGACTGCACCACATTATTAAATTTTATCTCTTTATACAAAGGAGATATATCAATATGGTATACCCGTTACATAGAACATTTTCTTGTAAATTATGACCAATGCAAACACAATAAGCCCTTGCCCATACTTACCTCATCAACCACGTTACGAGTTTTGGACCTTGGTTCCAAACAAATTGCTTATGAACAAAGTACAAAATAAAAAATAAAAAAATTAATAAAATAAAATAAAAAATAGTTTGGGAGAGACTAAAGAAGGGTCAATAAAGACAAGCCACTTTCTCTTTGCGCATGCTTAACCAAAAGGAGGATAGGAAGGGAGAGTATTTTGTCCCCAATCAAAAACGGCTCAGATTCATAGAATATTTTCTCTTTTTTATTTTATTTTATTTAAAGGTTGTGGAAAATTCAATTCACTTTCGATAGGTACAACAACAACGAGTCTGGTCGTGTAATACATTATTTAAGTTTGTATTAAAAATTTATCAAATTATGAAATTATGTTTAAATTTAATTTGTTTATTCTTTTCAGTTAAGAATTAAATTGATGATGAACTGAGTTTGAATAATTTAGTTTTAATAAAGCATTATGTATATAAGTTTTATTTAATTGGGTAATGACATTTAATTTGATTTGAAAGTTTAACAAAATTTAAAATATTTTAAAATTTAATTTGTTTACGACATGAATTGAATTTGAATAGACTTTTTACAAATTGAACAAAAATCAAACTTTATAATCTTATAATTAGATTTTTGTCCGGATCTCTTTCATTCTTTTATTTCAAATACATTCTTATCATGGAATTAAATTAGAATGGAGGACGATTATATATCACCTATTTATTTTATCTTTTTATATCTCATATTTATATGGCAAAATTTCATTGGTTTGTATTAATTTTTTAATAATTATATTTAAACAAAAGAACTAATCATACATATCTACGTATGGCCCTGAGGTAAGGCGGATAAGGCCCTCGTCTCGAACCCCCAAATTCTGTTTAAAAAAGAGGTTCCGAAATAATGTTGATCTTAAGTTATGTTTGCTTTATTATTTCGCTTTTAAGTTATGTTTGATTTATTAAAATAAAATTGAATAGAGTAATCATTCTCTCAAAATATTTATTTTCACATTTAATTTATTAAAAACAATTATAAACGAAACCATCATTTACTATTGTGGGGGAATAATAATTTTATCTGAGGAATGACTATTCCATTCAATTCAATTTCATTTCAGTAAACCAAACATTGCATTATAGTATTAGTAGTTTAAAAATAAAGATTTAAACAAACAATTGAATTGGTGAATTATTTAAAAATAATGGATGGTTGCTTGCCAAATGTATGAATTATTTTTGTTTGACAATACAAGTTACAATTGTTTCTCGAGAAATAATTTTTTTAAGTTGAAATTAATCAAATTTGTAATTTAATTTAGTACGTTAGGAAAAAGTTAATAGTGTTAACAATTGACAATGTTAAAAATTTATCTTAATGATTATGATTTACAAAAATAATTATGTGCACCATATACAACAAATTTATTAAAGGTACAAGCAAAAAATAAAAATAAAATGTAGATTGTTATTATTTTACCAATATATTTATATTAAAATATGTGTGAGACTCAGAGTCTCATCTTCTGAGTTTGCCTTAGGGCCTAAAAATTTCAGGGTCAGTCCTACATGTAATCGATGATATATACTTTTTATTAAAAATTATATATTATATGATAGAAAAGTAGTTTAGGATAAGAAGATGGGAAGAATTATTGGAACAAAGAATCCAACTTTAAATTTTTTATTATAATTCTAAAAGGACCAAAATCCAACTCAAAAAAAAAAAAAAAAAAAAAAAAAAAAAAAACACGTGCCACCCACAAATTGGAGATTACAAAAGTAAGATTGAGACTTCAAAATCAAATAACATGAACAAAATACAAAATTTAATTGATCTAAAATATCAAATCTTATATCTAAATATCTATATACATTAATCCTACTTACAATAATAAGATTTACGATTTAAAATCAATAAAATGTTATATGTTGTTCATATACTTTGATAATGTGATATATTATAAGTTAAAAATTGATACATCAAAAAAAAAAAAGTCGAAGTACCATCACTTAGCTTTCAAAAATCAATTTTAACAATTTATTTAAATTACTCTACCTAATAAATTATAAACATATCTAACAAATTATAAAAAAAAATTATATTAAAAAGCCTAATATAAACTCTCAAAATAAATAAATAAATAAATAAAATTACAAACAACTAAGATAAATCCACACGAAAAATAAGACCCATAAAAAATGAGCAATGAACCTAATATTGATGGACCAATAAGGAGCCCAAAGAGTGGTGAGGTGGGTGGATAAGAACCACAATAAAAATCACTCCTTTTGGCAATGCTTATCCCTTTCTAGGCCCCCCTACCTTTGGCGAAGGACACGTGTCCAGTTACGAAGTTAGGGTTTGATAATAAGACTGATTCGCATGGAATAACAGCTGTACCTGCTCGAATAGGAAAACGCAATCTACTCGCTTCACGCCATTGACTGCATTTTCTTTACATCTCTTCTTTTTCTTTTTCTTTTTCTTTTTAATAATAAAAAACACTTTTTATTATATTTCTGTGTTTTTACACTTGCTTATGTTGAAATACTTCTTTTTTATGAAAAAAAAAAAGAAGGTATGTGCTAAAATGTTTCCTTCTGCAAATATTCAATGACCCTTTTTGTTTTGTTATCTATTTCATCAAAATAATCACATTTTCAGTCAAATTTTAGTCAAAAGCTACTCTTTTTTTTTTTGAGAAAATTGATGAAAAATATATTCTAACAATTGTCTAAGGCATTAGGTCTAGTAGATTTTTTTTTTTGGTGAGAAATCTACCATTTATAAAATAGTTTGGTGAAAGTCCTAGAGAATATTTTGTTTACAATTTTACCCCTTAACTTTTTTTATCTATTTGATTTTTCATTACTATCTGTTCAAATTTATATTTATCTGTTCAAACATTTTCACATCTGTTCAAAAAAAATTCTATCTGTTCAAATTTCTTGTATATTTGTTCAAATTTTTTCTGTGTAAAGTTTAAATTTTTTTATCTGTTGAAAATTTTCAAGTGTTGAATCTATCTGTTGAAATTCTTATCTGTCAAAATTTTTATCTGTTTAATATTTGTCCAAATAAAAGCTATTTGTTAAAATTTATTTATTCAAAAATTTTGTATGTTCAAATTATTGTTGAAATTCTATCTTTTTTTACTATTTGCTCAATTTTTTTGAACAAATTTGTTCAACAAACAAGAAGTTTTCTTTTTAACGGTATAAATCCAACATCTGTCTATCAATAACAACAACAGCAGATATTGTCAAATGGTAACTAAGGTATAGGCATAGATCTGTTCAAATCCACACACAAATTTGTTCAAATCTGTTGCAATCTATTTCATTATCATTATCAACAACAACAATAACAACACGGATCTGTTCAAATTCACACACAAATCTGTTCAAATCTGTTGCAATCTATTTCATTATCATCAACAATAACAACAACAACAACAACAACAATAATAATAATATAATAATAATAAACAACAATCAACAATAACTATAAAAAAATAAAATAAAAAATAGAACAGATCTCTGCACTTGAAGTAGAGAAAGAGAACCAATGAGTGATCCAACTCACAAACCCTAACCCTAATAAATCTTTAGGCAGGCTCTTCTGTGCTCGGCCTCGATCTCGAGCCAAGACAGAAGAGATATATATATATATATAAAGAATGAGAAAGGTGCAATCGAATCGGATCTTCAAACACTGAAGACAATAGTTTAGAGTGGGTGATTCAAACCCTATATCGAATGAAACCCTAGCCAAAGTGAAATTGCTATGTTCAGATTCGAACTTGTGTGTATGTATATGTATGTATGAATCTCTCAAATTTATAATCGGTTGAGAGAGAGAGAGAGAGAGAGAGAGAGAGAGAGAGTCAAATGGCCAAAGAGAGAGAGAGGGACTACCTTGCCGCCGTTGCCGCTGTCATCAGCCTCCTCACCATCACTGACGACTACCTCTACACCTACGACATCACCCGTCTCCTTATGTTCACAGCCTTTCTTGTCACCTCCTTCGCCGCTAATAGAAGAGAGAGAAAAGAGAAAAAGATAGAGAAGGTCGCGGGGTGGCGGTGACGATTGAAATGAATCGTCGAAGATGAAGGTGTCCGTTTGACGCGAAATCTAGAGAGAGAGAGGGAGAGACAAAGGGAAATGAATGAGAATGAGGAGACACAGAGAGAGAGAGAGAGACAGAGAGCAGATAAGATTTTTGATTTTTGCACTGTGTATATTTTATGTATATAGTGAGGGTATTTTGGTCATTTAATATAAACTTGTCCTTATAGATAAGTTACTTCAGCGCTAGGACCTTTAGCCAAACAAAATTCAAAATTGGATTTTTGGCCTAAGCACCTTTTTTTTTAGTAGGTACTATTACTTCTATTTTAGTTAATTAATATTTTTTTGTAAAAACTTCTCTAACAAACTCCTTACTATTTCTCTATTCTATTTAAATATTTTTTATTCTTTATTATGCCTTTTTCAACAATCATATTTTTAAATGGATAATTCTTCAATGGACATTTTTTCAAAGGCTATTTTTCAATATAAATAAGACATTTAATTTCCATTTTAATTTCTATCCACTTCAATCCTTTTTTTCTTTTTTTTGTCATTCATTCTTTGTTTTCTCCCTATGGCTCACAAGTATTTATGCAGTATTAATAAGATAAAAACTATTTTGTTCACACATGTGACAATGTGTAAATAAAACAAGTCACATTTAAAATGAGATGAACCCCATTAATTTAATTAATCAAAGAATATGTTTTGTTGATACATTTTATTAGATGGGTGAGCAAAGTTAGATTTTAAAAAGAAATATTATATTATCCTTGCCCAATATTTTATTATTTAAATTCATTGGCACTTAAATAGCTCATTAATTGTGGTGAGAACTTGAGAGAACTTGAGACTCGACAAAAATAACAAATGAGAAGACAAGCTTGATGAAGTATCTTTTTAATGAATTTTCTAGGTACAATATGTGTTTGATAGAGATGCTCTAAAATGAGTAACTATGATTGTTATAGTCAACATTTCAAACCCCTAAATGATGTAAATTGAGAATGTGTTAGGGTGATATGCATAGTTAGCCTACATAATTCAGTTTTTGTTTACTCATTTGTTTTAAATAGAGTTCATCTTATTATTTTAATTAATGAGAGTTAAGACAGGTGAATGAACAAAATTATTTTTTTGTCTCTTCTCGTTTGGCAAGTGCCCCTTTTAGTCAAAATGTTAAAAAATTATTAAAAAAAATCAAAAAGCCAACAATCCATACCAAAAAGTCAAAAATTTTATTTTCTCTCTATTTTTTGCACATCTTTTCGTAAAAAGTTAAAAAGTCATCCCAAACATACTATTTTTTTTACATCACATTTTAACCAAAAAGCCAAAAAGTTACTAAAAAAACTTGTTCCTAAACGAGTTAATTCAAAAAGAGATGATTTTTGTTATTTGGAGTTTATGTGCATTTTCACCCTTCAGGGATGATTCAACATGTGGTTAAGAAAATGAGGAAAAAAAAGAAAGGGTCATTATGCAATTGGAGACTCTTTCATTGAGTGTTAAGATTTTGTTGGTTTAACAATTCAATTGAACTCATAATTCTTTTTCCCATTTTTGATACTTTTTAAGCTAGCAAAGCTGAATAATACTCTTACAAAAAAAATGGAAAAAGATTTGGTGTAAAAGGGTTTTGGGGGTTGATTGATAAAATTGGCAACCGAGAACTTGAGACTCGACAAAAATGACAAATGAGAAGACGAGCTTGATGAAGTATCTTTTTAATGAATTTTCTAGGTACAATATGTGTTTGATAGAGATGCTCTAAAATGAGTAACTATGATTGTTATAGTCAACATTTCAAACCCCCAAATGATGTAAATTGAGAATTTGTTAGGGTGATATGCATCGTTAGCCTACATAGATCCGATTTTGTTTACTCATTGTTTTAAAAAGAGTTCATCTTATTATTTTAATTAATGAGAGTTAAGACATGTGAATGAACAAAATTATTTTTTTGTCTCTTAATTCAGGAAGAGATGAGTTTTGTTATTTGGAGTTTATGTGCATTTTCACCCTTCAAGGATGATTCAACATGTGGTTAAGAAAATGAGGAAAAAAAGAAAGGGTCATTATGCAATTGGAGACTCTTTCATTGAGTGTTAAGATTTTGTTGGTTTAACAATTCAATTGAACTCATAATTCTTTTTCCCATTTTTTATACTTTTTAAGCTGGCAAAGGTGAATAGTACTATTACAAAAAAAAAATGGAAAAAGGTTTGGTCTAAAAGGGTTTTGGGGGTTGAGTGATAAAATTGGCAACCGAAGTCTTAAAATGTGAAGTCGTTGTTGATAAAGTATATTCCCATATGGATATTGGATAATATATTAAATATATGTATTAGAAAGTAATAGCATTTTACCAAACTCATGCAAGTATGGAATGAAATAGCAATAATGTAGCCCATACGAGGTAATGCAAAGTCAAAAAAAAGACAAAATCCATGTGATGTAATCCAACTATATGACAAAAAACCCTCTCAAATAAAATGCCTAGCCCTCTCCTTTCAAACATTTCAAACACTCTCCCTTTCTCTTCTCTCTCCCCCCTAAGCCTCTCTCTCCTCTTTCATTAGCTAATCAAGGATTGGAGAACTACCCAATCCTTGGAACCCATATTGTCTTTTTATTTTCTAGACCTAACCCATATTTTTATTTTTAATTTTTGGCTAGGGTTAGAACCCATATTGTTACCCTTTCTCGCTTGTGATTTGTTTCGTATTAATTCAAACAAAAAAAATGGTAGGAAAGAACAACTCAAACCTCCCTCCTGGTTTTAGGTTTCACCCAACTGATGAGGAACTAATCATGTTCTATCTCAAAAACCAGGCCACATCAAAGCCATGCCCTATTTCAATCATCCCTGAAGTTGATATCTACAAATTCGATCCTTGGGAATTGCCCGGTTAGTCCTACAACCCATAAATAACATGACACTTGATTTTTTGTCTCTAAAATTCTTATCTTTTATCTAAAAATTTTCATATTTTGAAATTATGGCACGAGATTTTCTATCTTAACATTTTTTTGAATTTTGAGATTTTCATCGGATTACATGAATGTCCTTAATTGTTCTTATAGTAGATTAATTAACATGAACTTGCACTAATTTTGTATCTTATGGAGAGTAGAGAAGGCAGAATTTGGAGAAAATGAATGGTATTTTTTCACTCCGCGTGACCGGAAGTACCCGAACGGGGTGCGGCCCAACCGAGCCGCTGTGTCGGGTTATTGGAAGGCCACAGGGACAGACAAGGCAATTTACAGTGGATCTAAATATGTTGGTGTGAAAAAAGCCCTTGTGTTCTACAAGGGTAAGCCACCGAAGGGTGTCAAGACAGATTGGATTATGCATGAATATAGATTAAATGATTCAAGAAGACCAACCAATAACAAGCAAAATGGGTCCATGAGGGTAAGTTTTTTTTTTTGGGGAATTAAGTTTTGATAGTGCCATGTTTGTTTGGTGATTTTTACCCTTGTATGCTGTGTTTTGTCAGTTGGATGATTGGGTGCTTTGTCGGATCTACAAGAAGAAAAACATGGGAAGAGCAATGGAGCAAAAAATTGAAGATTTGAGTACCCAAACAGGGACTACAAATGATGCTAGTAGCTCACAAATGCTGAAATTCCCAAGGAATTGTTCACTTTCTCATCTATGGGAATTGGATTGCTTGGGCTCAATTCCTCAACTATTGAGTGAAAATTCATACAATTCAAACTTTGAAAATCAACAAAACACTTTGGGAAATTCCGGAAACAGTCACCGTGGGATCGAGAAAATTCAGTTGGGGGAAATGCTGCCATACCAACACATGGATTCAATGAAGTTTCAAGCTAGCCATAGTAATGCAGTGCTAAACCAGCCATTTTTTATGAATCCAATGTTTCAATTTCAGTGATGTTTTGCGTAGCTTTAGGCATTGGGGAAAAAAATGTTTAGATTGTGTTTGTTTAGGCTTTTGATTGGGTGCACCAACTGTTCGAAAATTGTAAAATTTTTATTTAATGAAAACAAATATTTTACATGCCTCTTGAAGTGGGCATGATATAAATAATCTCAAAATTAGAAATATTATGTATTCAGACAAAATATTCAGAAAAGTGCTCATAATTTAAACAATCGTGCTACGTCGCTCGAATCCCTTCCCCCCTAATCTCCCGAATCGAAAACGACGTCGTTTGACGTCGTTTGAATTTTTTTTTTTTTTTTGCAGATCGAAGAACGGAGAAGAAGAAGGAGGAGGGAGGAGGAGGGAGAGGGGAGGGGGGGGGGAGGAGGAAGGAGGGACTGGAGGGGGCCATACCAGTCGGAGGTGGCGGAGGCGGGGCCGGAGGCAACGGCGGTGGTGCTGCGACGGCAGGGCTGGGCAGCGAGGCAGCGACACGGGGCTGGGCTGCGACGACCGGGGCTGGGCCGACGGCGGCGGCGAGGTCGCAGCCCTCTTCTTCCTTCTCTCTTTCTCTCCCTCTCCCTCTCCCTCCGAGCTGTTGCAGAGTCGACAATGGAGGAAGAAGAAAAAAAAAAAAAAAAAAACGAAGCCCAAACGACGTCGTTTTGGGCTTTCGGGAGATTAGGGGGGGGAAGGATTCGCGCTACCAAGCTTTATTCTAATTCAAAATATATATATCAGATTCACTCTATTCTGATTGCTTAGTCAATTTGGGAATTGGATTCCCTAATATTATACTGGCTTCTTGGACCATTTTACTATCACCCGAGGTATTAACCTATTACCCAACGCCATGTGTACTATTCGGTTGCACCAAATGGGTTTGTGCCAGCTAGGCAAACTTGGACCCGGTCTAGATCTAGGCCAATTTTACCTCTCTCAATATGCAAGCGAGTCTTGTTACGTATAACATACAATTTGATACAAATATTTGCAAGATTATAACACTTTGGGAATAAATTATTTTAATAATTTTTTAATTTTTAATAAAAAGATATACAGAAAAGTAAAGAAAGTGATGTGACAATTTATAATAATTTTTTAATTTTTTAATTAAAAATTAAATATTATCAAACGAGAATTAGGTCTCAAATAGAATAGAGTTTATAACTTACACGACTATGTTTTACTTTGTATTCTTATTATATATATATATTTTATAAAAGTTATGGAATGAAACACATAATTGAATATAAATACTGATAAAATTAAAAGTCTCACATAGTATAGGGCTTGTAATTTTATAAGTGTCTGTATTCTATTATGTGTTCTTACGTGTAAGCATTTTATAAAAGTTATGTAGGCATGGGCAGCTAAAGTCTTTAATGGATGTTATACAAATGCCACTATTTAGTAGGTTTTATCTTAAAAGTTGTGACATAATCATGACAAAGCTTTTACTATGTCAAATTGCCAAGGTAATGTAATTTAAGGAGGATATTCAGCACATGTTTTTCCTTGTATTTGTTGGCTTTTGGTTAATTAATTAATGGTAACATAAGATGACTACTGTACAAATGAGAATGCTCAAATAGAGCTTGTGGACTTATTAGGTGTAGAAATAATCCAATGATGTAGTTGGTGCATGAATGTACTAAAACGAACAATGTTATTGACATTGACATCTTAATTATGCACGGGTATCTATGCGGTTCAGTGGTATTTGATTGACATAATTAATGTTACAATTATTGACGTATTGAGTTCGACTACTCTTCGAATGGATGAAGTTGTAATTATTGTAATATTTTAAATTTTAAAATGTATTCACGCTTAGTTGGCTTGTATAATGAATTAATTTTTACCTAAATTTTAATGTCAATGTCAATATCAATCAAGTTTAGGCACCGTTTGGCAAGAAGAATATGGGATTTTTTTAGTTATTTTAGTCACAAAAGATAAAATAGGCTATTTTAGTCACAAAAAATAAAACATCACATCTAATCCATAATCATTACACTCTTCTCTCACAAAAAAAGTCAAAAAAGTCAAAAACCAGGCTAAAATAGCCAAAAAAACCAAAAAGCCAAAAAATCAATCCACTTTCCAAACCAACCCTAAATAATTTAATTTTTTTTTATAATGTATATATTAGCTTATTTAGTCAAATAATAGGTTATTGAAATTTGGTTTAAAAATTTTAAAATGTATTCAAATGTGACTTGATAAGTAACAAACTAAACACTTATCGAACTTGAGTAGTTTTGCTAGTTTGTGATTACAATTTGATATGATATTATATTATTGTAAATTATCTCTTACTAATCAAAAAAGTTCAGTAAATTTATCTGCTAATTAGCCTAAATTGCACTAATTTTATTCTAAAAAATAAAATAAAATTGCACTAACTTTTTTTTTTTTTTATTAAAAAAAAAAGAAGATAGGGAGAATACAATTGACAGCTAACCAGTAGACTGAGATTCCGGCTGCACAGGGTGTTACTTTAAGTAAAATTGCACTAATAAGGAGAGAGCTTGTTGGATAAGCTTTGAGCTGTTATTTGACCCTGAATGAGACATTTGGGTTGTTCTTCATCCTTACCTAGTTGCAATTTCATTGTGGTTGGGAATAAGTTGTATTATATGTTTGGTTATGATTTTTTTGGTAATATTTAGTTATGAGTAAAGTAATGTGTAGTTACGATTCTTGATAGTTGTAGGGTTAAGTTTTTTATTTTTTATTTTGTTTTTTTAATCCATTGTAGAGTTTGTTATAATTTATTATGATTGTTGTTTTGATTATAGTCAAAAGGAACTTTTTATTTATTTATTTTATTTTTTATGATAAATAAGCAAATTTTATAAAAACTATGACCAAAGTGGACTTTGGTAATGTCCCAACGGTGTACGGTATTATTTATTGTAATTCTTTTGATTATGATTGAAAGTGGCTTGGTTATGAAATAAAATGGTTATATTAAGAGTACCAAAATGTCATAACTTATCTGTGGTACATTTTAATAAAGTAATATGTATTATAGAATTTTTCATGTTAAATTTATTGTACCTAAAAAATAAAGACAAAATTATTCAATACTTATAAAGTACCACGGTGATATGTGCATTTAATAATCCTAAAATTAGAGGTGACAAACTTAATCCGAGGCTATGAATCCATCAAATTTCACCCATTTAAACCTGTCTAAATTCATAAACGAATTTAAAGAAGTTGCCTCTTGTAAGCCTATTTAAGAAAGTTTCAAATAAGTTAGACCTGAATATCTCTTTAAACATATATAAATAGGTACCACCTCCTTAACCCCATCACAAGTAAATCACCACTCAACCACCCAACCACCACCTCCTTATATAGGACACAGGTTGGTCAGATTAATTTGTTCAACTTGTACTCAATTAAACTCAACCTTCTTAAACTCATTTATTAAAGCTTCATTTGGGAAGAAGTTTGGGGCTTTTTTTGACTAGTTTAGCCACAAAAAACAAAATAGACTTTTTAACCTAATAAGACAAAACACCACATCTAATCCATAATCATTACATTCTTCATCTCACAAAAAAATCAAAAAACCAAAAAAAACCGAAAGTTCTTCCCAAACGAGACTTTTTAACCTCAGATTAAAATAACCAAAAAAATCAAAAAGTCAACCCACTTTCCAAACGAACCCTAAATAGGTTGGTTTCGGTGGGTTTGTTTTACTACATAACACGTTTTGACTTAATCAAACCCATCCGTTTATCGCCTCTACTCCTAGCCAATGAAACCGCACAAATGAAGAATTTCACCCAACTGAAAAAAGTAAGTCAAATCAACTTCACTCATTCCATCACTAGTACTGTTATTGGTTCAAAAGCACCACATTAGCGTGATGAGTTGATAATTCAGAATTACTGATCAATTACTCACGGAAAAGAAAAATTAAAATGTCAAAGTTAGGTTAGAGATACAAAAGGCATGAAATCATTGTTAATCCTACGCACACAAAGAATGTTGACAATGCATAGCTATTTCACTACCTACTCACATCTCAACAACTTCTTTACCACTACACTCTTTATAACAAACACTTCCCTCTAGGCCATTTCTACTATTACACTGCAATTCTGTGTTTCATACTTTTTCTTCTCAAAATGGAACAAGAGAAGAACATTGTGCCCAACCTTTTCTCATCAGATGGGTACAATCTGGGACTGTCAATGCTAGCCTGCATGCTCATATCATGGATCTTGATCCACAGGTGGGCCCAGATGAACACCAAAGGCCCGAAAACATGGCCGATCGTGGGGGCGGCGATCGAGCAACTCATGAACTATGACAGGATGCATGACTGGATTGTGAAGTACCTGTCGGAGTCAAGAACTGTAGTGGTTCCAATGCCATTCAGAACCTACACATATATTGCCGATCCTGCTAGTGTAGAACATGTCCTCAAAACCAACTTTGCTAATTACCCAAAGGTGAAAGGTTCTAATTCTCTGCTTCAGTCTGACCCTCTTCCATAGTGATGGCAATTCATTTTAGAACTCATCAGGAGAACTTTTACAATTCTGCAAATCATGGCTTTAAAAATGGGCCGTTTTCATTACGTAATGGTTTTGACCCACACCACCATCCGTTGCAGCCAATATGTGGAAATAAAAATCACATATGTAACAGCTGTGACAATTACGGTTGTGTAAAATCTGTAACGACACCGTTATAAACAGGTCGACGGTTATGCTATGCATATTACCTATGAAGCATGTACCTCTATTGAGGTCATGTAATGGTGTCCTACATGTGTCTGACATGGACATGTGCTGGACATGCTCGAGGAAGTGTCCCATTCATTTTTCCAGCTAGTCACATTGGGGACATGTTGAGGACACATTGGGCCCTGTATCATTTTTTATATTTTTTCTTCATCGGAGTTGCATACCCAAATTTGATAAATTTGATAAGAACAAATATTTGATATAAAATAAACATATAATATTCAAATATATGGCATATAATAAAAATAAAACTACATGTTTCACACGTTCACATTTTTTGAAAATTTAATATCTGTGGCTTTGCTCTGTCTAACAACCTTCTGTATTGTGTTTAAAGGGTGAAGTGTACCATTCATATATGGAGGTGCTGCTAGGAGATGGTATTTTCAATGTAGATGGTGAGCTTTGGAGGAGACAAAGGAAGACAGCAAGCTTCGAGTTTGCATCAAAAAACTTGAGAGATTTCAGCACTGTAGTCTTCAGAGAGTATAGCCTTAAGCTCTCTTCTATTCTAAATCAATCCTCTCTCCAAAACCAAGAAGTAGACATGCAGGTACCTCAGAAAAAAACCTCAATCCTGACTTTCTTTCTGCAAAAACTTTCTCAAGAAAATTTCAAACACAGACAAAGTGAAACCATCCTATTTTGCTTTCACTATGATTTAAAACAAGTTTTTCTAGAGTTTCCATGAAGATGTGTCAACTAAAAGGGGCTAAAAAATTTTGTTTTCTAGGAACTGTTCATGAGGATGACTTTGGACTCTATATGTAAGGTGGGATTTGGGGTAGAAATAGGGACACTGGCTCCTCATTTACCGGAAAATAGTTTTGCTCGGGCATTTGATACTGCGAACATTATTGTAACTCTTCGGTTTATTGACCCGTTATGGAAAATAAAGAAATTTCTTAAAGTGGGATCTGAAGCAGTACTTGATCAGAGCATCAAAATTATCGATGATTTCACATACTCTGTTATTCGAAGAAGAAAGGCAGAGATAGAATCAACTGGAGAGACATGTAAAAAAGAGAAGGTAACATGTTCTCACAAAGAGTCAGTTCCTAAAGTTCTTTTTCTTGTCATCAATTGAAAAAAAAAAAATCATTGAAATAACTTTTCTCTAAATGGAAATGATCAGATGAAGCATGACATACTATCAAGATTTATTGAGCTAGGAAAAGACCCAGAAAACAATATGACTGATAAAAGCCTCAGAGATGTTGTACTGAACTTTGTCATTGCTGGTCGCGACACAACAGCCACGACTCTCTCTTGGGCCATATACATGGTAATGACTCACAGCCATGTAGCCGACAAGCTATACTCGGAGCTCAAAGCTTTTGAAGAAGAACGGGCAAAAGAAGAAAAGGTCTCATTGATTCAGTATAATACAGAGGATCCTGAATCATTCAATCGAAGAGTAACACAATTTGCTGGACTCCTGACGTATGATTCGTTGGGAAGACTATCTTACTTGCACGCAGTGATCACAGAGACACTTCGATTGTACCCTGCCGTCCCTCAGGTACATGACACATCTCAATTCAGTAGAGGAAATACTAATATTTTGGTTTGGGTTTATTCATCTCAGTGCTATTGTTTTTCATGAAAAGTGGTTTCGGATTGATGTTCAAGCAAGTTGAACTTGTATCATTTTCTAGTGAATCACAAAAGAATAGCACAACGAATTAAAATGAACACGATCACTAGGAGCGCTAATTAGCAAACAAAATTTGTATGATTGTTTTAGGATCCTAAGGGCATATTGGAGGATGATATTTTACCGGATGGAACCAAAGTGAAGGCGGGTGGGATGGTAACATATGTTCCCTACTCAATGGGAAGAATGGAGTACAATTGGGGTTCTGATGCGGCTTCCTTTAAGCCTGAGAGATGGCTCAAAGGGGGATGCTTCCAAAATGCATCTCCATTCAAGTTCACTGCATTCCAGGTATCTTTAAATGATCAAGCAGACAAAATTTCATAAATTTTTTAAATTTCTTCTTCTCTAACCATGGTATTCACTTTATTGAAGCTAACTTTGTTTAAATTTCTTGTTTTCTTGTGAGGTGCAGGCTGGGCCAAGGATATGCCTTGGAAAGGACTCGGCATATCTCCAAATGAAGATGGCTCTGGCTATTACGTGTAGGTTTTTCAAATTCAGTTTGGTGCCAGGGCATCCAGTGAAGTACAGGATGATGACAATTCTATCAATGGCACATGGATTGAAGGTTACTATTGACAGGCGTTTATAAGACTTCTCAAGAGGCCATAATGTTGTTGGCATTGACGCATGGTAAAAATTATCATTATCTGTATGGTTACAATATTCGGAAATTGTTATCTTGATCCTAATAGCTTGTGGTTGCAAATAATGAGATTACAATCAAATCCTAAATCAACAGGGAACAACTTACATTAATTGAATGATTAGCATAGATTAACAGTGATGATTGCAAGCTCCTTTAACCAGGTAAAATTGATTGGATGCACCAACTATTTACTGACTAAAAAGAAAAAGGAAAATAGAAGTCAACAAAATGGAAAATAACCAGACATTTCAGCATGTAAAACACATGACAAGTTGCACAATGATATGAACTAAAAAATGTCTAGAATAATCATGTATCAAAATGCATGAGAACTAGAAAACATACCATGCTCTTCATACTTGAGACCTCTTGAGTAAACTCTTATTGGCAATTAGAAAAAAAACATGCTCTGATCTCTGTGGAAGTAAGAATCCAGATGACAATCCAATTCACAATGATAGTAAATGGAAAAGTGAAAGAATATTCAATGGAGTTGTATATAATAGTGCTCAGGGAGTTGGCCAATATGGTAAGGGTGATAATAGATAACATCATGAATATTGAGCTATGCAT
This sequence comes from Camellia japonica, assembly GCA_030407325.1. Classification (NCBI taxonomy): domain Eukaryota; kingdom Viridiplantae; phylum Streptophyta; class Magnoliopsida; order Ericales; family Theaceae; genus Camellia; species Camellia japonica. Next base: position 15,887,505 of record JAPPVO010000019.1, on the reverse strand, counting down.
CCCTTCAATGAAAATTCCATCACTGAATCCAGAACAGAAAACGGGGGCTGTCAAAAGAGTATATTTCTGCTGCAAAGCTCGAGATGTTTACGTCATGGCTTTCTAAAATCCACTAAATATCAAGGAACTTTAAGAATCAGAATATGCATATACATGAAGGCTTATAATTACAAATTTTTGTCATTATTCCTAGACAGTAATGCTGCACAAACACCAGCACAAATTTAAGAAATTAGTTTCTGCTTCTTATCTTGCCATTCCTTTATTTCAGCATCTATCTTTGCTTGAACTGCAACATGGAACCCCGGGTATGGTTCATACCCAAAAAAGCTTTGTAGAGCCTGCATCAACCAACAGTAGCAATATACTCAACTTTAGTTGTCAAACATGAAAAAAATTCTAAGACTAACAAAAATTATACAGTAGCTACCTCCAACAGAACAAAGAAGGGAGCCATCAGAAAGGCTTGTGAGAGATTGTCCAAAAGAGCTGGTGCGCGTTTCTGCATAATATTTTCTAATAGAGGTGCATGAGTACAATTGAAAGTGATTATCTAGTTGCAAGTGGCAGGACTAGTTACCTCAAATACCCCATGGCCGATGAACTGTCCTGTCCAACATACCAGCTGAGCTGCCAGAACAACCTGAAATGGTTGTAATGAAATGCTACAAGATGAGCTTCATGTGTCCTAACTCACCTTGTCAAGTAGAAAAAATGAACAAAAAGTAAGAGCAGTAGATGGGTCTAAGTAACAGCCCTGCTGAAACTCTAGGTTGGCTTTTTTCTAGTCAAATATTATGATGATGAATATCCCTTTTGAATGCACCTTCAAAGTTCAGTATTTGGTGTCAGAAGAGTTTAGTACACGGGAAATGTAAATCAGGGAATCCCCTTCAACATTGTTATGTTTATAGTGCAGAAAAACACTTTCTCAGGACTGACAAAACCAAAACTGAACCAAAGTATTAAGAATAAGCAAATGAAGAAATAAATGAGGCTGACAGTGTGTAGCAAAAAAGTGACTTTGTTGGGGAATTCAGCCAATGCGGCTACTGATAAGGACTCAGATGTTCACATTTCTACTTCCCAAGAGCTGGAAACATGAATTGAGGACTTCCCACCTCAATTGAACCATCCAATGAGCTTTGTGTAGCACTAGAGCACATTAATTAGAAGCTTGCGATGCACATGTGACCATTAAATTCCAACATAAAATACAGATAAGCCCATAATGCCATGTATAGGTAACTTTTTTTTAAATCTACTTATTCCATAAATATATTAGGAAATACACGTAATGGATTTGTTTTTTCTTTTTTTTTTTCTTTTTTTTTAAATTTATTTAATTCGAATATAATGAATTGATTCAACCCAAAGCCTGAATTGAAAGTTTCCCAGGTACTAACCTAACCAGTAATTGCTCACCCAATTCACCAAACACAAACAATACATAATTCAGAAGCAGCACAAGCATTCAATTTGAGACCAAAAAACAAAAAACCGAAATCAAATTCATGTATACTAAAAATAAAAAGACAATCAAAACTCTCACCTTCCAAGCAAGTGATAATCCCAGTTGACTCGCAAAGTAACTACTGAAAACCCAACAGATGAAACAAAGGAAGGCAGCCAAAGAACCAGCTTTTGCATCCAAACAGATATAAAACACAGCATAGATTAAAGCAAGCAAGAACCCAATATTCAAAATCAGAATAAAATTGATCCCAAATAAAGAAAACTCGATGTAAGGGAGGCTAAATAGAGATGGTGTGAAGTATAGAATGAGAAGAGCTGTGAAGAAGATGGGCCAAACAAGCAACATGTGTATGGCTATGTTGATTGGGTTGCTATGGTAAGCGCCGTAAAAGGCAAAGTGCTTCTCAAGATCAAAAACCCAATCTTTCTTCCCATTAAGAAAATTTCCTGAATTTAGGAAACAAAAGGTGAATTTTCTTGCAGATTTTCTCGAGAAAGTTGTTGGGGATGGATGGGAGGAGTGAATTTTTTTATGATGTACAAACCACCCAATCTATACACTAGATATATATGGGGGATTAATAGAATTGATGAGACAAGGGTGAAATATACAAGAACAGAGAAAGATTTCAGAAACAGGGGAACATGGAAAAGAATTTTGGGTCAACGAGGAATGGGCCAAACGTCACTCAGATAAAAGGTTTGTCTCTCTTCTACGTTTTCCTCTTTATTTACTTTTTTATTTTTTTATTTAAAAAAAAAAATTTAAGAGTGGCAGATGATTATTATTACTTAGTAACATTAGTTTGTTTGGTTTAAGTTTTTTGAATTAAGTTTTTTGAAAATTTAATTTTTTTGTTTTCGTATCTTTTTATTTTTAGTGAATATTTTTAAAATTTTAATAATTTTTTACGTTTTAGATGCACCTTACTTAGATATATCTAAAAAGTAAAAAAAATTGTGAAAAATATTTTAAAATTTTAATAATACATAAAAATACAAAAAATGTACTGAATTCTCGTATTTTTTTGTATTTTATTTAGTGAATTTTAAAAGTTTTTTCACAAATTTTTTACTTTTTGGGTATATTTATGTTAGGTATGTTTAAAAAGTAAAAAAATTGCTTAAAATATTAAAAAAATTTAGTAAAAACAAAAAAACACGAAAAATAAAAAAGTAAAATTTTTCGAAAAGTATTTTTGAAAAAACACAACCAAGCAAGCTGATTATGATTTTTTCGATCCAAAAAAAAAAAAAACAACATTCACCTTGCTTGTTTCCACTTTCAAAAAACACTTTTCAGAAAATTATACTTTCTTATTTTCCTATTTTTTGTTTTTACTAATTTTTTTAATATTTAAGCAATTTTTACTTTTTAGACACATCTAACATAAATACACCTAAAAAAGTAAAAAAATTATTAAAAAAAATCTTTTAAAATTCACTTAAATATCAAAAATATAAAAAAAAATACAATAATTCAGTACATTTTTTGTTTTATGTATTTATTAATTTTTTAAAATATTTTCACAATTTTTTATTTTTTAGATACATCTAAGTAAGTGCATTAACAAAGTAAAAAAAATGTTTAAATTTAAAAATATTCACTAAAAACAAAAAAACACGAAAATCAAAAAAGTCAATTTTCAAAAAACTTAATCCAGAAAACTCAAACTAAACACATTGATTATGATTTCATTTTGGCCAGTGTTCTTTCCAATTCGTGATCAAATTGAAACGTGTTATTGAATTTGTAAAAGACCTTCATCAATCATGTTTCGATAATTCGAATCATTGAATGTTTAAAACTCATTGATTACTTTATTCTTATAAAAAAATTACGTTATTACTTAATCGGATCAGATTTTTGTTAGCGATAAATATAATTTTTAAAATAAATTATTGACAAAAATATGATCCGATCAAGTAATTATCGATATCCAATCAACGTAATTTTTTATATAAATAAAATACTTAACAAACTCTATATATTAAATAATTTGAATTATCAAAACATAACCATGATGGACTTCATGAATCTGACAATACCATTCAGTCACTGGAGACAAGCTGCCCCTTCTATTTTCCCATATTAGGGTTTGTGAGATGATTGGACCATGGAAATGTTGACCAAATTTGATTAGTCTAAACATAATGGGTCAAACTATCTCAAATTTACATATGAATTTAAGCCTCAATTTAGGAAGTGAGTTGATTTTTTAATTGTTTAATTTTTTTTGACTATTTTAGCTTGAGCCAAAAGTTTGATTTGGAAAGAATTTTTTGACTTTTTTTGTGAGAGAAAAGTGTAATAATTATAGATTGGATGTGATGTTTTATTTGTTGTGGCTAAAATAGCCTATTTTATCTTTTGTAGCTAAAATAGCCACAAACCAACTTGCCAAACGGATAAATTATTTGGTTTTGTGAGATTTATCATATGTTTTATTTTGATAATTAAACTGCTTATTTTATAAGACTTACTATATATATAATTTATAAAAAAAAATAAAAATAATAATAATAATTTAAGATCAATTCAATAATTATAACATTTGCATTTATCATGTTTGTTTATGAAAAAATAAACCACAAATCATTGTCAATGAAATTAGATAATAGTGGAAATCGAAATCCTACCTTTCCGATTTCATGGATCCTCATAAAATAGGAGTCGTGTGATTGAACAAATCATTAAAAGTGGCATTCAATGTCTCACTTTTCCATCTCCTAAGCAAGTGGAACTCGACAAAATGAAATTTTAGGCCCACTTTTGTTGATTTAACCGACTATAATACTAAAAATGACATTGTGCCATTTTGGGAGTTTTTGGCAAGTGAAGGAAAACGCCAGCTGCCCAAAAACGCCGGAACATCCATTTGGGAAGTGAAAAAAAAGCTGTCGGGCAAAATTACCTAAATACCCTCTATGTTAATAAATTACCTAAAATTCTAAAGTTTGGCAAGGGTATATTGGTCATTTTATTTTGATTTGATGTTATAAATAAATATTAAACCAAAAAGTAAAAAAGCCAGCTTTTTACCAACTTCCCAAATCACTACCAAAAAAGTCAAAAAACTTGATAAAAAGCCAAAAGTTAGCTTTTTACCAACTTCCCAAAACAACCCATTATAATCCATAACCATCAAAAACAATTCGCTTCCAAGGGTAAGAGCTTTTTTTTAAATGCGCTCTCCACCATAAGCTAGGATAAGAATTTTGAAATATGAAAATTTCAATATACAATCCTGAAGTTAAGAGTGCATTATGATAAAGGAACATAAATTTTGAAGAATAGAGAATTTTGTACCACTTCCAAGCTAATCCCAATGAAGAAAGCCTCAATGCATTATTTTTGGTATAAGGGATGATCCACAAAGGTTAGTCAATTTTTAACTGTTTCCCAGAAAAGTTTAAAATTTTATACATATAAAAAAATTGTAGTACAAAATCCCAACACATAATATAACATTGATCAAGCATGTAAAAATGGAGATTTATCAAAGTACATAAAGCATATGCAACTTATCCAAACTTATGTGAACAAGAAAGACAAGAATATGCAACTTAAAAGCAAATTTATATGTCAATAATTACTCAGAAATACAACAAACATAAAATTTTCACTAAAAATCACAGTACTGACATAACTACATTCATCCTTATGGACATAGCATTAGCATCGCGATAATGCAATGGCCAATAGCAGAATCATCACCATAAACACGACAATGCCACCAAAAGAGCCGATCAGAGATCCAGAGATGCGATTGCAGAAGTTGTTGAATTGTTGACAGATAGCCAACCAATTTGCTGAAGCATTCCCTTTGTGTGCTAAGTATACAATGGCTGCTGCTGCAGAAGCCCCAGCAGTGAGTAGAGCCAGCATTACCTTCACAATATTACATATATATACTTCTTAAAAATGTTATAGGATATCATTAAACAACATTTTGCTATATCTCTGAAATCCAATGATTACGACTCGAAAAATAATTTCTTTTTTGTTGCAGTTTTTAAGGAGTTTATAGCATTTTAATTTTGAAAGTCTTGTGTTAGACTTCTTATAGTTCATAAATTCAAAAAGGACTTACATTAGCTTGAAAAGAAATCTAATTATTTGAAAGCTATGGAGGGGTGTTTTTGCTTTTGTTTGTAGATTGTCAACTTTTAGTTAAAATCAGCTAAAAATTAGAGAAATGTGCAGAAATTCAAAGTGCAAGCCCACATTTATAATCAATTGATTGATTGACAACATTTATTGAGGTCAGTTTTTTTGTTTTTTAAAATTTGTGTCACCACCAACTTATTACCACCTCAGGCCATCTCCAACAATTCAACAAATGCATCATCAAATTTGAATTTGGTGAAAAAGTACACCTTTTTTTGACTCCAACGGTTTTATCAAAACAATATCAAATTGAGAACGCCTCAAAATTTTTACCAAATTGAAAATGTCTTGCACCTTTCAACAATTTACCGTATACAGCCGTTGACTGTGGACCCACTGGACGACCGGTCGGATGTCCGGCCGAACGTCCCCCTAGATGACCACCTCAAGCAAAATTTTGTGAAAATTTTACACTGAGAGGTCGACACCCCTGGTCAACCACATCTTTAACCAAACAACGCTATTTCATTGCCTTTCTGCAACTGTGTCCCTGATGAATACAACAGAGCAGCTGTATCATTTAATCTAATTGAAACCTCAGGCAAAACGAAGATTGCATAGATAGTGAATTTATAATTTTGAATTATGTGTAGATACTGATTTTAATTGTTCACAAATCGGCTATTGTTAGTTAAACATTGCGAAGATAGTGAACTTGTTACAAGAATGCAAAGTTCACATAATCATTTTGGGGCATGCCAAATATTTTTTTTGGGGGGGGTAGTAAAGAGTTCATCTTTTTTACTCAGATTTGATTACCAATTTGCCAAAACAAACATGTTTTCTAACTTTCTGATTTGAATATATTTGGATCAATTCTCTCTCTCTCTCTGTCAAACGTTTAGATTCAATCACTTATTTTTTATCTGGGATTTGCTTAAATAGGTAATCTTGTTGGTTTTCATTTACCATTTCTCGTCTTTCTTTCCTTGTCTATACAAAAAAATCATAGTTTGGTCTTTTACAAGAAAATCATCTGTGTATACCCTCTTTTCTGATCTGGGTTTTGTTGAAGAGATAGGTTGCAAAAATGAGTGGTTGTATCAGCAAGAAAAATGTTTAGAACCAGGTGTTAATGGGTACAGACCAGGAAGAGGTAGTGGTACTAGGCATCACCACAGCTACCAACAACAACCAATTGTTTCAAAATCAGGTTTTTCATTTTTTGCATTGACTAGTCAACCGGCCGATTGTCGTGCCCAGTTGATCGGTGGTTTGATGAAAACTCAAATTTCTCCATTGAAGTAGGCGATATCAAATAGAGGAATTCGTCTTTTTTTTTTTTTTACTTAGATTTAATGAAAATTCTGATGAACCGTTGGAGATGCCCTCACCACCATCACCACTAATACATTAGTTTCAAAATCACAACTAAATATAAATTTTTCTAAATAAAAAAAGCTTTTTTTGCAAAAAAATGCTTTCCGACTAAAAATATTTTTTGTTGAAACAAATGTGTCGTACATGTTTTATAGAGCTAACGTTTACAGTTTACGAGATAAAGAAGCTAATTATTGGGAAATTGAAGAAGGGTGCTTTTAGCTTCTATATTTTGGTTACAAAAAAGCTGCACCAAACACCAGTTATTCTTAGTAAAAAAAAAATAAATAAATAAAAACACCCATTGTTCTGTTAATTCATAACTCTACCCCACTATAAAAAAATAATAAAGAATAAATAAAAATTAAAAAAAAAAACACATGATTGCCTATGGAAATCATTAGTGGCTGCTAGAAGCCATTCTTCCCATAAAATTGCTTATATGCAAAGCTATGAGAAGTACTTATTTACCGTATCAAAGAAGATCAAGATGGCTCTACTGATTTTCGCTCCACTCCTGACAATGTGAAAGACTGATAGCAGCAGAGAAAGAACAAGATAACCACACACAATCGAATTCGCAATCACAAAAAACCTGTTTGACACAAACACAAGTGAAACTGTCAACTTCCAATTTCCAAAACAACATATCAATCATCAAAACAAGCAATCACGGCAGAGACAACATACGTGAAGGTTGGAATATCGTTGTATTGGGCCTTGAATTGCACGAATTGAGTGAAAAAAGGGAGTGTTTCATTGGTAGTTCCCATAGCCACCGTGCTTCCTAACGTTCCAAGAAGTGCAACAACTCTCAGAACAAGGTCTGCTATGGCAATCCCCTTGTTTCCCCTTGGTGGTGGAGCTCTAGAAGCTTCAGCAGCTTCGATTTGTTCTGTTTTCATTTTTTCGCGTTTGTCTATTTTCTTTCTGCTTTTGAAAGAGGGTGAGAGAAAGATATGCATTTATACAAAGTAGAAAAGCAAATCTAGTATGTACTCTTTCATGTAATTCACCAATTAAAAGCTTTCAATGTGGGTATTAGGTTTTTGCTGATCTCAAGTGGCATGGATTCATGCTTCTGTAAGTAGTCCACCTTTGCTAGGATAGGGATTAAATTTTCTAGATTCCTACCTGCTTCATCTTATTGTATTTTTAAAATTGAAGATGAGTGATTTCATCAAGCACCAACACATCATACCATTGTTAGTAACCTCAGACCATGATCATATCCGTGTTTCTCACATAAAAGTGATCAATTAAACTCAAGTTTATGTAAAAATTACTAGTAAAACTTGAGTTTGTAGGGTAGGTAAGTGCAAAACAAAGAGTTGTGAAACTTAAAACCAACCTATGATTAGGTAAAAGAGGCGCTTGAACATGTGTTCAATACAATGACAAATACAAGGGAACAAAAGTTTTGGGACTGGTGATTTTGGTTGTGAATTTACTATAGAATCCATTGTTCAGGGTTTGAAAAGAATGATACTTGACAAAGTCACAAGCACAAATTAAAAAACAGGACATACTATTAAATTTTCAATCACCAACAAAAATAAAAAATAAACAAAAAAAGACAAAAACACAAGTAAAAAGAATTGCTGCGACAATGTACACCAAAATGTGCATGTTTCCAATATGCATTCAACAGTAAGGTCCATAGGAACTACCAAACATGATATGGGTTTTGCTTTACATAAATGAAATGATAACTACATTAAAAAATGAGTGAAAACTAGACTTGTATATGAAGAAAATTGAGGAACTTACTGTTGCAACATCACCGGTAATTTGAACTTATTATTATTATAATCATCATAGATCTGACATGTGAATATAAGAGAGAGATGTAGCCAATGACAACTTGCTGGTTCTCTCTACTACAAATGCAGTGTCACTTAAAAAAATAAGTCATAAATATGACAGCAAATGTTAGGTTTATTGGGAGGAAAAATCATTTGCACTTGAAAATAATGAGACACAAAACACATTTGAAGAGAAATTTCTGGCAAGTCATCCTTGGCTGCACCACTTGTACTTCATCTCCACATGCAAGACCTTGAATGAATACAATTCTAAAATCCGAAGCATATACCGCCTTCATGCCTCTTCTCTTGTTATATATATATATAAATAATTGAAGCACTGATCTAGAGGGAATTACGGACTCAAAGAAGGAGAAGAAGCTCGTTGGATTGAAAACTGTTTCAGTTTTACATGAATGGATTTCATGGGATTTCATGGGTTGCAATGAGGTGTAAAAGTTCTTGTAGAATAAAGAGTTTTGAGCCATTTGAATGTTGAAACAGAGGGATAAAAGAGAAGAGAAGAGATGGGTAGTGGTGGTTTGAGGGGGGGTTCATGGGATTGGATATACCATAAAAATAGCAACAATAAAAAAATATGGAGAATGATTTGAAACACTTGTATTCAAAGTGGGGTCACCATATCCTGAACCAGCTTTTTATTCTGTTCAAAATATAGCTTCTTATCACTTTCCCCAATTCAAGTTGTGGATAAGGCCAAGCAAGTCTTGAAATGAAAAACTTCATGATTTTCATCCCAAGGACTCCTTTGTTGTGGCTTGCCATTTGTATCATGCATCCATCAATTAAAGATGGTATCCCCATGGTCACCTTCTCAACTTTTGCTTTTCAAAAATAATTTTCTTAAATTTTTTGCTCTCCAAAATAAGGGCAAAAAATGCTAATGGTTAACTAGCATTTTGGTTTCTTGTTTTCTATTTTTATTTTAAAATTTGAGAATTGCTATTAGTTCCTACTTAATTTCTTTAGACCCTCTACTTCTTTAAACCCCCACCTTAAATCCTAAATTTTAACAAATTTTTTTTGGAACACTCCACTTAATACCAATTTTACCCATATTCATAATATCATCACACCCCAGTGCACACCCATTTAATTTTGCATACTCTCTTCTTCTTCTCTCAGTAAATGATGAACGATTGAGAGATGATTAAGAAACGAATCGACTGTCCCTCTCTTCTCCTTCTCTCATAAACAATGGTATTTTTCTCCTTGTCACTGTGATCTTAGTCGAAAATCTCTTCGACGGACTATTTCTTCTCTCAAGTAACCTCCAGCTCCCCATCACATTATTATTATTATTATTATTATTGTTGTTGTTTATTTTGAAGTAAAACCCCTGATATTGGGGTTTTAGATGGAAAAACTTTCAGAAAAATAGAAATAGGGAAAAAAATTTACAAAATGAACCGTTCGGCACTCCAGAGCCAAACTAAATGTTTTTGTTCAGCATTGTATTACTGAACAGAACCTTAACAGTTAGCAAACCAATACCGAACCGAAAATGACCCAGAATTGTAAATGCAAGATAATAAACTTACCAATGCAAAGCCAACCTTATTAGAGTTGTTGTCATCGTCCTTTATTGCTCTATAAGTGTCAATGAATGCTGAAAATGACTACAAAGGTATAAACTCGAAGTCTATAATAGGATTATTTGCTACATTAACTGATTTGAAATATTGAACACATGTAAAACCACCAAACAAAATGTTAATTGATTAAGTGGTTTCAAATGTTTTTCATTGAAGATAAATACGTGGGTTTAGGATAGTGATGAAGAAAAATTAGGATTTAGGTAAGGAATATGTATAGATGGGGATAGAAGTGTGTGTGTGTACAATATTGTAGAGTATCATTCTAATTGTTTTCATTTGGTGAATGGGTGTTCTATTAAAAATTATCCTTTAATATAATTTTACTTCATGGTATAATTGTAATAAAAAATAAAAAAAAAAGAAGTGAAAATTGAAGGGTCCAAAGAAATTAGGTAAGTGTTAATAGTAGCACTCTAAAATTTTTGATAACTAGGAACAAAAATATGTTTGGTAACTATTTTTAGAATGATCAAATTGAAACTAAATTTAAACTGGAGGGATCAAATTAAAATTTAAGTCAAACTACAAGATGTAAAAGTGTAGTTTATCCTTTCTTAAAAAAAATTAGAAATTAAAAAAAAATGTTTCACTTGTTTTCAAAATAAATTTTCGTTCTCTACTCTCACCTCGACCACATGCAACAACCACCCTCACCACAGCCACCAACCACTACTCTGCCTGCCACTACCTCCTGTCCTGTCACTACTACCTCCAACGATTCACCAAATATATTTTCTAATTATATTTTGAAAACATTTGTACATACTATAAAAACAAAATAGAAATAGAAACATATTTCTTGTTTTCAACTCACAAATAAACAGTAAGGCCCCATTTGGGAACTTACTTTTTTAGCCAAAAAGTCAAAAAGTTACTAAATTAGTCAAAAAGCCAACAACCCATACCAAAAAGTCAAAGATTCTTTTTTCTCTCTACTTTTTGCACATCTTTTCGTAATTAGCCAAAAAGTCATCCCAAATATACAAGTTTTTTTTATCTACCTTTTTAGCCAAATAGCCAAAAAGTTACTAAATTAGCCTGTTCCCAAACGAGGCCTAAGTATGTGTTTGGATAGACACGTGTGATGTAATACGGGGTGTTTTGGGAAGTTGGTAAAAAAGTCAGCTTTTTACCAAGCTTTTTAGCTTTTTTGGTAGTGATTTGAAAAATTGGTAAAAAACTGACTTTTTTGCTTTTTGATTTAATATTTTTTAAAAGTGTCACATCACTCTAAAATGACCAAAATATCCTTACTTTTTGCATGTCAACAATTTTTTAAATTAATTAATTATAATGTTCCAGAGGGTAGTTTGGTAAATTTGTAAGTGACTTTTTTGGGTCTTCTCAAATGGGATCAGTGACGTTTTTGTAAGGATGGGCGTTTTTGAGAAGTTGCTCAAAACGCAGCTTTTGCTGCGTTGCCAAAACGGCACCACGTTACCCAACGTTCCCTTTTCAACTCACAAATAAACAGTAAGGGTGTGTTTGGATAAACACGAGCAAGGATCCTCTAGAGTTATTTTTTCCTAAAGTTTCCTAGAGTGGTATATTGTATGGTTGAGATTTAATAACAAGTTACATCAATTTTTTAATATTAAATCTCAACCACACAATACACTACTTTAGGAAACTTTAAGAAAAAAAAACTCTAGAAGATCTTTGGTGGATAGACACTTGTGATGTAATGGAGATGGGCAAGTGGAATCTCGTGAAAATAGTTATGGAGTTGAGTAAATGAGTGACATGGGCTGATGATATAGCCGTTATACCTACCAACTTTAATTCCTTGGGAGGATGGATGAAAGCCTCCTTCGTTTTCAGCCACATTTTGAGGTACGAGAATGGCAGCCCCCACACTTATTTAAACCTTCCTCTTTTAGGCCAACACTCATTTCCCTCCTCCATAAGCTCATCTAACATTTTCTTGTCATATCAAGATAAGAGAGAAATTAATAAAAATTAAAACAAATTACACCGGTATTTTGTCACTTGAGTCATTTTAATCCATATATTTAAATTTTGATTCAATTGCTAACATCCTTAATTTTTTTAACAAAAATGATCATTGAATTAATTGAAATTAAATCATTAAATTAATCAAATTTACAATTTTATCTCTAAAAACATAACATGTCCCTCATATGCACAATTGCCATAAAAAATTGCTAACAATTGAAATCAATTTGAGACAAAATCAAAATCAATCAAATTAAAATCACAAGAACCAAAATTATAATAGTATCAAAGTACACAGACCAACAGTGTCATTTACCTTGAAAATTAACATGACATTTATTTCAGTATCAACATTTAATTTGACGGAAAACAAAAGTGAATCAAAAACTTTTTCCATAATTATTATTAATGAAAAAAAGATTGTTTGGATAAAAAACAATCCCAATTAAAGTCTTGTTAATGTCACCATTTTCACCTCTATCATCCTACCACCACCCACCTCCAACATCGTCATTGCCATTGTCACTGCTACCATCACCACCACTATCACCCCACCACCTCCACTACAACAACACAACCACTAGTACATTAATTTTAAGATTGTGACTAAATATAAGAAAGCGTTTTAGCATGATTTCTAAGCTGAAGTTCCATCTCTTGAAAATTTTAAATACCTGAAAACAATACACCAGTTCTTGAATTATTTGACATTAAAATCATAAAATAACAAAACTCACTCTTAATTATGATATATGAAGTATAATGATATTCTACGAAGGCAATATATAGGCCAACCAAACGGAGCATAAAGGCTCTTTTACACATCCATACATAACCTAGATTTGTAGAGGACTTCAACACCAACTTCCAGTAGCCTGTTCCGACTACGGATTGCCAATCCTTGAGCTCCTGCCCAAAGACTAACTCTCTCAACCCATTCCTGGGACTGGTTCACCACTGGGAGGTCCCAATTCACCCGACCTTGTGTAGAATTATTGATCAGCTCGACTATATTATAACCAACATTCAGCCCAATACCAAACCAACAACTTCGTTCAAGACAATCAACATACGCTCCCACAGATGACAGTGTAGGTGTGTGAATGATGACTAACAATAATGAAACCTTTTCTTCCAAGGACCAAAGCTGCATGACAGAGAATTGCAACCAATTATCAAGATCAGAGCTGACAAATCTCTGTTGCTAAAATCCAATGCCAAAATTGCACTAAAACACAACCAAAAATACACATGTCCAGGTGCACCTTCAAATTTCTCAATAGAAATCTGTGTCCCATTTTTTACAAAAATGAATTTCACTTCACCAGTTAATGCTATCTCTCAGCATCCAAGAAAAAGAGCGATTATCAAACATGAATTTTACACAAATCATTTATCATGTCAACAAGTTAATACACAGATCCTAGGTTTTTCTAAAATTATTTTCAATATTGATGTCAAAGACATCTTTTGGGGCTCAGATCATCCCAAACAATGTTTGACTTGTCAATCTGTAACTCAAAGAATATCTCACACTTAAACATGCTAAATACCAGTTTCAAAGTTCAAACACAACCTACTCAGATCCCCACACACACACACACACACACAGATGACTCTATCCCAAAGCTACCACACTCTGGAGAGTGATAAAATCATCTCTAATTCAATTAAAAACTACATCTGTAAAGAATCAAAAACAGTATATCTCTCCCAAAACTCCAGAGAGTGATAAAATCATCTCTAACTAAATACTTACAACAGCATCTCTAATCCAGCATCAAATGTTTCATCAAATTTGAATTTGATGAAAAGTGCCTCATTTTGGTGCTCCAACTCTTCACCAGATTCATATCAAATAGAGGGAAAACTAAAACTTTCATCAAATGAAGGGAGTCCTTCATCTTTTATCAAATTTAAATTGTTACTGTTGGACCAGACATCCTCCAGGATGGCCACCCAAGGACAACTTTGACCGCTTTTTTGTTGTTCATGTCCGGATGTCCTCCCGGACAACCGGGGATGTGAAAAAGTCTTATGAAAATTTTAGTTTTAGCATTGGAGTGAACGGTATCAATTCAAATTTTTAATCAAATTTAATGAATTTTTTTATTCAACACTGGAGATGGTCTAAACAATCAAAAATGTGTACCAACATATATACACCCACCAAGCCACACACAAACAACTTATAAAATCAAAACAAAGACAAACGTGTTTCAAGAGCTTCACAATGCCATCAACTTATTTTGCACTTCCAGTGAAGAAGAAGAAGAAGAAGAAGAAGAAGAAGAAAAAGAAAGGAGTTTGTTTCCTGACAACTATGATCTCCAAAGTTCGAATTTATTTACATGCATGTCAGGATCAAACAAAATGTACAAGCTCTCTTACTTTGTAATTTTTACTTACTTTGTTTGGGAGGGGCAGATCGTAGTTAACAGATCACAAAAGGGACAGCTATTCTAACTGTTACAGTAATAATCAACAGAAAAATAGGAGATTTATTTTTTAATTTATTTTTCTATGTTTGGCAGGACATAATAAAGAAGCTTACTGTTGAGTATAATATTTTCTAAAATTTTATAGCTGTGATCTTATTTAAAACATGTTCATTGTATACCTGACTCCAATAAGCAAATACAACCCCAGTCCTCCTTCGAGTACCTGATCAAATTTTAAAACATTGCAGGTTTGCTTACACTATATATTAGTGAATGAGAAACTTACCTGATTGTAGCAGCAAGAGAAGCAGAACTCATAAAACCTGACAAATTAGTTGCACAAAGGATGTAAAAATGCACTTGTTGAAAACCCAACGTGAACATAACTATGTAATATGAACACAGACCTGCCATTGACTGATTACATCTTGATATCAACAATTTGTAGTCAACCTTTGAAAGTGATATCAAGCTTGAGGGATCACAATTAAGAAATCATTCATAGACCTAAAATGTAACTGATAGCTCTAACTGTGCTCTTCCTTTCAAAGCATAGCTTCAAAAACTAACCTAAACCTACACCATTGGAGGAAAAAAATACCACCCTTTAAAGCAACTTGTGAGTTTTACAGCATACTTGTATGACCAATTCCAACCCATATTAGTATATTAAGCTCGAGCAATTCCATATCTAAGGAACATGCAGTGATGCTAGTAAGCCCTTCTTTCCAAGCCAAGGTTACTGCAAAAATTACATTCAGAGCAGGCATGCATGCAACCAAAAAAATGCAGAACAATTTGAACCAAGTTTTAAGAAATGAGCCTGCCATATGGGCAAACTATGAAAGAAAATAGCACCACAAGAAAATAAACAAATTTGATGACGCATAGCACATAAATGCTCACACCAAAATTAAATAAACGGTGGCATTGCAATCCTAGAAGACATCGTGTGCTAGCTACATCCACAAAACATATAAATCCAACACAAATGCAATCATTCTTCAGTTGTAAAATTTACTCTCAACCAAACAAGGAAAAACTAAAGAGGAAACAATCACGGCCATAAATGAGACAAGCTGGCTACATAGGCTTGGTAAAACTGGGTATAAGGCCATAAATGATTCAACAGTTAACAGTGGCAACTCTAAACAAAACAACAAAGGTGGGCTATAAGGTGGAACATAAATTTCTCAAATGCTGTTCATCTGGTCTTCAGGTCAAGGCTGGAGACATCATCAAAAGGGGCAATAGGCTTGGCTTCAGGCATTGTAGATAGAGCTGTTTTGATGGAAAAGGGAAGGAAAAAAACAGAGTATTAGATATCCAAAAGAGGGTGTCAGCTAGGTTAAGACACAAAAATGTAAGTGCATGCTTTTTTTAGTCTTTGGATAAAACAAAGCAAGTTGCCTACTAGAATCCAGGTAAGTGAAACAAAAGGGACAATCATCATACCTGCAGGCCCCAATAATCTGGGAATCTAATAGCCATGGTGTTTCCCATGGGAAACAGGGTTCTGACTAGATAACCTGGTAACAGAATCTAAAAATCAGCAGATGGTGGAGATGAAGAAGTCAATAAAATAAAATGAAAATCTTAGCACAATGAACAAACAAAAATGCAATAAGCTCCCAAATAAAAAGGACAAAATTTGGAAATAAAGACAAATTCCAATGCGGGACAAGCAAAGACAAAACTTACCCAGCACCACCAGAACGAGAAGAAGAGTAAATACCATAGGCTCCTCCATACCCACTTCCACCACCACTCTGCAGAATGGTAACACAAGACCCATTAAGGAAGGAACCAAAGGTCATATGGTAATTAAATCGGTTTATAACTTGAATATGCACTCTGCACTAATTGCAGTTTACAATTTACAAATGGCAGTTCTTGAAACCAGGCAAATCACTAAAATGACAAAGTGTCCCTCAACAATTTT
>JAPPVO010000019.1:15693275-15868275 GCA_030407325.1 Camellia japonica | reverse complement strand
ATTAAATGATAACTACAAAAAAAAAAAAAATAGGAAAAAGAAAAAGAAAAAGAAGTCAACTTAAATCTATCTACAAAGACATGTAAACTGCATGAGTTGTAGAAAATTTAAATAACATATTACAGCAAACTTGAGACAAGTTGCTCAGCTCATTCAACCCAAACAACATTAGATCACAATTCAATTTCAACAATCCATACTACTCAAAAACAAGCATTGAAATGTAAATTCTTATTAAAAATTGGCACTTCATTTGAACTGAAAACCATATGCAATAGAGATGTGATTGCCAGTGTTTTACTAAAGAGTAGAAAGATGTTAATTTGTTATACAGCACAACATCAACCCACTAGATCTCAATTTAACACTCCATACTCAAAAGCAAGCATAATTCTCATCAGAAAAAGTGACTATGTTATTTGAACTAACCACATTGAATCTAGATGAGATTAGCTGTGTAGTACTGAAGCTATTCTTTGAGTGTAGAGCACACCATTAACACACTGAACATATTAAACTAATCCCCAGCCTATTCTAATTAAGATAGATGTTAGTATGTTACCATTCACCTCTTATCTTAAATTCATAATACTGGTGAGGTGGGTAGGAGGGAACCCTACTTGAAAACAGACACCCATAAATCATTCCGCAAATTTCATCCCCATAAATGGTCATAATGACTAATCTTTCACAATTGAAGCACAATAACATGAACACTCGATCAATTACAAAGTCAAATATTTCGATGCTTCCCATTAAAATCTAAAACTACTTTACATATCATTCTTAGCACATTCTTCAAATTCATAAAGACTAACCACACAAAACCCATCATAATATATAAAGCCTAAAACCCAGTGAAGGCTTTTAAATTTCGAATTTTTATAACTTCTTCAATTATCTTCTCTTTTCATCTACATTTTTTTGTTTTTTTGTTTTTTTGGGTGTCAATCAGCAAAAATCAACAACTGATTTTCACAGTACACCCATCAGATGCCTAATTTAAATACAATTACTTCCAGTTTCACGTGGGGAAAATCCAATATTTGGGCAAGTAGCCAATAAAAATTCAAAAATACCCATTTTAAATTGCCATACAGATATGGGTTTTCCAATAAGCTCAAAGATAATTGAACTAACTTAACAACAATTGTAATTTAAATACAATTACTTCGAGGTTCACTTGGGAAAATCCAATAGGAAAATGATTTGGAGCCCTAATTTCCCTCCCCCTAATCCCCTAATTTCTAATTTGGGAAACTGTTTCCTTTTTTTTTTTTTTTTTTTTTACTTGATATGGAAATTAGGGGGATTAGGGGGAGGGAAATTAGGGGATGTAGCAAGACCCCATTTGGGCAATTAGCTAATAAAAATTCGAATATACCCATTTTCCAATAAGCTCAAAGATAATTGAACTAACCTGACAACAATTGTAATTCGTGAGAAACAAAATCGAGAAAACAGAGTTGGATCGGTTAATTCATCAAAACGTTGACAAAATTTGCGTAAAAAATAAGAAACAGATAAGATCGGAAAAATATTGGGATGTAGAGAACGAACTCGGGGTAGAAGATGACAGTTGAGATCGAGCAAGTTCGGAGCTTTGTTGGATTTTCTTGGAATGGATTGATGGATCAATAGAGAGGTGAGAGTGTGGATGTGTGTGAAAAGTAAAACCGCCTCTTCATGCAGATTTGCAGAAGAGCATATATGACTTTGCCAAAAATATCTCTCGGTCTGTCGATTTGAGTTTCTAGGGTTTGATCTAGGGCCAAGTTCAATTACGGAAATATCCAACTAGTGTGTTAATTTACCAAATTAAGCCTTCCTTGGCAGTGATGATTTTAGTCAAAAATTTAAAAAATTATTAAAAAAATTAAAAAATTAAAAATTATTTCTTTTCTCATTATTTTTATTACATCTTTTTATAAAAAAATTATCTTAAATATATTAATTTTTTTATATCATATTTTAACCAGAAAATTAAAAAATTTAAAAAATTATTAAAAAAATTAAAAAATTAATAATTTATTTCTTTTCTCATTATTTTTATTACATCTTTTATAAAAAAATTATCTTAAATATATTAATTTTTATATCATATTTTAACTAAAAAATTAAAAAATTATTAAATTCATGTTTCCAAAAGGAGGCCTAACTCTCTTCTTAATCCTTCCTCTATGGCCAAAACAAAACAAAACAATATATATATATATATATATTGGAGTACAATTTATAAAAAAAAAAATACAATAAATTGTCAATGAAATTTACCTATTTATATATGAAAGAGCATCTATTTATATTTATATTTTTATTAATACAAATACTTTTGCCTTTTTTAAAAATTTTAAATTTATTATGTCTTTACTTTCTTAATATTACACCAATTTTTTTTTAATATACTCAGCCTCCGTTTGGGAAGTGGGTTGGCTTTTTGGTTTTTTGGCTTTTTTAACTATTTTAGCCTGGGACTAAAAAGCCTGGTTTGGGAAGGGCTTTTTGACTTTTTTGGCTTTTTGGTGAGGTGGCCTCCTGTTAATTTACCAAAGTGCACTTGATCCACATGTACCTGTAATTCAAAGATTTTGGCATCCACGTCAGCTTCCCAAACGGTCCACCAATGTTGTTTTTTTTTTTATTTGTTTTTTATTTTTCTCTTATTTTCGGTTTTGATTTGCCGTTTTTTGCTAACCCTTTTTTTTTTTGTTGGGTATTTTGCTTAAATTTTTTTATTTTTTATTTGTTTATTTTGGGTTTTATTTTGGCGTAGTTTGGTAAAATATTTATTTATTTATTTATTTTTTGCTTAAATTTTTTTTATTTTTTTTAAATTTATGTTTTTGTCATTTATATTTTTTGTCATTTATATTTTTAAATAATAATAATAATAATAATAATATTAAAATAATAATAACAATAATAATTTTAATTTTTAGTTTTACTTTATTGTCCTGTGTATTTTAATTTTTTTAATTTTATTTTCAAAAATGAGTTTTCATGTGTTATATTTATTTGTAAATTACGTGGTGAATGGTAAATTTAAGTGTTTATGTTTTTTTTTTATAAATATTTTTGAATGAGGCGTATTTTTGTCCTTATTTTTTTTTAATTTACGTTTTTGTCATTTTTTTATTTGTACACATTAATTTTTTTTTATTTATTTGTAAATTATGTGGCAAATGGTAATTTCTGTTTTTTTGATTTTTTTTTCCTTTTTTTTTGGAGGAGGCGTATTTTTGTCGTTTTTTTTAATTTACGTTTCTGTAATTTTTTTTATTTGTATACATTAATTTGTTTTTATATTTTCAAAATGGGTTTTCATGTGTTTTATTTATTTGTAAATTACGTGACAACTGGTAATTTTAAGTTTTTTTAAATTTAAGTTTTTTTATTTTTTTTCAGTTTTTTTTTAAATTACGTGGCGAGGGTTTTCATGCGTTTTTTATTTATTTTGTTGTCCTGCGTATTTTAAATAATTTAATTTCAATTTATTTTTAAATATTTAATTTTAATTTTAATTTTATTTTTACTTTAATTTTAATTTTTATTTTTATTTTAATTTTAATTTTAATTTACTTTTAATTTTTATTTACTTTTAATTTTATTTTAAATATTTAAATAATGTAAATAATCTAAAAAATTTAATAAGCAAAAATTTAAAATAAATATTCAAAAATTTTAAATCGTAAAAATTTAAATAATTTAAAATGTAAAAAATTATTTTAACAAAAAAATTTAAATAATTTAAATATTCAAAAATTTAAATAATTTAAAATGTTAATATTTTAAATTTAAAAACAACTCTACACTAAAATCGTAACCAAACACATAAAATAAAACTCAATTAATAAATTATTTTTAAAACTCATAATCAAACACATAACTCGAAACTCCATACTACTTTCACAACTCTACACCTAAATCGTAACCAAATACATAACAAAAAAATTAAAATATTTAAAAATATTTTTATAAAATAGAGTTTGAATTTATTTTTATAAAATATTTTAACAAAAAAAAATGTTTTTAATTTTTTTTTTCAACTTTCTTTATTTTTTCTAGAAAAATGGTTTTTTTTTTTTTTTACTTTCTGTGTGCAGGCGATGCCCCTCTTCATTTGACGGGTAGTTTCGTAAATTTGAGAATGAAATGGTTGTTGCCGAGCTCCTCACCTCCGTTTGTCTTTATGGGGAAATTCTACTTCCACCCATCATATTCCCTCAATCCACACACTTAATGAATTATTTTTATATTACATTTTTATCCTAAAATAAAAATACCAAAATACCCATAAAATCATGCGCGCGTCTCTCTCTCAAATCCCCTCTCTTTCTTCCTAGATCTTCACTGTCTCTCTCTCTCTCCATCAGAGGAGGCGAGGGCTTTGATCACTGCCGGCAAAATGATAATTTCACAAGAATCAAAAGCACTTCAACATAACAAGCTCATTAGCTCACTCTATCAATTGTTACTAGTACACGTTATCATAAATATCACAAAACGAACAAACCCAGATGGAAAACCTAATCGAAATTACAAAAACTGTTAAAATTGAACCAGAAATGAGGGCTTTTGGTGAAAGAACAAACCTGCAAGGCACATTAATCACATAAAATTAAGTAAACAAGTGATACAATCAACAGTTTTAGCTCGAAGGAGTCAAATGCACAACCTCACAGTGACGATTTCACAAGAATCAAAAGCATTTCAACATAACAAGCTCATGAGCTCACTCCATCAATTGTTGCAAGAACATATTAACATAAATATCACTAATTGGACAAACCCAGATAAAAACCCTAATCAAAATCACACAAAAAAATGTTAAAATTGAACAAAAATGAGGGCTTTTTTTTGGGTGAAAGAAGAAACCTGCAGAGGCCCCCGCGCCAGCGTCGCAGATGATTTTCCTGATGCTCCGGCCGTTGGACGACGTCGTAGTGGCAGAGGTCATGATGAAGGTCTATGGATCGAACAATTGGAAAGTGAAAGATTATTTGAGAGTTGAATGAATTGAAAAATAAGCCCACCGCCATGAACAGAGCACCACGGTGGAAGGATAAGCCCACCGCCATGAACGGCAACCGGCGGATAGCGGTAGACAGTGGCCAAGGGTTATGGTTAGGGTTTGTTGGAGAAGATGAGGGTAATATGGTATTATATGAAAATTGGGGATGTGTATTGAGATAAAATTAACATATTTAATTTGTGGGTGGTGTATATTGAGTAAATGATGTGTAGTAAGAAAGTTGTGATGTGTAAATAGAATTACCCGTCTTTATGCGGCTATTTTAGACTCTTTTGTCTATATGTGGCTAAATTAGCCCCACCCATGATTCCCAAACAGTACCTCAATTTTAAGTGATAAATTAAATTATCAGATAATACTAAATTAGTGTTCTCTTATTATAAAAAGTATAAATAAAAAAATGTAAAATGAAACTACCCACCGATTTGTAGTCAAAATTAGTGTTCTCATTCTATACATTCATTGTTAGAGAATTTTATTAGAACAATTTTAGCCATATTTATTTTATTTTTTATTAGTTAAAATATAAAAAGGTATACTTTTTATTTATGTATTCCAATATTATTTTTTATTTGACCTATTTATCAACACAAACTATTTAAAAAGTTTTTAAATATTCTCTAAATATAACTAGCCTTGAAATTTTTTGTTAAAATAACTATTACGATAGACATTCAACTGGAGTAACTAAAATAGAATCATAATAACTACAATAGTCAACGGTGGTGGAGCAAAAAAATTAAATTAGAGGGGCACTTATTAATTATAATAATTTTTACAAAAATATTTCATGCAAATTTTTACGATTGATTTCAAGAAATATAAAAAAATAAAAAATAATCAATATGTTTGGCTTCAGTTTTCTAAATTTAGTTTTTTGAAAATTGAGTTTTTTTTTAAAATTTTTTGTATTTTTTTGTTTTTAGTGAATATTTTTTGAATTTTAAGTAATTTTGATACTTTTTTAAATGCACCTTACTTAGATATATCTAAATAGTAAAATATTTATGAAAAATATTTTAAAATTTTAATAAATAAACAAAAATACAAAAAATATATTGAATGTATTTTTTCTTTTTTTGTATTTTTTGGTATTTAATGTATTTTTTAAATATTTTTTTCACAAATATTTTACTTTTTAAGTGTGCTTATGTTAGGTGTGTCTAAAAATTTAAAAAAATTGTTTAAAATATTAAAAAAATTCATTGACAACATTAAAATACGAAAAATAAAAAAGTAAATTTTTTTGAAAACTAGAAACAAACAAGCTGAATGTTATTTGTAACTAGTGTATCATGGACAATAAAAAAATATATGGATATAAGCCTTAAAATAAATTATATAATGATAAATTATTTTTTGATACAAAATTTGATTAAAAATTCAATATAATGGTAATACCACGCTATCATTGATATGCGATATCACCCACTAATGGTAAATAAACATATAGAGAGTGAACCTCATCTATCAAATGTAACTAACAATCCAATAAATTTCATATATTTATAGTGAGATTATTTATACTTGTATATCACTAATAATGACATCGTCGTTATATTAAAAAAATTCCATAACTAATATGGTTTATTTATAGTAATCTCTTCATTTTCAATCAAAATAACTATTATTGTTCTCATAATTTTTAAAATGTCATTGACATTTCTCTCTAATAATATTTTTATAATTTTTTATTTTAAATATTTTTTCTATATTTACAAAAAATAAAAATTTCAAAAACTAGGGAGACACGTGACCCCTTGGTCCCATGCTCCCTGCGAAACTGATAGTCAACAAGTTTTTTTTTTTTTAAAGAACTCATTAGAGATCCTCTTATCATGTTGTCTTGAAATTTTTTGTAATGCGTATATTTGGATATTAAAGTTATTTATATAATAAATAAATAAAAAAATTAAAAGGGGAGACTTTTTTTACATGCATCTTATAAATTAATTATTTTTTTAATAATTATTTTTTGAACTTTGTGTTAAAATTTTACTTTTTAAATTTGTGTAAATTAAATCAGGCCATCTATTTTTTTTTAAAAAAATATTAAATTAAATCAGGCCATCTATTTTTTTTTTAAAAAAAATATTAGAAAAACTATTGAAAAAATCCAAAATAAAAAAAATAAGAAAAGAAGATAACTTTGTTAAAATCTTGAATTATTTTCGTTATTTAGTTTTTTTGGAATCATTTACTATAATCAGACTTTAAAAAATTAAAATAATTATTAAAAATAAAAAGTCTTATCAAAACTCTTATAAAAAAATCCAAGAGATATGGGCTGTTTAGAAAAATTGGTTAAAAGTTGATATTTTAATTTTAAGTTAAAAATTAAAATTTGACTTTTAATGCATTGTTTAAGAATAAATTATTTTATTAATTTTTTTATAAAAAGAGGTATAAAAAAATAAAGTGAGTGTTGTGATTATTTATAGTTAATTTTTTTTTTTTTTGGAACTAAAATATATAAAATGTATAGTTGACGAAAGACGCTCATTTGGTCTTACTTCACCGTCGAGAAACGAAAGAAGACTTCTCGTCTCCAAGGTTAACTCAGTTTTAAATTGACCTCAAATGGTCATCGGTTGAAGATCAAAATTACTCTCTCTCTCTCTCTCTCTCTGAGCCAAGTACAGAATGATGGTTGGTACGCTCTTCAATTCATCATCAACAGTCTTGATGTTGAAAACCAAAGTTGATTTCATTTCCAATCAAAATCTGCTTGGTAAAGCCACGACAACGAGGAGGAGCTTGAAATGCAACGGCGGACAAGTTCATGAGTCCGATTCGTCTCCCACACTCAAACAATCAAACGACAAAGTCCTCCAATCACGCGCTCCGGACTCTTTATGCGCCCACAGATTCTGCTCTTGCGGAAGAAGACGCTTGATGGAAGCAATTGGAACCAGTTTCTTCGCAATTCCTTCTTCCTCCGCTTCTCCTCCGCCTCTCGACGATCCCGAGGTTCATTACTCTTTCCACTGCTTTATATAATACAATATCTATCTATACTAAATAAGTGTATTTTTGTCTTTTAGACTAAAAAATTGAGGGAAAAAATATGAATGTTTGGGTTAACTTTTTGACTTTTTATGAAAAATGTGTATTAAAAATTGTATAAATTAGTGTATAGGGAAAAATTAGGATTAGGAGTTGTGTAGCTGTAATTTTTGACTTTTGGTGAATAGTGATAACTTTTAAATTTTTTGAATAACTTTTTGACTTTTTGACAATTTGCCAAACTTGACCTTAATTATGTCACATCTCTTTATTTTCTTATTTGAAATATATAAAAAAATTAGATAGATGATAAGAGTAGGACTCAAATCTCAAACCTTTGAATTAATAGACATATCACATATAATAAAAGTTTAATTTTATTTTTACTTATTTTAATTACATGCATAATGCGTGTGCCAACCGCTAATATTATATATGTGAGCATATAACTTGGGTGTGTGGCTTCTCCTTCTATTACGTGTCCTAAAAAAAAAAAAAAAAAAAAAAAAAAATTCTTTAAAAGCGTGAATAAGATTTGAACTTGGGAACTTGATTTTATTAAGATTATGACCAATCTTAACATTTAGACCTTAGTAGCAGGAATCGTGCAATCAGGTGGCGATTCTGAGTAAGAATCGCCATTCCGCGCTTCCTAGAAAGAAACGCGTAAGAATCGCGTTTCTGTGGAGAGAGAAACGCGATCCAGTCCAAGATGGGATCGTAAGGAGGAGAGAGAGAGAGAGAGAAACCTGAACTCGCTGTCGCCTTCTCCTTCGACATCGATGTCGACCTTCGACAGCGCCTGGACCTTTGATCTGCGCTGGCCTCGTGATCTGCTCGCGATTGCTCTCGCCTTCGATCTTCTCGGCATCGCCTTCGCCGTCGCCCTTCTTCTTCTTCTCCTTCTCTCTCTCTCTCTCTCGTTGATTTATGTTCTGTTCTGTCTCCCCCCTCCCATTTTTAACATATAATAAATATAATAAATAATATAATTTGTTATATAAGAATAAATCTAATTAAATCAAATATAATAAAAAATATCAAATCAAATCTATAAAATAAATATCCAATTTTTAACTTTTATTTACTTTAACATATTTTATTATTCTTTATTTGTTATATTTTTTAATTATAATATACATCAATTAAAAATAAAAATAATTATATAAATAAATTAAAAATATTATCAATAAAAATAATACCAAGATAAAAATAATAAATATATTTAAAAATAACTATTTAACTCACATTTATATAATAAACATATTTTAAAAATAACTATAAAAATATATATATTACTACTCCCCAAGGCGCTCCCAACCTAAGAAACTTCTATCGGCTCACGCTTCCCCGCCCCGCTCTGCTTCGTGCAACTAAGATTTAGACAATATAATATTATGATATTAATTAATTAATTATTTATTTTTATGCTTACTTATCTGGATTGAATTGCGTTGCACTCGGGACTAGAGATGGCAACGGGGCGGGCCGGGGACTACACCCCCCGTCCCCGAAAGTGACAATTTCCCTGTCCCCGACCCTGAAAAATCCCCGGATTATTTTAACATTTCAGTTTTTTTTTTTTTTTTTACACACAGAATAGCAAACAAAATGTCCCATAACTTTGAAATCCATTACATAAACTGAGATTACATATTTTAACAATCCATTACAGATCAATAACAGATCAAGAATTCAAGTGATTAATTAGATCGAGATCAATAACAGATCAAGAACTCAAGTGATTAGATCGAGATCATATATATATATGTATTTAAAATAAATAAATTTATAGAGAAAAAAAAAAAAACAGAGGTCGAACAGAGATATATACACATAGATTATATATATATATATATATATATGTATGTAAACCCCCTATCTCGAAATCCAGAGAAGAGAGAGAGAGAGAGACCCTTTGAAATAGCGGTGAGGGAGGAGTAGTGGCGAGGGGGGCGAGCAGCCGTCGTGGTCAGCTAAAACCCTACACAGCAGAGAGGGAGGCGAAACTCTAAGTTCTAACTAGCAGCAGTGAGGGAGGGAGGATTGGCGCCGTCGACGTCATTGTGTGAGAGAGATGGGAAGGCGAAACCCTAGAGAGAGAGAGAGAGAGAGAGAGAGCAAGACTAGAGAGAGCGGCTCTGTGTGTGTTGTGTGTGAGAGTGGTCAGCCAAAACCTTACACACACACACACATATGTTATATATAAGCAGGGGCAAAATAGTAAATTCACATCGGGGGCAACCGGGTCGGGGATTGAGGCCGGGGTCGGGCTAGGTCCGGGGCTGAAACATGTATCCCCGTCCCCGACCCGAATATCATCGGGGATTTAATTTTTAATACCATCTCCGGCCCGTCGGGGGTATTTTTCAGAGAATAACCGCTCAATTCGGGGTCAGGAGATCGGGTCCCCGTCGGGCCGATTTTTGATTGCCATCTCTACTCAGGACCTTAGTTTTATTAAGATTAAGAACAATCTTAACATTTAGATAATATACATATTACAATATTAATTTATTTATATTATTTATTTTTATGCTTACTTATCTGAATTGTACACGCATTGCGTGTGCCACTCACTAATATATATATATATATATGTATACTGTTGAGTAATTTGATATATCCTTTTCCTAACAAATTTTTGGAACGAGGTTATTGCTGTGTTACATGGACTCCGCATTTTGGGGTGAAGTACCCGTGTCGACACGACACGGGTGCGGGTGTGGGATCTGTGTCAGATTCGGCTGTTCTCTCTTGGACACGGCTCCTTACAGACAGCAAAAGAAATGAAAGAGGAGAGAGCAAGAGAGAACCTGGTCGAAGCTCTATCCAGTCGTAGTCGAAGATCGAAGACCTCCAGTCGAAGCTCCATCCGGTCGATTTAGTCGAAGATCGAAGCTCCATCAGTTGATCGAACAGTCGAACACCCTAGACAACTCTCTCTCTCTCTCTCTCTCTCTCTCTCCTTCTCTCTCTCCCTCGCGATTGCGATCGATCGCTTCGCTTCTCTCCCTCTCTCTTTCTCTCTCTCGTTTTATTCTTGACTTAATTGATATTTCTGTCTCTTGATTCATATCTATATCTATTCGTATCTATCTACATATAATAATAATAGCTAATAACTATTATTATTATTATAATAATTATATATAACATATAATATATTTATAAGATAATATATAATACATATTATAAGATAATATATATATACTATATATTAATAAAAATAAATAAACATG
This sequence comes from Camellia japonica, assembly GCA_030407325.1. Lineage (NCBI taxonomy): Eukaryota > Viridiplantae > Streptophyta > Magnoliopsida > Ericales > Theaceae > Camellia > Camellia japonica. Next base: position 15,856,995 of record JAPPVO010000019.1, on the reverse strand, counting down.
CATGTAAAATAAAATAAAAAAATTAATTCGAACACATTATTTAAAAAATCTAATAAATAAATTAAATAGTTAATGTATATTAAAATAAAAATATTTATAAAAAAATTAAAAATTTGCTGTGTCCCTTGCCGTGTCCGTGTCTCCATTTTTTAGAAATTGCCGTGTCCCGTGTCTATGTCCGTGTCCGTGTTCGTGTTCGTATGCGTGTCCGCGCTTCATAGATTTTTATTTGTTATTTATATAATAGAACTCATCTTAATAAATATTTTAAAAAAAAAAAAATTATTTAACATATCCCCGTATCCGTATCCAAATTTGGATACATATCCACGTATCCTTAATTTTTAATTTTGAAGTGTCTGACCCCTAGATATACACCCGCACCCAATACTTGTGCCTGAGTCCGTGTAACATAGGGTTATTGTTTGGTAACCTGGAAGAGAAAAGAGAGAGAGTATTTAGTTGGTGTTTTATCTTGGTTAGTTAAGCAATAAAAGTAAAGAAATGATATTATGTATACAACAATGTTAGAAACTCACATTTTACGTCCACAAATGCATCTACAATGATATCGCAAACGTGATGGGTCCTATATGATTGAGTAAATCAAAAACTGCCAATTGTCAGTTACCGTGGAAGATTTACAAGGGTCTCAAACATTTTCCCATGATATATCACCAAAGTAACCTTTTTATATTGGTGTTAGTCTTTTTATTTGTTCTATGTTGTTCTATGTGTAAAAGGTAGTTTTGACATTATAATAAAATAATATTTAGTTGTTGTTTTTTGTTTTTTATTTTCCCCTCAATCTCTCCAAAAGATTCAAAAAGGTTACGAGAGAAATGGGTTTTCTTCCATTTCACTCTATTTCTCTCTTTGCTTATCCAAACAAGTGAACAAGTGGTATGAACAAATAGAAATGCGTTTATTTTCTTTTCCTCCCAAATCACCCAATCCAAATGGGCTATAACATTCTGTCAGAGCTCAGATCAGGGATCTTTTGAGTTCAAGACTCTCTGCTTGCATGATCTCGTTTGCATTATAACTGAGAAAAATGATTATGTTTCATTGTATTTAGATTAGGGATAAATAAAATAGGATATGAGGTAATTTAAGTATTACTATTTTTACATTCTTAATCATCCAAACAAGTATGCCAAAAATTTATTACTTCATATGTGAAACTAATTTAACTGTCTGTCCAATTACACTCTCAAAAGCATGTATGAGGAGCCCTCACTCAAATTTGAAAATAAAAGCTTTATTTGATATGAAGCACTCCAATGGAGTAATTCAAATTTAAACATAAATTTGAGTGCTTCAGTAATGACAAAGTTGTAAATTTTGATGTTACAAAGATGGTCTTGAAAAATTCAAGTAAACATTTAAGTCTCCCTTGATTTGGGTAAAAAAATAGATAAAGCTCAATTCGATGCAAGTTTTGAGTCAAGGAGAGGAGAGGTTTTTGAGTATTTTTACCCAAATTTAAATTTGATATAAGTTTTAGTCAAGGGTTGGAGATGCCCTAAGTAGGAAAAGCTTGAACTCAATCAAGACAAGTTTGTTATCTTTCTCAGAAATTCTATGCATTCAGGAGAAAAAATCCTTAAAAAATTGTTCAGAATTCAAATATATGTATAGATTTAAATATTTAAATTTGGTGTGGTGCAGGTCGTATCCACTGATCCACACATTTCAAATTTTGGGTACATTAACACTTTCCTATCATTTAACCTACACATCTGTTATACTTGGAATTCATGGCAGGGGGAGATTTGGATAAATATTAATATACCCACCAAGTTTATGTGGAGGTCGTGTATCTATGTTGTCGACATGCATCATATTAACATCAAATGTTTGGTCACACAATTATGAAATTTGTTAAGCAAACTTGAATTTCTCTACCAAGTTGAATATTGGATGCAGTTAAAAGCAGAACCAGAACATAGACAATATGTTTGGGATGGTTGTGATTTCAGTTAAAAGCATCAAATATTTTAGCAGCAGCAAAGCATTAAAAATGACACGTTGCATATACAGGATGTGCTGAACAGTATTCACCCTCCAAGGCCAGATTGGTATGAGGAATTATATGCATTTATCTTGGATAAGGGCAGTAAAGCATATGAGGCAGAGGTTAGTGCCTTTTCTTTTTTGTCACAATTAGACCAGGTTGTGCAAGTATTGATTTTGCCCCGTGTTCTTGTTACTGCAATTTCAACCATGTGTATATCTAATATGCACCTCTTCTTTGGTAAGGTTGCGGGTTTTAAGTCTCAGATCTTTACAAATTTGAGGGGAAAGGCTAAGATAGTGTTGGAGCTTGGCATTGGGACAGGTCCTAATCTCAAATATTATGCCAGTGATAATGGTGTTCATGTTTTTGGCATAGATCCCAACAGAAAGATGGAGAAGTATGCACAGGCAGCTGCAGCAACTGCTGGCCTACCTCCAGAAAATTTTAAATTCATACACGCGGTATTTTTTTCATTCCATATGACACTATTTACATTGAATCTTGTTTAACTTCCAAACAGTATAATCTTCCTGGAAATTATGTAGTTAGGCACCTAAAAAGCAGTAAGGACATATTTAAACTGTCCTGCAATTTCTTCACAGGTGTCATTTTTTGTCTTCTGTTCTTAATTTCAATGTTCAATGGTTAAATCTTTAGTAAGAAGGTGTTCTGCGTTGCTGAAATGTTCATTTCGTTAAATATGTGAAATGTGAAATATTGCAATTGAGTTTCCTTTTTGCCCTTGTGTTGCTGAATAATGTTTAATTAGCTCCTAACTTTCCTGATGAGAGATGTTGGTGCTTGAAAGTTATGGTCCCAGATTCCCATGGTTGCTCTTGGGCTTGAAGTGACTGCATGTGGTTATTTCCTAGACCAATCTGTTTCTTCAATTAGATCCTAGGTAATTATGTCTTCTCTCGCAGCCTTGACCCATGTTTTTTGGGCTTCCTCTTGTCCTCTAAGCGCATTCAAATCGCAAACTTTAGGCAAATCACTCTAAACTGGTGCTTATATTGTTTTTGTTGAATATAACTGAACTGTCTTAGATGACTTCTTCTTCTAATTTTTTTTTTTTTTTTTTTTTGAAGGTGTCTGTTTCTTGTTCTCTTTTGTTGTATTGCCACTCATTACATTTGTGATTCTTGTGCCCGGTTGTATGACTATATCATCTGAATTTTTTCTACTTTTACTCATCTCTTCTCCACTTTACTGCTTCATTGATGTTTTCTTACCAGTTGCAATCAGTCAATTATTTCAGTGATAGCCTTATGGGTGCGCACAATTACTACTGTAAAAGAAATCAATGTTAGTTGTTTTATCATGTGGTGACATTTCAGCCTTGTGTGTTTTGTGGGTTTCTTGATGTGACTAGCGACATAGAGTTCTAGACTGCATCTTAAAGCATTTGATTTTTGAACCCACTCTCTTCCCCTCCCTTTATTTAACCTTCTTCTTTCGACTAATTCTAGTTCCAACTTGGGAAGAATAACTGAATGTTGTAGAAAGCATCCTTGATGAGTTGTGTTTTTAGAGCTCGTAGTGTAAGTTTCTGAAATTCTATATATTCAACTTGTGCATAATACAAAGATTACAACCAATAGTTATAGCAATCCTAAACCTAATTGTGATAGGAAATAACCCTATACAATATCAATCGAATATTCACAATTAATTTAATTGATATATTTCTATAATTACATAATATTCTCACATCTCCACTCAAACTCAAGGTGTTTTAGCAAAAAATACTGAGAGTTTGCTAAGAAGAAACTGAAATCGAGCAGTTGTGTGAGTCTTCGTAATGAAATTAGCAAGTTGCAATGCCGAAGAAACGAAAGGAAGCGAGATGGAGCCAGATTGCAGATACTGATAGACAAAATGACAATCAATCTCAATGTGCTTCGTCTGCTCATGAAAGACAGTGTTATGTGCAATCTGAATAGCACTACGGTTGTCACAATAAAGGGAGGTTAGAGAAGACTGAGGGACACCTAAATCAGTCGAGAGACAACGAAGCCAAACAATTCAGCAGTGGCATGAGCCATAGCACGGTACTCAGCCTCGGTAGTGGAACGCGCAACAACAATCTGTTTCTTGCTCTTCCAAGAAATCAAGGAATCACCAAGAAACATGCAGAAGCCAGAAGTGGACTTGCGATCAGTGACATCACTAGCCCAATTAGAATTAGCATAAGCTACCAAGTCCAAAAAGAGGAGTAGAAGACAACAGTAAACCTAAAATATAGTACTCCGGAGCTAGTGAAGAATCTAAACCAAATCAAGCTCAATGTGTAGAATGAGGAGCGAAAACGAACTGACTAACCACATGAACAGCATAGGCAAGATTATGACGAGTAACCATTAGATAGACTAAGCAACCCACAAGCTCTCAATATAAAGTAGGATCATCGAGAAGAACACCATCAGTAGGGGTGAGTTTCACATTAAGCTCAATGGGGGTATCAGAAATCTTAGTGTCAGTAAGACTGGTACGATGAATAACCTCATTGGTATACTTGGCTTGAAAAAGAAAGTAGCCCTTGGGAGAAGAAGGTACCTTAATAACAAAAAAATACCACAAGGGGCCCAAATCCTTCATTTCAAAAGTGCGGAAAAGATGCTGCTTGACTTCAAAGATAGTAGAAGAGTCAGAGTCCTAAACACAAGGATGTGTTTGTTTCAGAGAAAATCAAATGTAGAGAATGACAATAACATCATCCCCTTTCATATTCATCAACAACCGTTACAAGGAGAGTCGTAAGGCACTAATCAAGGAATACAGAATAATCTAAGTAACAAATAATATAAATATTCTAACATATATTCTAATACTCCCCCTCCAGCTGGTACAAAGATATCTCTTATGCCCAACTTGCGAAGAATATCATGAAATGGTTTACTCCCAACTCCCTTGGTGAGGATATTTGCAAGTTGTTCACCAGACTGTACAAATGGAGTACATATTGTGCACTAGTGAGCTTCTCTTTGATGAAATGACGATCAATCTCAACATGCTTTGTTTTGTCATGTTGAATCGGATTATAAGCTATGTTGATGGCAGCTTTATTATCACAATATAGTCGCATGGAGTTTGTCTGGGCAATTCCCAAGTCATGCAACAACTTGATTCACAAGAGCTCACACATACCTTGTGCCATAACTCTAAACTCAGCTTCTGCACTAAACTTGGTAACCACATTTTGTTTCTTACTTCTCCAAGTAACCAAATTGCCTTCAACAAAGGTACAAGACCTAGAAGTGGACCTCCTATCAATGACTGATCCTGCCCAGTCAGCATCTGTATAAGCTTCCACACTAAGATGATCATGTTTGGAAAAATAAAGACCTTTTCCAAGAAAAAATTTCAAGTATCTCAAAATTCTCATAATTGCCGCCAAGTGTGTTTCATGAGGAGCATGCATAAATTGCTTGACCACATTAACAGCAATAGCAATAGCAATAGCAATATCAGGATGAGAATGAGATAAGTAAATGAGTTTACCTACTAGCCTTTGATAACGCTCCTTGTCAACAACTGCTTCCCCACTATCATCACAAAGTTTTTGATTAGGCTCCAGTGGTGTGTCACAGGCTTTGCTTCGAAGTATCCCTGTTTCCTTTAATAGGTCAAGAACATATTTTCTCTGACGGATGAAAATTCCATCTTTTGACCTAGCCACTTCAATTCCCAAAAAGTACTTTAGGTTTCCCAAGTCTTTGATTTTAAACTCACTCGCCAAATACTTCTTCAACAAAGGAATTTCCTCAACATCATCTCCTGTAAGAACTATGTCATCCACATATACAATGAGAGCTGTAGTCTTATCATGAGAGGAATGTTTAACAAATAGAGTATGATCAGCCTGACTCTGTTTGAAACCATATTTCAGCATGACCTGAGTGAACCTTTCAAACCAAGCCCTAGGAGACTGTTTGAGGCCATATAATGACTTCCGAAGTCAACACACCTCACCCTGAGTTTGAAGAGTTTCAAAGCCAGGAGGAATATCCATATACACCTCCTCTTCTAGGTCACCATGCAGGAAAACATTCTTCACATCAAATTGATGAAATGGCCAATCCAGATTAGCTGTCAGAGAGAGAAGTACTCAGACTGAATTCATCTTCGCAACTGGTGCAAATGTCTCTTGATAGTCCACTCCATAAGTTTGAGTAAAACCCTTTGTCACAAGTCGAGCTTTATATCGCTCAATGGAACTATTGCCTTGTGTTTCACAGTATATACTCATTTACATTCCACAGTTTGTTTGCCCCTAGGTAGCTCAGTCAAATCCCAAGTGCCATTTTTATGAAGTGCTTGCATTTCCTCCACTATGGCCAGTTTCCTCTTAGGAATAGTAAGAGCATCTTGAAAATGATTAGGTATACTAACAGAGGAAATTTTTGACACAAAAGCTTTATATAAAGAGGACAAATGAGAATAAGACACAAAGTTAGAAATAGGATGATGAGTGCAAGATCTCACACCTTTCTCTTGGCAATGGGTATATCAAGATCAGTAGGCTCAAGCTCAGAGGTAGCAATACCAGGAGTTTCAGGGTTACTTGGACCTTTATCAAGAGAAGGAGACGACAATGATTGATCAAAAATGGTCTCTTGTATCCATGTAACTTTCTGCCTTTTTTTATCCCTGACATAGACCTGTCCTTCTTTGTTCTTGGCAACATCGGATTCAGTATTGCTAGTGATAAATACCATTGGAGGTGGTACTGGACCAAGAATAATAGAAGCAACTGGACTCTCTTCAGGCCAACACTCCCCCTGAAGAGATGCCGGCGACACTGGACTAGAGAATAAGTAGGATTGAGACTAAAAAAAGGTGACATCCATCGACACAAACAATTTACGAGAGAGAGGATGATAACACTTGTACCCTTTTTGTGTAGGCAAGTAACCCAAGAACACACATTTGAGAGAACGAGGATCCATCTTACCCCAAGAAGGAGAATGATTGTGAACAAAGCACACACACCCAAAGGTTTTTGGAGGAATGGAAAGCAGAGACTCAGAACTGAAAAGAACTTGAAGAGGTGCCTGTTTCTGCAAGACTTGGGTGGGAAGATGGTTAATGAGATAGGTAGCAGTGAGAACAACCTCGGCCTAATAGGCTCGAGGGACACCCATAGAAAAACACATACATCAAGCCATATCAAGGAGATGACGGTTCTTGCGCTCAGCAACACCATTCTGTTGAGGGGTGTCAGTGCAAGACGTTTGATGGATAATGCCATGAGTGGAAAAATATTGGGCCAACCCCGAATCAATGTACTCACTCCCATTATCAGAATGTGAGACTTTGACAACCACCCCAAACTGAGTACCAACCATCTTATGGAAGTTTTGGAATACAGAAAAAACTTCACTTTTCTCTCGCAGGAGGTATACCCAAGTAGCACGAGAGCAATCATCTATAAAAGTAACAAACCATCGATGACCCTTCATAGACCTTACACGAGAGGGACCCCGAACATCCGAATGAATTAAAGAAAAAAGAACTGAACTTTTATTATTACTAGGAGCAAAAGAAGCTTGGTGTTGTTTTCCAATTTGGCAGGACTCACAATGAAACTCAGAGATTTTATTTTTAATAAAAACAAAAGGAAATAAATGCCGAAGTAATAAAAAAGATGGATGTCGTAGACGGTGATGCCACAACCATAACTCTTCTTTGGTGACTGGATAGAATGATGAGCCTGCTGCTGGTTAGTCTGATCGAGGATATAGCGACTATTTTTTGTTCTACCAGTATCATCGTCTTCTTCGTGAGAAGATCCTGAAAAAGATAAGAATCAGGGAAAAATGTGACACTACAATTCAAATCGTGAGTAAGACGACTCAAAGACAATAGGTTAATAGAAAAATTAGGAACATGTAAAACAAAGACAAAGGTAGAGAAGGGGTGGCACGGATTAAACCTTTCCCAGAGACAGAGGAAATAGTACCATCGGCAATCCTAATTTTATCCCGATCGGAAGCTGGGATATAGTCTGAGAAGAGATCAGAAGACCTAGACATACGATCGGAGGCACCTAGAATCAATAATCCAAGACAAGGTCTTATGGGATAAAAAGGCATTAGAAGATGAGGCTAAGTTACCTGAATGGGCAAACGATGAAGAAGCAGAATATGCGCCTGGAAAAACAGGAGACCGGAGATCTAGCAGATTGCGCAGAGCGTCCTCAAACTTAGAGGATGACATACCAGAGATTAGATCAGAAGTCTGCATCATCGAAGAGGAATCATGTGGCTCTACAGTACTGGGTTGATGAGCATGAGAGTGAGACCCACGTCCTCTCGACTGACTAGAACGACCGCCTCTATGACCAGAGCGATCTCCTTAACCCCCTGATGGAGTCCCATGAAGCTTCCAACAAGTCTCATGGGCATGCCTTGGCCAACGACAGTAATCACAGAACAAATTATCCTTCCCGAAAGGATAAGAAGAAGGAAGTGGCAAACTAGCCCCATTCGAGAAGGTGCAAAAAGTAATGTTGATCGGTCTGTAGAAGTCGGAGGTAACATAGCAGAACGACGACTTTCTTCATTCTGGACATAAGCAAATGCCTCCTGAAGAGATGGAAGAACATCCATGCCAAGGACACGACTCCAAACCAGGTCAAACTCCACATTGAGACCTTCCAGGAACTTGAAGACTCTCTCTTGGGCAAGAAACTTTCGATAACTAATTGAGTCAACTGTGCAGACAGGTTTGTAATCTAGGAGATGATCTAGACGTTTCCAACCATTAGTCAGAAAGGTATAATACTGAAGAATTGTCTGCTCCCCCTGTACTGAGCGCTCAATAGATCGGTGCAACTCAAATGACTGAGAAAAATTTCTTTCCGGGAATATGTAGCAGCTACTGCCTCCCAAACATCCTGGGCAGTCTCCATAGATAAATAACCTTCACTAAGCTCAGGAACCATGGAATGAATGAGCCACCCCATGATCAAAGAGTTGGTAATCTCCCATTGGTCATAGCTCGAATCAGTGATGGCTGGTGCCATGATCCTCCTATCAACATAGCCCATCTTCTCCCTACTCTTCAAGAAGAGTGTCAGATACTGTGACCAAGCAAGGTAATTCTGACCATTAAATGGGGAGGTGGTGATTTTTATGTTAGGATTTAGGTTTTCAGATGTAGTAGTCATAATGGGACTCCCCCCTATAGGTAGCTGAGAAGTAGTGGTGGATTCACTAGTAAGGTCAGCCATTTAGATTCTACAACTGAATAACAACCTGCACTAATCACAAACTACTGGAAGAGGGAATAAAATCAACTGGACCAAGCAATATCAATCACAGACCATGATAGGAGTATACCAATCAGTCAAAGCTGGGTAAGGGGGCCATATAAGGACCTGAAAGATAAATAAAATAAAATAAAGTATCCTCCAATCAAAACAGTGGCTGGAATATTCTCAAAAGGAAAAAACTTAGCTTTAGGTAGAGACCCAAATTTCAGATGGGTCAATCAATGCATATGGTCGACTGGGTGGAGATGCCGACCCAAGAAAAGAAGAAACAAGACCAGTAGGGGCTTACGAAGCTATCCACAGAAGAGTAGATGGTGTGCGACCCTTAAAGAAGCATCAACAAGGGTCGATACTGACAGAGAGGGTGTCAGAAGTGATGAACAATAGAGAGAGACTGTCGTAGATGGTGAGCAACCCTTAGACAAGTATTAGCAAGGGCTGAGGCTTACAGAGAGGTTGTCGAAAGGTCCTAGGTGGTCTCCGGCTGTGGTCAGAAGCTATCGTGAGCCCTAGAAAGATAAGAGATAGGCCAAAACAGGGTGGGTAATGATCGGCTGCAGATGGGTGATGATGGAAGGTGAGATACTAGCCCTAAAGCTTTGATACCATGTTTGTTTTAGAGAAAATCAAAACTTAGAGAATGACAATAAAATCATCCCCTTTTATATTCATTAACCAACCGTTATAAGGAGAGTCCTAAGGCACTAATCAAGGAATACAGAATAATCTAAGTAAGGAAACAAATAATAGAAATATTCTAACAAGATGAAACCCAAGTGCAATAATAGCAGTCTGAAAGCGATCATACCAAGCACAAGGAGACTGCTTCAGACCATACAAAACACGCCGAAGGTAGCAAACCTGTCTAGAGGAATGGTGAAGGCTAGGGAGAGGACGTATGTAAACCTCTTCGGTGAGATGGCCATTAAGAAAAGCATTCTTAACATCTATCTGATAAAAGGCCAAGAACGAACAGCAGTGACAGAGATCAAAGTACGGACAGTATTCATCTTGGCAACAAGAGCAAAGGTCTCCTCATAATCAATAACATACTCCTGTGAGAAACCTTTGGCAATCAGACGAGTTTTGTAGCACTAAAGAGAGCTATCAGAATGAGTCTTGATTTTGTAGACCCATTTGCAACCAACCAGATTCTTACCAGCAGGCAAAGGAACCAACTCCCAAGTACTAGTTTTCTGTAAAGCAGACAATTCATCCTCCATAACTTGAATCCAATGGGGATCCTGACAGGCCTCCTTGTAAGACTGAGGTTCTGAAAAAGAATGAATAGCAGACAAAAAAGTACGATCGGAAGCAGAAAAACATGTATTAGACCAACCCAACCTGTTTGGAGAATGACGTGCTCGAGTAGGATATCGCTATGCAGCAAGATTAGAGTCGTTAGAAGCAGGAGGATCAGCAGTAGGAGTAGAGATAACTGGTAGAGGGAGAGCCTGGCCACGCGAATAAACTAACAACGGAGGAAAGAAGGAGCAGGCTAGGGAGATGGAGGAGAAAATAGAGTAAGGTCATAGGGAACAATAGAGATGTACTCATCAGGAGGGACCTCAGAAGGAAAGGGATCAATGTGAACCAAATCCTCTTTGAAAACTGGAACAGTGGTAGGAGAAAGCTAAAAGTAAGGCAGACGTGCGGAAAAAAAAACATGAAGGGAGACGTAAAGACGACGGGAAATAGGGTCGTAATATCGATAGCTTTTCTGAGTAAGACTATAATCCAAAAAGACACATAGGACAGACCGGGCACTAAGTTTGGTCCGATCTTTATGGGGAAGAAGGACAAAACAAACAGACCCAAACATACGAAGGATAGAGTAATTGGGAAGTTGAGAGAGCAGAGCCTCATAAGGAGACCGACCAGAAAGAAGGGGAGTAGGCATGCGGTTGAGAAGAAAGGCAGCAATAAGAACTGCCTCGCAACAAAACGAAGCTGGAACTGAGGCAGAGAGAAGAAGAGACCTAGCTGTCTCAAGGAGATGACGGTGTTTACGCTCGACTCGACCATTTTAGGCAGATGTATCAGTACAAGAAGTTTGGTGAATGGTATCCAAATTGGCCAAATACTTACAGAATTCAGTTTTAAAATATTCCCCACCCAAGTCAGATCGTAACAATTTAATGGTAGCCTCAAACTGTGCAGTGATCATAGACTGAAATGTACGATATATTTGGTAGAAGTCAGATTTATAAGTCATAAGATAAACCTAAGTATAATCGGTGCAGTCATCAACAAAAGACACATAGTATGTGGAACTCCCTTTAGTGAGAACAGGAGAGGGTCCCCAGACATCAATATGCACAAGAGAAAATGGAGAAATAGAAACTGAAGTACTTTTATTAAAAGGTAAAGCTGACATTTTGGTAAGTTTACACCCCCGACATTCATCAATTTGAGTAGGAGAAACTTTACCTAATAATCCTGACTGAGCTAAAGACCGTAAGCAGTCAACAGACAAATGACCTAGGCGAGAATGCCATAAGTAAAACTGACTCGACTGAGAATCTAACTGAAATGAGGAAAAAGCAACTGGAGAGGTGGATAAGGGAAGATGCAAGCTTTCCACCACATAGAGATCTCCAACTCTACGGCCGGTTTCAATCTGCTTCTTGGACACCTGATCCTACACACAATAGGCAGAAGAGGAAAAGATAACATCAAAATCAGAAGTATCAAGTTGACTGATAGATAATTAACTGATAGATAGCTGAGGAACATAAAGAATAGAGGGAATAGTAACAACAGACATGGTAGAGGAAAAGACAGACCTAACAGATAGAACAGGCATATCAGACCCATTAGCAGTATTAACAATAATAGGAAAGGGAGGGGGGATACAGTTTTGAAGTGAAGAAAGGTAAGGAGTCATGATGAGAGGCACCAGAGTAAAAAATTCAGACAGAAGAGGAGATACCTGAAGAGGACCCAAACAAACCTGAATGAAAAGAAGTAAGAGCAGAGGCAGATGAGGATGGCTAGAAGGTGGACAGGAAATGTTGAAGCCATTTGGGCACGCAAGGAAGCCAAGTTGGGATCAGAAGCCGGAGCAAATGCAATATAAGTAGTAGGAGGTCGAAACTGTGTCTGAGGCGGCTGAGAAGACCAAGCAGATTGACATTCCTTCTTAGGACAGTTGTACTTCCAATGGCCTTTCTAATGACAAAAAGCACACTCATCAGAGGCTAGTGGCCCATTCTTGGGCTTCGCATGGCCCTGAAGCTGATGAGGTGGTGGGGCCGACAACAGAGGTAGGCTGAGGGAGCCAAAAAGACAGATGGAGACAGAGTCTGACTGGCTGTCTTAAGACAGGTTTCCTCGGAGAGGAGCCACGAACAATACATCCACAAGGGGAGAGGAGACCGATGAAGGATGTCACCACAGATAGCCTGTACTGAGGGGAGAGAGCCATTAAGAACTGTACTAAACGACCTTGCTCCCGAAACTCAACATAAGCGTCTAGTGCCTTGAGGCTAGATGTAAGAAATTAATGTATTGATGTTATTGATTGATTGATTGATATTCAATATCTTGATTGTTTGATCTATCTAATTTGTGTACAAGAGCTCTCTTTTATAGAGAGAAATGGGGGATACAATATAAGCCATAATGGAGCACTATAATAGTGGAGCACTAGACTAAGTGGTGTAGGTGGAGTTATAATAGTGGAGCACTAAACTAAGTGGTGTAGGTATAATAGTGGAGCACTAAACTAAGTGGTGTAGGTGGAGTAATTGTTACATTCAACAGCCCCCCTCAAACTCAAGGGGGTTAGGAACTAACCAACTTGAGTTTGGAGAGAGTAACAAAACAGAAAAATAAAATGACAAATAAAATAAAAGAGGATAGGAGACACTGTATGGTCGTGTCAGACCGTTGTAGAAGACAGTTTATGGGGTCATGTCGGACCGTTGTAGAAGATAGTTTATGGGGTCATATCGGACCGATGTAGAAAACAGTTTATGGGGTCATGTCGGACCGTTGTAGAAAACAGTTTACGGGGTCATGTCGGACCGTTGTAGAAGACAGTTTACTGGGTCATGTCGGACCGTTGTAGAAAACAGTTTACTGGGTCATGTCGGACCGTTGTAGAAAACAGTTTACTGGGTCATGTCGGACCGCTGTAGAAAACAGTTTACTGGGTCATGTCGGACCCATATAAGAGCTAACCGGAATCAATGTCGGGACAGTTTACAGAGTCTCGTCGGACCCATATAGAAGCTAACCGGAATCAATGTCGGGATAGTTTACAGAGTCTTGTCGGACCCATATAGGAGCTAACCGGAATCAATGTCGGGACAGTTTACAGAGTCTTGTCGGACCCACAAAAGTTGCACCCTCAAAAGGCGTGCCATCAAAAGGCGTGCCATCAAAAGGTGTGCCCGACAGCCATCAAAAGTCGAGCCATCAAAAGGCGCGCCATCAAAAGGCGTGCCATTAAAAGGTGTGCCGGACATCCATCAAAAGTCGAGCCATCAAAAGGCGCGCCGCTTTGTCGTCTTGCGCTGAGAGGCGCGTGAGGCGCATGTCTGCCTTGCCTATTTATACCAAGGCGAGGCTGCCGCTTAGAACAAAACATCTGCTGAAAAATCCTCTGAAAACCTCTTCATTTTGCTGAGAGAGATACTGTGTCACTCTGTTGCCCAGAAAATGGCTTCTTCTTCCCGTTCTGCTTCCCAGAACATAGCCTCTTCGTCCCGTGGTCTTACCCTTTTTCCCGACCTCAACGAGGCCACAACCCAGAATATGGCCCTTGAACCTCAACCAAGAGCCCCTGGACCAAGCCCCCCTGGTTTTGCGCCGTTGAACTATCCGATGGTGTCAGTGGAGCAGATAATGGCTGCTCAGTCGGATATTGAGGCGAATTATTACACATTAAGGTCATGCGTTGAGACCATGACGGCGGTCAACAACCTGTCGCACCGGCTTCAGAGTAGAACTAATGAGGTGCATCAGTTAAACGCCCAACTGGCTCTGCTCAGGGCATGTATAAGGATGCCCGAGCAGAGATATGTGGGCTGAAGGCCGAGAACAAGGAGCTGAAGCGGAAGGCCACCGTGATGCTCAGATTTGGAGGGCCGCCATATGTGACGGTTGAGGAGCAACGGGAAGTTAACGTGCTCGACGGCATGGGAAACACGGAGGCAGCACCGGCAAGAGACGCCCAAGACAAAGGCAAGAAGAAGAGAACGGCTGAAGAGGCGAAGAAGTGAGGCCGGTTGTTTGTGTTGGTTATGGGTTGTGGTTGTTTTGTTGTTGTTGGTTTTTTTTTTTTTTTTGTGTGTGTGTGTGTGTGTGTAAAAATGGTGATCGGGTTTGATTCCCGGCATGAATAAAATAAGGTTGGTGACATTACTGCAATTGCTTTCTCTTTTTGGATGACCCAGATTTTTTCTGAGTATTCCAATTCTTGGAGAAGAAATCAAAGCCAAATGGCCTCCCAGATCCAAATCCCGACAAACTGATGGAAGCAGCTTTTGCAGCCAAAGGGTTAAACTGAGGCGTAGGCTTTGTGTGGGACTACACATGAAATGTTAAACCCACGGTAAAGACCAGCAATACCATCTCCAGTAGCCATCACGGTCTTTCTTGAAGTTGAAAAGCCTCTTAAAGTAATCCTTGAATGCAAAGTTCAAGGCCTGAGTGGGGAAATAACGGATGACATTAGCAGTATAAAACCAGCAGAAAGAGTGTTGTTACTCACCTGATTCATCTGCCTCTGAGAATAGAGTCATGAAGATCATCTTAAGCAACAAATGCTTATTGATCATCTTGCTTCTGTTCATATCTGGTGCAATACAAATCCAGGCTGAAACCACCACCTGCAATAAACCCAAGAACCCATGCTTTCTCTAGGAGCTGCATGCCAAGTGAGTGCCCGACACCATATCCAAGCGACCCAAAAGTTAAAGTTTTCTAAATTCAAGGCCACCAAGGCAGCAACATGGGACGATGAAGTAGACCATCTAAAATTCTTTACAGTGGCAAGGAGCTGGTCATACCTGAGGGCTACCCATCGTGTGGAAATCCCAGAAAATGATCTGAGAGTGGAGAGAACGTCAAGCAAGAACAGTGTTGTAGTCACTCTCCCAAAAGTTGCAGAAATTTCAGTCAGTGTGGTCCCTGTGACCAAGGAAGATGACAAATCATAACACCAGACACCTTCAGATGACTGTTTTGCACACTTGGAGGTACAGTTCAGACTCTATGGCCTCTCCTCAAAGGTCGAAGGTGTGCTTGGCTGGACTTACCAGACAGATTTAAGAGTCCAGTGAAGCCAGGTGTTGCAATGCCGGTAGTAAGAGGAGAAAATAATAACAGAACCACATCACTTCTATCTGCAGATTGTGATTCTTGTGTGTTCTCTCTAGTTGGGTTGTTAACAAGGACGAGTCTCAAGTTATGAATATGGAACACTGGATTGCACTGGTGGAGCGGCAGTGGGAATGGAATTGCTTGCAGTGGAAGGGAGTGAAAGGAACAATATAGGAAATCCCACAAGGATTGCAGCAGCAGCACTGACTAATACAGTTAAAGCAGTGAAAAAACCACAGAGCTGAAAGCATCGGCAATCATACCCATTGTATAAGCACCAGCTGCAGCCGCCCCTCCAAGCATTGTAATGGTCACGAGAAGATAATTAAGTGGTGGTGTGGATGGTGACATTGTGGTCGCTTTGTCACTGGAGACTGGTCAAAGGCTGCTCACCGCAGTCATGCATCAGAGAGGTCTTGCTGGAGTTGATAGAGGTTTCAATTGGTTGAGGTCCGGCGGGCGGTCAAGGCAAAGTTGCCGCCCGCCGGAAGGCGAAGAACACTAAGAGCTACTTGGCTCTGATACCATGTAAGAAATTAATGTATTGATGTTATTGATTGATTGATTGATATTCAATATCTTGATTGTTTGATCTATCTAATTTGTGTACAAGAGCTCTCTTTTATAGAGAGAAATGGGGGATACAATATAAGCCATAATGGAGCACTATAATAGTGGAGCACTAGACTAAGTGGTGTAGGTGGAGTTATAATAGTGGAGCACTAAACTAAGTGGTGTAGGTATAATAGTGGAGCACTAAACTAAGTGGTGTAGGTGGAGTAATTGTTACATTCAACACTAGATGGTTCCATAAGAGCCAACTGATCCCAGAGACCTATCATCTCAATGTAGAAGTCCTGAATAGATTGATTCCGCTGGCGAGCACTTTGAATAGCTGTTTCCAACTCATACCGTTTGGCAAAATTAGATTGCTGATACACACCTAATAAATAGTCCCACACCTCCTTAGCAGTACTGTATTTGGAAAACATCATTCCAATACGGGCATCCACAAAGTTATGAAACCAGGTCAGAACTTGGGCATTATCACAATCCTAAATGTCATAGGAAATCAGATATCCTTCTTGTTTGGGTCCAACGGATGAGGAACAAAACCAAAAACGTAGCCCTATTTTTTTTGACTAAGAAAGAAATTCTTCATAACACTAGCCCAATAAACATAATTGGCACTAGTGAGTTTACATCTAATGGCTTAGATTTTGGTATCCATCATTATAATAAACCAAAGATTTAACAAGTTGAAGGATAATAATAAAACAGGTGGGCAAGATTGTAAATAAGTATTGTTAACCAAAAACAGTACTGAAATAGTCACGAACATAGAAAGACAGAGAGAGACAGAGATATAACTAGAGCATCAGACGAAGGAGCAGACCGTAGACTGTGAGGATGGATGGACCCAAGAGAGAGAGATCAAGACCCACGAACCAGACACAGAGAGACCTTCGCGACTCGAAGAGAGAGCGAAACCCATGAACCAGAAAGATCAAGACCTACGAACCCTAAGTCGCGACTGCAAAGAAGACCAGAAAACAGAGAGGCCTTCGCGACTTCGAAGAAGCCCAGAGAAGACTTCAAACAACAGGCGTGAACGCAGAGGAAGGACTTCGAATGATCAAGGCCAGACTTAGGGTTTCGGATGATGCTCTGATACCATGTAAGTTTTTGAATAATTCTATATATTCAACTTGTGCATAATACAAAGAAACCAATATTTATAGCAATCCTAAACCTAATCTATAATAGGAAATAACCCTATACAATATCAATCTAATATTCACAATCAACTTAATTGATATATTTCCATAATTACATAATATTCACACGTAGGTGATGAATCATCACCCCAAAAAAATCATTGTTTTTCACTGTAGGAGCATGGAGATTTGGATTGTAGAAATAAAACCAATTACAGGATTTTAAGAGTTCCACAAATTTTGGTAGGAATATATGTTAGACGAAGTTCACTAATTGAGTTGTGAAGCTACTACCCTAGTATTGGTGCTTTAGCCCATTTCCTTTTGGGAAGGCATGTTAGTCATATCCTGCTCTTATTCTGGATCCAAATTCCAAATTATTGGTTGCTTCCTTGAATTACATATGTCAGTCAAGAAATTTATGTGTAAAGTTAGGAGGTTAAATTTCTCTAGACTTAAACGTTGTTAATTTTGTGCAGGTTGCAGAAGCTTTGCCATTAAGTGATGCTTCCATTGATGTTGTTGTCGGAACGCTTGTACTTTGTTCTGTAAAAGACATTAATATGACACTGAAAGGTATATAAATTAGCGTGACTTTCACTTTCTTCTCAAGTTAGTCAACTTAAGAAATTGAAGTTCAAACAGATACCTTATATTCACAGAGGATCAATCTCGGAGTGAAATTCAGTGAAACGTAACATTTTCCAGTGAACTACTTGCATATATAATATGACGCAAAGTTTCAATTAGTGAATCAGTTTTCTGTTTTTTGAACTATATTAAGTTTGTCATTAAAACTTCTCCCTTTTCAAGTTTAACCAGAAACTCTGAAGAAGAATGCACACATTGAAGAAATTCAGTTTATAGCTAAAACTTATTGCATGATGGCCCAAAAACTAAAAGAATTGTAATTAGTCAGAACACTTGTGAGTTTGGTAAACTAGGTATGAAAAGAACAGAAATGATTAGGTAGAGAGAAATGAAAAGATAGGATAATGGTACTGGTCTCTTTGCTTGTTTGGTTTAGGAGAGATGAGAAGATGATGGATTATCCTCTCTTCTTGTTTGGGAAAGATAAAGGAGAGGAAAAAAGAAAGAAAAGAAAGCCTTTTTAATGTGAGAAATAAGGGCAAAAATGGCAACTAATTCCTATAAGAAGTAAGGACGAAACTGGTAATCTGTGAAGCATGGACATGCCAGATTTCATGCCATGGCGGTGTCTGACACGGGGACACACCGGGGACATGGGGACACGCTGGGGACACGTACGGGACATGCCGGGTGGCGTGTCCCTTTAATTTAATTATTTTTTTGTAGGGGACACCGCGGGGACACGCGTGTCCACCAAATCTGGACACGCGTGTCCAAATCTGGACTCAAAGAGCAAAAGAGAAGAGTAAAGGAGAAGAGTAAGGTTAAGAGACAAACCTGGACATTGATCTCCATCTAGTCAACCACTGTAAATCTCTCTCTCTCGCCTGTCGACCTCCATCCATTACCTCGACCTCCATCCAGTCGACCACCGTAAGTCTCTCTCTCCTCTCGCCTTCCTCTCTCTCTCTCTCTCTCTCTCTCTCTCCGCGTCGATCGCTCTCTCTCTGCTCTCACGTCTCGCGTTTCTCGCTCTGTCTCTCTTGCTCTCGCGTTGATCGCGTCGATCTCTGCTCTGGAGTCTCTCGCTCTCTCTCTGCTCTGATCTGATTCATATGTATAATATTAATAAATATGTATTAATATAGATAATTAGGTATAATATATATATATATATGTATTATTTAATATTAATAAAATGACATATCTTATATCTTATATAATATATATAAGATATAATATATACTTATACATATTAATCAAAAAAAAAAAATAGATAAAATAAAATAAAAAAATTAATAGAAACATATTTATTTAAAAATATTATAATTAAATAAAATAATTAACTTGTATTAAAATAAAATATTTATAATAAAAAAAATTTGCCGTGTCCCCAGCCTTGTCCTGTGTCCCCATTTTTTTAAAATTACCGTGTCCGTGTCCGTGTTCGTGTTCGTGCTTCATAACTGGTAACTACTAACTCCTCTCCATTTCTACCCATTTCTCTCTATTAAGCCATAGAAACAGATGATTTGGAAAGAGAGACTCTGTATTCTTTTATTTTGTCACATTAATGTAATTATACCCTTTTCATTTATGTGACATAGGCACAAATCCATCCTTAGAATTGGAATCAACAAAAAAACTAGACACAACATATGGACATAACCTCTGAAATGTCATCTTGCGTGTATACTTTGAAATTTACCCATCCCAAAAGTTATGTGAAAAGTAATCTAATAAATTTCAATCCAATAGGCTTCCAAGTGCCCCTCTATAGGTTGGTTATGTGGCCATTTAACTTGGATGGACTAAATTTTGACTGCAAGTGCCCAAACTCAAATGTAGTATGAGCTACTTTTCCCTATTTATTTGGATATGATTTTTGAATGTAGCGAAATTTCAAGATCCATCAAGCCATTCTATAACGAATATACTATTGAATTCACAGAGGTGATGAGGGTGCTTAAACCGGGTGGTCTTTTCTTATTTGTGGAGCATGTGGCTGCAAAAGGTATGGAACTGATTATCTTAATTCATGTGGTAGAAGTAAAAATCTTGTAGTTCTATATTTCAATTTGAAACTCTCCGTCACCGTTGCCCCACTTTGCTGAGTTGGTTCATTTTTAAAGTTTTCATTCTCTTTTTCTTGTTTTGGTTGGATAGATGGTACGATTCTCAGATTTGTACAGGGCATTCTTGATCCTCTTCAGCAGAGAGTCTCTGATGGGTGTCACCTTACAAGAAAAACGGGAGAGTATATATCTAAAGCAGGGTTTTCTGACGTTGACATAAACATGGCTTTTGTGTCTGTTGCCTCTATTCTGGGCCCTCACGTTTACGGAATTGCTTGCAAGTAGAATAAAATGACAAAAATGGTGTAATTCACAGTAACCCTGCACTTTGGTGATGCTAAACATATATTGCGGCATTCAATGGTCAGTTCAAGAGAATGTGCTGATGCATGTACTAATGCAATCACCAAGTAAATGGAGGATCTTTGGAGTATTTCATTCAGTATTTGTCAGTGTATTGCTTCCATTCAGTCACAAGTTTCAGAAAATTGCTATTGTTGGTGGTTGTGTTGTGATATTAAGTGGCTTATCTGTATATGTACTTATAGATTGGAAATGTGATAATTTGTGAGGAGGTTTATGCTTTATCCTTGTAGATCATTATTATTTTTGTTGGTCAAGATTGGACTTTTTTTTTTGCCTTGCATGAGGAAAGTTCATCCCTTACCAGGCTCATTGCCAAGTATTTTCATGCAATGCACTTGTAATGATCTGAGTTCCACAATAATCATGTGCGCTCGTTTATGTGTGACTTATGATTTGAGGTTTGTTGCGTATTTTTTTTTTTTTTTTTTGAGAACAGTTGGGTATGTTGATGATGTGATTGAGAGTTTTAGGAATTTAGGCCATGTTTGATTGATTGATTGATTTGGTTGGGTAGAATTTACGATTATGATGAATTGAGTAATGGAATTACTAGTGTGGTGGTATTAGGATAGAGATGTAAGATAAATTATGTTTGTTTGTACACTAATACGATGATATTAGTTTGTTAAGATTAAATCTATGACATTATGTAAAATCATTCAGTTATATAAAAAATGGAGTTCATATTTTTCAAGCCTGTATGGTGGGTGGTTAGATCAGTGGTTGAAGGAGTAATGAGATGAATTGTAAATGCAGACATTTAATATTCACCTCTCAGTGGTTTGAGTGAGTCCTGCAATAAACTGTAAATACAAACATCCTATGTGCACCTTTCATTAGCAACAATACATGGGTTTAATCAATATATGTGGTTTGCTGTTTATTATATATGATAAAATCAAAATCTTCCACACCTTGAAAGGGTGGCCTCTTCTAGGTCAACCACCTGTCTGTTTTACCTTAAATTATTACATAAAACTTTTGTTGATATTAACAAAGAAACTGTAATTTATCTTGGTGCAGCTCTTTATCCGTGTGGCCATCTTGCATTGGTTGCACACAATTTATTGGGAAGCTTTTGGTCTTTTTCGATGTCTCATGTTTATTGAGAGGGTAATTCTATAGCTCATGGTTTGAGTAGATTAGCATTTAATGGAACTGGTATGTGAGTTTGGATAGAGGATTATATCTGATGTAACTGATGTTATTTCTCAATTTTAACCTTCTCCGTTCTTAAAAAAAAGACTGTAAATAGATACTAAAAACCATTGTGATATTTTACGTGCAATCTCCCTTACAAGTTCACAAATATTGTGAATTTAAGCGTGGGGTGGAGCATTAAAAAAAAGTGTGAATTAAAGGTTTTAATTTCAAACAAGTCTATGAATAAGGGAATGTTGGATAATACAATGTGCACTTAAAAGGACATATTTCATGGTTTTGTAATTAAGTGATATTGTTTAAAAAATAAGTTTTCAAATTTAAGAAGTGCAAGAAATATCAATTAATGTTGAAAATGTTCATAAAAATGAGGCTTAAATATTTGAAAAGAGGGAGGAACGGAGGGAGTTGTTGAGCAACAATGGCAGGTGTTTTTTTGGCTAAATAACAACAATGGCAGGTTATGAAAACAAAAAGGATATGTTGTCATTATTGTGTAAGCAGTAAACTTTAAACAAAGTATCATGATTTTTAACATATATTTTTGTTGTGACAATTGATAGGAAATTTAATATGACAATTGGAAAATTATTAATTATATTTGAAGCAATGTTCATATTATTTATTAATTGATACATTTCATGTTATTTTATAAAAAAGTGATGAATCTTACCATCTAAGTCAATAATTTCAAATTAGTGCATCATATAGAATTAATTGAACAACACAAAATAATTTCTTCTTATAATGAAAAACAAATTAATCTTTGTCTTTACTGTAATTGATCATTGACCTCCGAAATAAAAGTATAGAGAAATGATCAATTGAACCGTTCGAGTTGATAATCATGAATTTTAATTGAAAAGGTAATAAAAATTGCTTTTGACTGGTTTAAATTCTTGCACAAAATTGCAAAAAAAAAAAATAATAATAATAATTATAAAATAGAAAGGGTAAATTTACACTCGCATCTTTTGAAATTTATAAAAAAAAATACAGTTAGGCCTCGTTTGGGAACAGGCTTTTCTTGGTTTTTGGCTAAAGTATGATGTTAAAAAAAACTAGTATGCTTAGGATAACTTTTTGATTTTTTACGAAAAGATATGCAAAAAGTAAAAAGAAAATTGAATCTTTGACTTTTTGGTATAAATTATTGGCTTTTTTATTTTTTTAGTGACTTCTTGACTTTTAGGCTAAAAAGTGATGTTATCAAACGAGATCTTAGTCTCATATTTTTTTACAACTTATTAATCTATTTTTGTTGTAAGGGTGCAGATGGTAGATAGACACTGGAACATATAGTGCACATATATATAGAGAGAGTACAAAAATTGCCATTGTCAAGAGGAATGTGATGACATGTTCTCTCTTCCATATTTGCGGCCTACTCCAAGAAATCTTTGGTTGAAGAAGTTCTATTATTATTAGAGACATGATAATATTATTTTTTCATTCATAAGACTAATGAATTACAAATGAAAAAGAGCTTAATTGTTATGTAAATTAACATTTTAAAGGAGACTAGTGTAATTATGTCAAAAGTGAAACCAATTGTATTTTTTTCAAACTTCGGGGGAGGTGAGTGTAATTTACTATAAAAAGAAAAAGAAGAAGTAGGGGTATAAACAAGAATAGAACAAACATGAGGGGTATGGATACAAAAATTCCATATAGAGAGTCGTGCTGTCCCCAACGTATTAGGGTTTATGCAAGGAAGAAGATCCTCTCCTTAAACTCTCTCCTTCTTCCCTATAGGCAACGGTGGAGATCTGTCCAAACAAATCCAACGGTCCAGATCTGCCCATAAAAATAAAATAAAAAAATTCAAACAAATTAAAATTTGTTTTTTCCCGCCCAGAGCTATACATACAGATTATACACATTTGACCTCACTCTCACTTAGCCTCAGCCTCAGCCTCACCCCTTCTCCTCCATCCAACCCAGCCTCACCGACGACCGACGACCCACTCCCGATGGTGACCTACTCTTGCCATGGAGATGACTCTTCTCCTCTCTGTAACATCATCTCCTAAGCACCCCATCACCGTTTGGCACCATCCATGGTACGCCATTGCCATGTTGATCACCCTTATTAGGCAACCTATTTGGGAAGTTTTTCGTTTATGCCCTACAAAAGATGATTGAAGTTCAAAATGTCCACACCCATCACTATCAAGAACAAACATTTCCACCACCATGTGAAGTTGCATTTCAATGGATATGGCTTACACTATTTCATTTTCCCCTTCTTTTTTGTTGGCACAAAATAAACATAGTTGTTTGATTTCAAATCTGGGTTAGACAATGCACTGCAAATGTTTGAAGAAATGTCTGACTGGATAGTTGTTTCCTTTTGGTTAACAAGTTCCTTATACTCTATTAATTTTTTCTGATATAAAGTGCTAATTATGTTGTATTTTATTTATTTGTTTGAATAAATGAGTAGACATTTTAGCATGGATGTGTGGCGGCTTGTCAAATTACTAAACATTTTGACACATTTTGAATTGATTTCTTTAACTTATTATATGTTGGTAATCTCTTCTTGATATAACAATGATAGAGTTGGATGTTTGTAATGATTTGAGCTTCACGGATGGGCCTAACAAATTAATGTGCAACTTTCATTGTTCAATGCAGCAATAATCAAGTAGCACATTGAGCTTTATGTTTTGATGGGCTAAAAGGGTCTGGATGGAAGACACCAATACTTCAGTTTTTCCATTTGGTCTTGTTGGTCTTAAGTTTACCTTGTAATCTTTTGAGCTCATTTGGGATGTGCGTTGGTTTTTTGGTTATTTTAGTTTGAGGCTAAAAAATCTCGTTTGTGATAGGCTTTTTGGTTTTTTTGACTTTTGTGAGAGAAAAAATGAAATGATTATAGATTGGATGTGACATTTTGTCCTATTTGACTAAAATAGTCTATTTTGTCTTATGTGGTTATTTTAGCCTCAATGGGGCATCCCAAACGAGCTATTTGTTAGTTGCATGCCCAAGCTCGGCAACAACAAAAAATAAAATCTACAACCTATGTGTTCTGTTTTTTGAATTAGACAAATATCAATTTGTTGGTAAGAGGTAAGATAATCAATAATAATTTTAAGATTACAATTCAGCATGACTAGGTGAATTGGCCATGCAATGACTAAAAAATTAAGTACTGTGATTTATCATGTCATTTTGTCAACTTGTTTTTGCAAGTCCATTTTTATCAAAACTAAATATCAAAACACCATCTAGTATGACAATGACAAAGAACATTTGCCTTGGTGCATACTGATAGATATTAATGGAAAAGAAAATCTAAAGATCAAAATTATTAGTCAAAGTGAGCACATGTATAAAGATATATACATTGACACCACAATGGAGAAAAAAAAAAAAAAATCACAATTCATTTATCAATCTTGAATATATGTGTATATATACAAGGGATATATATGAAATAAAAATGAAGAACATTACACCATAAAGAGGCATCCAACCAATTAATCAAATCCAATGTTCAATTGGTTTACAAAGACAAAACATTGTTAAAGTTGACCACATGTCTAATTTTAGCATCCCTTTCTCTCACTAACAAAACCTTATATAATTTGCTACACTACTTCCTTTTCCGATCTTTCTCACATTTTGCATGCTCCAAAAAATAAATAAATAAAACACAAGCAACTAAGAACATTAACAACTCATTCCACCTTTAGAATCAGTTAGACCTGTGCCACTTGCACTATTAACACCACCACTTGCACCAAAGCAACAACCTACAAAGTACATAAAATATTTACATTTGTATACGAAGGAATCAACCTAAAGGATGAGAAACATGTTAACCAAAATGAAACACATATTCGTTCAGACATTTTTACAAACACTTGTAGTGCATCATGCAACCCAGATTTTAAATCAAACACTTGTGTTAATCATATTATTTAATTGTGATGATGTCTAAAATATTATTTGTAACAATATGGATTTTTTTAATATACATATTTATTTGACACAAAATATTATCTTTTTAAAATATATATATTTGTTAAATATTATTTAAATAAAAATATTTTTGAAAACTTTACTATTCACTTTTTAAAAATTTAGGCTGATCACTATTCACTTTTTGACAAAATTAAATTGATTAATTATTTATTTTGACAAAAATGATTGCTTGGTTGTATTATCTTGACAAATGTGATATTAATGAGTTGTCTTCTTTTGACAAAAGTGATATATCCAAATGTAGTGGTAGGATATATTTAGTTTAAAATCTCTACAACATATACAATATTTTAAAGAGGGCATATATTTTCAGATCCATTATAAATATTATTAAAGAGATTTTTCTGTATGCAAATATTTGATTAGAACATTATATATAATGCATATAATATAAATAGAATACATTACGTGCACTATTAAACTTTTTACACTACATTGATTATATCATATCACACTACACTACATTGATTATATCATATTATAATCAAACAAGAAGAAAAAGATGGAGTTATATATATATATATATATATATATTATAAACAAGATGGAGCAAATCATTTGTTTGTTTGAAAGTTGTGAACTTTGTATTAAATTGTCTACAAAAACGGTGGCTCCATCTTTGAAAAAACAAAAAAGGAAAAGAAAAAATTAGTCTTACTTTTATCTTTTTAATTATTAACATTTGCTGACTATTTAAAATCAAGGAGCGTGCTTATGTAAGCCATGACGTCAGGAGCGTACTTATGTAAGCCATGACGTCAGCAAGGAGCGTCCAACGGGTATATTTTTGTGTATAAATAGAAGTATTGTGTGTGGAGAAAAATCAAGAACTTGAAAAGAAAATTTTCTTAAGCTCCAAAATTCTGAGTACATTGTATTCTGCTCTTTCACTTTCAGATCTAAGTCTAGTCTTTGTTCTTACACTTTCATATCTACTCTTTGTGAGAGAATTATTGTAAAAGAGGGTTTAAGTACCACTTATTCTTATTTCTTATTTTTGTGAGAGATTTTGTAAGGGTAAGGCATTTATTGTTGAGTGAGGCTCAATAGATAAGAGTAAGTCCTGTGCCAAATCCACAAGCTTGGTGGTGTATTTATTCAATTGGTAGTAAAGAAATTCTCAAGGAGATTCCTTGGGGAGTGGACGTAGGCCTGACGTGCCGAACCACTATAATCGCAGTGTTTGATTTTCTCTCCCTATCTCTCTTACTTTTATATTGATAATTATTATTATGTTTTTTTTTTATTTATTAAAATTCTGAATATTGTGTTAATTTTAATATTGTGAAATTTTTAATAACCCAATTCACCCCCCTCTTGGGTTGCCTATCTGGGATAACAACTTGTATATTTGTTGCCAAAATCAAGGTAAAAGAAGAAAATAAAATGCAACATGCATTATAGTGGTTACTATGGACAGTGTTAGCTATCAGTTCATGGTGGCGGATGATGGTGAGAACCATTATGAGATCTCA
This sequence comes from Camellia japonica, assembly GCA_030407325.1. Taxonomy (NCBI): domain Eukaryota; kingdom Viridiplantae; phylum Streptophyta; class Magnoliopsida; order Ericales; family Theaceae; genus Camellia; species Camellia japonica. Next base: position 15,829,987 of record JAPPVO010000019.1, on the reverse strand, counting down.
CGGCACACAAAGGGAGTTTCTCTTCAACTAAGCCCACATCTTCTCCATGGTTGCTTGCACAGTAGGGTGAGAGTAATGGTTTCTGATGGCGTGGTCATAGACAGTAAAATGGTGCAACTAGAGAAATTGGAGGAGAGAAAACGTTACTTTTAATTGAAGAGAGCAAATGATCTCCTCCTCCTAGGTCTATATATAGAGTGAGTCGCCATCGTTGGGAGTGGATCACCGGTGAGACTGGGTTCGGTAGAGTAGAATGGACAAGGGTAAGGCTGAATGAGAGTGAGGTCAAAAAAGGCAAAATGTTTGGGACCCCCAAAAGGGAGACCCCACGACCCCTACTGATATATTGATCATTGATGTATTTGAATTTTTTATTTTTTTTCTAGTTCTGACAGTGACATGAATGATTCAGATCATTTTAGGAGTTGTTGGGGTTGTGTTTTGCGTGTGTATAATCTGTATATATAACTCTGGGCTGGAGAAAACAAATTTCAATTTGTTTGAAAGCTTTTTTTTATGGACAGATTTGGACCGTTGGATCTGTTTGGACAGATCTTCACCGTTGCCCGTAGAAAAGAAAGGAGAGAGTTTAAAGAGAGGATTTAAGGCTATGTTTGATTATGTGTTCCAAATACATTTTCACTCACTGATTTGAGTGTGGTGTTTGTTTTGAGCTTTTAAATTATAATTCCACACCTACTTTTGAAAACTCCTTTCCAAGAGAGAAAATTTAGCTAACCCAGATGTCCGGCCAGTTGACCGGAACAATATTCCGTTTTTTGTTGTTTTGTTTTTTGGCACCAATTATTTTTATATTGTAAATAAAAAATATTTTCAGAATTTTTTTAATTTTTATATGAGTTTTGAATAGAATTTTAGATTGTGTGTTTAGTTATGAGTTGTAATTTTTTAAATCAAATAACTTTTCTAATTTCAAAAACTCAAAACTCATTCCAAAACTCAATTCAAAACTCTTTTCAAAACTTATAACTAAATAAATTTTCACACTCAAACCATAATTCCAAAACTTACAATCTCAAAATAATTCTATTATCAAATCATATTTAGAAAACTCTATAAAAAAAAAAAAAAAAAAACTGCCTAACTCTTTCCGCAATGCAACTACGCACGCAGACATTTCTTCCTCTTCCAATTGCGCCTCTGTTGTGTTGCTTCTTCTCCGGCACAGTTGTTCACTCCCCATCCTTATCGTAAGCTCACTCTCACTCTACTTTGATTCAATTTCTCTTTCTGTCTTTGTATTTCTATAAACTCCCAGTTTTGGGGTTTTCGTATTTGTTCTTTGTTTGAATTTCGCTTTTTCTTTTCTCCTGACTTTGTTGTCCTTGAAATCTTTGTTTCTGGTGTTTACATGTATGTTAGTTTGGGTTTAGAGTGTTAGATTTTGAGTTGTGTAATATAGAATAAATTGATGATTGAATGAAACCAAAAATCTATTCTTTAGCATTTTATTGTTTTCGTTGTTGTTGTTGAGATTGATGATCAGTTCTCTTTTAGCATCCGAAGTTGTTATTAAGGGTGTTACTATTTTGGTTTATTGCAGAATTAAAATTAAAATCTTTTGATTGAAAAGTTCTCAACTTTCCTTTGTGGTTTTTTGGTACTTTTATATGCCCAATGTGGTTGGGTTCTCTTTTAGTTCCCTAATATTCAGTTTCCCTTGACTTTTTTTTGTTTGTTTGTGTGTTTGTTATTCTATATATATATATGAAAACGAGGGGTGACCATTGGTTCAAGGAAAAACCTTAGCCTAATAACATTGAGCTTATGGGTTCAACTCTCGGGGGCAATCACTTTGTGTACTATGTCAAAGGTTAAGGGTGTACCCAATCTTTTCCCTCCCAAACACACATTAATAGTATGTTTCTATATATATGAGCATTTATATGTTTTGATAAGTTATTCTATATATATGTATGTATATATATATTCTAATTTAATGGGATATGAAAAGAAAAAAGTAGTCTTTATTGTCTCAGTGGCTAAGGATAGTATTACAGAGTTGTTTCACCCATGTTTGTGTTGGGTCCATGTTGCTTTGTAATGGAATTTTTGCTAACAAAATTTGTGTCTAAACTTGTTTTATCTTCTTTTGCAGCCAGTGTATCTGCCGGAGAGTTTTAAACAAGGCTTTTTTATACCTAGAAACTATCAGCTTTTTGGAAGATTTTGTATCTTGTTTGCTGGTGAGGTTCACAAGTAATAGTTTCATCATTGGAATGGGGAGGTGTCTGTTTGAAGTTGTGCTGTCTTTGCTGTAATATAAAAGTTTCATCATTAGCGGGGCATTATCTAGAATTCAAAAATGATGAAGCTTGGTTTTATTGATTACCAAATTCTTGCTTAGGTGGTATATGTGGTGAATTTAATTAGTGATGTGGTGTAAGCAGATGTTATGAACCAGAATGTTGTTGTTTGAGAGAACTAACTGATTATTTGGTTGGCTGTCGACAAGCTGCGGGAAGTTTGTAGAAGCAAGCGGAATAAGTTTTGGTGAGTTTCACAAAACATAGCTAAGACGGGGTCCCTTTGTTGTGTGGCTACAAGGCCACACGAATCTAATGTCGCCAGCAGGGAGTGGTCCATGGTTCCAAATGAACCCTATTGGCGAACTAATACAAGTTTCTCACCTCCGCCATCGAGATGGGATTTCCGAGTCCAACCTGAAGGGCTATCATTTGGTTCTCATGACGGTATTCAATTGTACAGTTCTTCTATGTCGTCAAACAATAGAGGAAGTAGGAGCTGGGTGAGAGGAAACCATGTTTCCAATCATCAATATTCAACATCTGATGGTGTTGGGCCATACTTTAGTAGTCCATTTGAGATCTCTCCAGCCCGACAATAGATGCCTCCAACAATATAAGAAATCAGAGTGGATGATTATGGAACTTCATCAAGGAGAGGTAATATGAATCAGCTATCCATCAATTTTAACATCTATAATATTGGGACAGTCATGATGTTGTTCTCACTGGAAGTTGTTTTATAATTATCTTATTGTTTTTGAGTGTGACGCTATGTGGAAATTTAAACTGCTTTAAGGGGTAGTTTTAATTTCAAATTGTCCTTGGTCTTAAAATTTATGTGCATTATTTTGACCCTACTTGATTGCATTTGTTGTTAACTACTTGTATCATGTGTTTAGGCTTTGTGTTATATTAAAATAGTTTGCTGGTTCCTTACTTTGTCTTTTTTTTTTTTTCCTCTTTACTTTAAATTTTTTTTTTCTAAATAGGTTAAACTGAATTACGAATCAGATGGATTAAATGTACGCGCCTGCATATGTTGTGTGCATGTGTGGCTCTTTCTAAACGAGTTTGTTTTTACTGTTTTCTTAAAATCTCTTTTGCCAGATAAGATGATGAAATGCAACGATGTAATGATTTATCTGCTAACTTTTTGTTCATTGGAATCACATCAGATCAGAAATCAATCAATCATAAATATACATTAGCAGACATTTTATTATTTAATAGGTTACATATCAAAAAATGTTGTTGTTTAGTAAGTTGTGGTAGAGTAGTTGTAACAACGATAGGAATTGACAAGTCAATGTCGGACTTTCTAGTTATTCCCATAAAGATCATTTTAAAATTATTGTAGACTGTGCTCCCTTGAGTTGATGTGCAGACCTTGTTTTAATAATCAACGTGATCAGTTGCTCTAATATGAATGGAGCAGGCATAACTTGCATGATTTCTCTCTCTAAAAACAGTAGAGTGATTGTTAAACGTAGTACCTTCATACTGTGTTTTTCCTTTCTTGTGGCTTAAGCATACATTCCACTGTTCCTGTGGGCTGTTATATTAATTTACATCAATTTTAAAAATTGTTTTGGGTTTATTTTTCCTTTTGGAATGGGTGGGTCACTCTCTCACACTTTTTTTTGAACTTCAACTTTGGGCTGATCTAGTGATTTGCTAAACTAATTTTTGGATGTTGGTCACTATTAAACAAGTATATGAATTTGTACTCAGAAACATGTGAAGCACGAGTACTCTGAAAATAATTCTGTGCTAGTATTGGGTATGCAAAATACGTGTTCGGTCCTTAGTGTTATTTTTTCAGCAATACTAGGTATCATGAAAAACCTTTCATGAAAATAATCATGAATGAAAGCTTTGTGACCCTTGAATTACACTTAGAATAAAGCACCACACACTAATTAAGATAATCCAAGGATCATAAATCTTTCATGATTATTTTCATGAAAATTTTTTCATGATCCCTAACTTTTCTCTTATTTTTTTGGCCATTACAAAGATCTCTATCACCTTTTGGTAACCTTTTCCTTTCCAACTCTCTAGCATTATACTATCTACATGGACCTTAGTTTTAGTTTTGGCATTAAACTTTGATTTGTAAGCTGGCTGAACTAATTTTGGCATTAAACTATAGTTTGTACTTAAGGTTTTGCCATATCAGTGTATCCGTAACATACTCGCACTTTCATCCGTACTAGGTTTTTCCATATTGCCATCCGTAACATATTCGCACCTTCATCCGTACCCATACTCGTACCTGTGGTTTATAGTCAGGAACTGAAGGAATTTGTGGATTAAAAAAAAAAAAAAACAGTTAATCCGTTTCCCTTCCAGTTGGAAGTACAGTTACCATTTTAAAGCCTGGAGGATTGCAAAGCATTTCAATCATTTTATGATTATTAAGTATGTAGATACCTCGTTTGATTGATTCAATATATACTTTTAATGGTTTTTTTCTAGCTCTAATATATGTTATAGTTTTTATTTGCATTTTTTACTTTGTTGGTCAACTTCAAGTTGCTTGTACTGCTTAAGGGCTCAATGGAAATCGGTGGGGCTTTGAACTCGTAGCTCTGGAATTTCTGCAGGTTCTCTGTAGGATGCCAAACCATTGTGGCTTAAAATTAATTATTCAATGGTTGGATATGGATCTTCAAAAGACTGATAAGACAATATAGTAGAAGCATATCAATCACATGGCCTAGGTTTTGGATTATATCCTCTAGAAAGAGAAAAATCAATAATACAAGAGAATGGTGCTCTCCTCCTTCGCTGATATAGTTATAATGCAATGCAATCATCTCCTTCAGCTCCTGCATTATCAACATTAATAGATGTGCCAGATTCCTGTCTTATTTGTTTGATGATAGCACCACCTTTGCAATCACGCCTCCAATATTTTCATTTGGACAAACCAAATGAAGTGAGAATTCCCTTACACTGTGTTTGGTTGGGGGATTTGAAGAGAGATTTGGAAAGAGAAAGGGAAAATGTGTATGAAAGTAGGTGAAATATAGGTATGTTTTATTCATATTTCATCTATCTTTTTCATTTTTCTTTTCAAATCCCTCCTTAAATCCCTTAACCAAACACAACATTACGGTACCTGACCAATCTCTGACATCACTTTTGTAACCCCGTAAGGACCCATCAACGAAGTTACACCCATAAGTGGCACACCACCTGTAACGCCCTCAAAATAAACCCACAATCAGACATTCAAGACATGCTTAGACATAAGAGAAGTAAGCATAATTACATTTTATCAGAGTCTTCATTACAAAATGTATTACATGTTGACAACAAAGTAAATGCCCTATAGGCTTACAACTTTCCAAGTCAACACTTAGTTACAAAAAGAGAGTACTAACTCTACACAAAAATGAGCCCTTGGCTTGATATCATGTAATACAAAAAGGAAATCACAAAAAGATGTCCCAGCCACTAAGCCTCTCAAGCTACGTCCTTGGAGGTGCATGCTGCCTGTACCTGAAATGAGTCCCTATAGGGTGAGCCAACGCCTAGTAGAGATATGCTAAACATAAATGAGCAATAACTAAAATATTAGCATTTGATAAATGTTTAACTCACATAAATCAATTCATAACTCATTTCAATTACATGACAAATGTGTCCATGTTTCATTTCATTTTCATTACTTAACCAATTTCTCAATTTACAATCCTGGCTCAGAACCTGGCCATTTACCTTAAATGAGATTATATCTCATATCAATAACTCTTCCATTTTAACAATTCAAATGAGATAACAACTCATATCAAAACACTTCCATAAGCCACAATAGATACACAGATTCGCTGTATCAATAACACGTAAAACACTTCCATACTTCACAAATGATACACAGATTTGCTGTATCAATAATTCAATAGATACACGTATTTGCTGTATCAATGGAGTCCATCCCCTATCTTCCCCTAAACCGTGGAGTACATCCCCTATCTTCTCCCACACAATACAATGTATATAAACACACATCATATACATAATCAATCAATACATAAATTTGTATTATTCCAACCGTCATATTCGATGACATATTCAATTGATTAGTTTTAGTTTGCCTAATCATCATGCATTGTCTACAACAATCAGACTATCCTTCACTGATAGCCCAAAGCAGTTATTTCTAAACAGATAATAAATGTCTCAACAGATATATAATCTCAACATTTTTAAAGTGAGTGATTAATAAATCCAACTCCACCATTCTAACTCATAATGAGCCAATTCCATTATTTCCAACTCAATTTCACATTTCCATAACAATTGTCATTTAATTACACTATGACCCAAATATACCCAAACATGGCATTTTTCTCCCTTTTTTACAATATTGATCCAAAGGCTCAATATTAACAACAACATCAACAATCTCCTTTTAAGACCCAAAATATACATATATGAGTCAAAAACAACAAAACCCCTCTTTTGAAAATAACACATTTCAAACCCTAACTTTCCAAATCATCCTATCTATACAAATAACTCAATGTCTATGTTAAAGCACATATAGAATGAGTAGGAGATCCCTACCTCAAATTCGGAGCCCAAGGGAAGATGATAAGAAATTGAAGATGCTCCAAAACCCAAGATTTTCGGATCAAAATATAGCCCTCGACAATCCCCACAACTTTTACAAAGGCCCAAGATGAGGAAACCACTCATACTAGATCAATCCCTAGAGAGAATGTAAGGTTTTAGAGAGAGAAAGGAAATCAAAAAGTGATCCAAAAAGTGAAATCTCGGACTGATATAAAAGTCGCTCCGCTCGAGCGTGGAAACCCCCATTCGAGCGTCAGACACAGACTCACGCTCGAGCGTCAAAATCGCCGCTCGTGCGTCGATTGCACACTTCCAGAAGTTTTGCAGACATGGTCTCTGCTTGAGCGTCAAACTCCTCGCTCGAGCGGAGGAACAAAAACGAAGGGTCACGCTCGAGCATCAAAACTTCCGCTCGAGCGTACGAAGACCTGCAGACAAAAGTACTGGGAGATGGAAATTTACGCTCGAGCGGAGAAGCAACAACGAAGGGCCCGCTCAAGCATCAAAAGTCCCGCTCGAGCGTGAAGGCCAAATTCTGGGCATCAACCAATGGTTCCAAAGCACAACCAACCTATTTCAAATCTACCCAACACAACCCAAGACTCAAATACAAAGAGTAAGGGAAGGAAATGAGAATGAGACAACAACACAACCACGGAACCAAATCCGGAATACAATATACAAAGGAAAGGAAAACCGGGATCGCTATACCACCTTGATTCATAAATGAACCACCAGATTTATAGATTGAAGATGATGACAGGAGCATGTGCTGGGATCGTGACGGATTATCATGGAGACGAGATGCCACTTGATAAAGAACCTTCCTGATAACAGAGGTCTACCTAATTATCTGAGACCAAAAACATATCCTAAGGTCTTTATTACGATCAAATGACTATTCCATACAAGCAATAATATGAAAATAAATTCCCTAATATACCAACATTATAAAACATAAACGTGCAATCACTGGATACAGAATCCAACAGACACAGACGGACAGAAGATTATACTGATCATCTTACTGCTCAAGTTCAACGAGTAGGGATGGCAATGGATAACCTACCCTGTGGGTATCCATGGAGAACCAATCCAAATACATGGGTTTTTCCCTTTTTTTCTTATCCATGGGTAGGGTATGTGATATTCTTTAAATATCTACAGGGGATGGGTTGGGGATGGATACCCACTAATTTCCCCATATGTTTTTTTTTTTTTCACCAACCAAAACTAAATATTACATTCATCTTTTTTCTTTATTATTTATTATTTTTTCAGGTCACAACCAACTCTTTTTTTTTTTTTTATTTATTTTTTTTTTTATTTTTAAGATCCACAACAAAACTAAATATATATCAATCTTTTTTTTATTATTATTTTTATTTAAGGTTCACAACATTTTTTTAAAATTTAAATAGCTTCTCCTGAAATTACATCCTGAACTAAATAAATTACATCCGAGTAAGCTAAATAAATTTTAATTAACATCCTGAACTTCTCGAATTGATGGGGGAATTTCACCTGAAATTACAAAACTAATGTGAATGTTACTATTCAAAACTTGGTTGCTCAAATTGGTAATAAAGAATAAAAATAATAGGGAATTATTTTTATTTTTAAGGTTCACAATTATAAAACTATATATATATATATAATGTTTTGAAATAAGGAATTGTAGAGAATCAACACAATATGAGTCGTGATTGGTTAGAAAGGATGGGTACAAGATTTATTTGCTGGAAAAACAAAAAGGGAATATAAAGTCTTACTAAATAAATTTTTTAAAATAAAAGAATTTTTCTTAGTTATGAACAGATTTAACTGAAATCAGCTTGTTTCCCATGTTATGCTTCATTTATTTAGATAGAAAATATTTTTTTAATGAAAAATATTTATAAAAAAAATTAAAAAATATATATTTTATATTTGGTGTGGTGGTGATGGAACGAAGGTGATAGATATCTTAAAAATGAGTGGTTCAAATTTGTTAAAAGATATAAATTAGATTTTGGATAAATTAAAATGAATGGTTCAAATTTGCTAAGAGAAATTGGTTTAATGTCTAAATGTCCGTGGCTAAGCAGATCAATAAAATTTCTTATTTATGCCCTGATGCAATTTGATATGGGTCTATAACACTTTCTTAAAACAGGTTTCTTTCACATTTATTTCTTCAAACAGGCTCTTATAACATTGTATAGGTTCTTATAACATGTAAGGGAGAGAGTGAGAGTGAGAGTGAGAGAGAGAGAGATAGTTTGTATTTTTTTTTTAATCTTCCATGTTCTTCCACATTTTTTTTTTTCAATTACTAAAACTTATTTGATTGTCTCAAAATTATATATTTGATTATTATAAACAAACTTTTTAATTAATTAATTAATGCGTATTTTTATTTTGTTGTTGAACCAAATCAAATAAAATAAGATTGAATGTATATTTAGTTTTTGTTGAGAACCTTTAAAAAAAAAAAAAAAAAAAAAGTTGTTAACATTAAATATATTAAAAAAGAAGAAAAAAGATTGAAGGTATATTTAGCTTTTGTTGTGAACCTTAAAATAAAAAATAAAAAATAAAAAATAAATAAAATATAAATAAAAAGTTGTTAACATTAAATATATTAAAAAGAAAAAAAGATTGAAGGTATATTTAGCTTTTGTTGTGAACCTTAAAAAAAAAAAAAAAAAAAAATTGTTAACATTAAATATATAATAATAAAAAATGGGGATTAAAGTGGGTTGGGAAAATCCATACCCATTAAGAATGGGAGGGTGATACCCATGGGAATGGAAAATGGAGAAAATTTATTATAGAGAAATGGAGATGAAAAATTAATATCCACCCCATTAACCCCATTGCCATCCCTAACAAGGAGGCATAGAAGTTAAAATTGCAGTCCTGGAAAGTATCCCTAGACTAAAGTATCCATTCAACAATAATCTAAAGTATTTAAACACGTCCCTTGACTAAAGTATCCATTAAACAATAATCTAATGATTGCCGTGTTGAATCAATTGATTAAGTTTAGGGTAAATTATAAACACACCCTTGAGATTTATTTAAATTATAAATTATTTTTTGTAATTTTAAAAATTACATTATACTCTCTAATTTCATAATAAATAGATCATTTTATTAATAAATTATTTTGTTAATTAACAATTTTTAATAATGTTAAAATTTTATTTCAATTAATAATTCAAATAATTTTATTATTATGTAGGTGAACAATTAGAAATTTTACTTTTTTAATTAATTTTGTTAAATAAAAAATTTTGACAGAGAAATATTTGTAATTTTTCAGATCACAAGGGGCAATTCGTATTCTAAGTAAATTTCAAAAGATGTATTCGTAATTTATTCTTAACTTTATTATTATACTTTCCAATTTTAAATTTCGTACGTCTCTTTTCATTGTATAAAATTTAATGGTTGTCGTGTTGAATCTGTTAACGAATGTCTCTTTTAATTTTAAAAAAGTCACTAATTTTTATCTTTTAGTGATAGCTTGAAAAAATTATCACAAAAAAGTTACTAATTATAAGTTTTAATGATAATTTATAAAAATCTTGACAACAAAAGTCACTAATTGTCTATTTTTAACGATATATGTAAAAAATTATCACAAAAAATTATTTTTAGCCCCTATTGTACTATGATTTATTTTCAATAAGACTTGATGAGAATTAAGTCTAACTATTATGACCTATTAGTAGTATACCCTTAACGAGTACTTATATGGTTTATTATTTAATGTAATTATTTTAATATCTATCTATATCTATACTATTATTAACAGTAAACAACTTTCTTGGTATTCAAACTTTGGTGGTTTATTCTTATGTCACATGTCTTCATTTTTCTATTTGAAATAATAAAAAAAATAAAATAAAATAAATAGTTGACAAAAGTAAGATTTGAATCTTAGACCTTAAATTTAATCAATAAGACTCTTATCATTTGCATAGTATATCATATATAGTAGAAGATTTATTTTATTGTTACTTATTTTTATTGCATAAGTATTATGTATGCCGACGGTTAGTTTGTAAATATTCACCTACTGATTGATAGGAAAAAAAACGCAATGTCTATTAGCAATGACAAAAAAAGAAAAATGTTTGAAACTCTTAGAAAATATTTTCTAATTGATCAATAACTTAACATAACATGTTATATAAATTTTGAAAGGAATGATTTCTCTCCAGTTAAAATTTTATCTGGATCAGACAATTGAGATCTCTTAAATCTCCGTTTAATAACTTATTGGTCGTTAAAATTTCAACTTGAGACAAGTTAAATCTAATTTTTAATTAGTCACAAACTAACTTTCTTATTATATCATTCGAATTGAATTTTAAATTATTAGTTTCTAGTATTTATATAAGAATAATTTAATAGCTGCCTTGTTAAATTTGTTGATTGATTATTTATTTTTATTTTCTTAGGACGTGAATAAGATTTTTTTTTGGATCATCGAGAAGGACAGGAATCATTCAAGTGAGCTATAGTCTTTTTATTTTTATTTTTTTAATCATCGAGAAGGACATGAATCATTCAATTATGCTATAGTCTTCTCTTTTTTTTTATTTTTTTTATTTATAATCATCGAGAAGGACAGGAATCTATTCAATTGAGCTATAGTCTTTTTCTTTTTTTTTCTTTTTTCTTTTCTTCTTCTTCTTCTTCTTCTTTTTATTTTTTAATTTTTTTTTATTGTATCCAATAATGATGGGGAAGCAGTTCTCTCCAATCTATTGCTGGACGGGAAGGATGCCGCTGAGACCGTGAGGCAATTACAGGTTACATTCCTACAATTTAAACGGTTGATTTTGTGAGATTTTATATGAAAAATGATTTATTTACATAATTTCTTTTTTTCAAATTTTCTCAAATAATGTGACAAGTAAAATTTGAAAAATTAATCCACATTTAAATAAAAAACACTCTTTACATGTATTTTGTCATGCCATCTCATTAAAGGAAATGTAGGAGGAAGAAATTGTATGAACGTAGCACTTTTGATTTTATATGAAATAATGATTCATCTCCCTAATTTTGTTTCTCCAATTTTACTCCTAATGATGTGAAATTAGGGAGGGTAAAGATAAGGAGAAAAGTGTGAGACTGTTTCACATGGGCATGAGTCATGTCATTAGAGGTGGAATTTGGGTGACAAAATTAAAAAATGTAGCACCACTCTTTTATATATAGATCATTCATGATTTTTTATTATTTATTTGTTGATCTCATATTCATACCTTTATAATTTTGTAATATTTGTTGTAAAAATTTGAATGATTTATTTTTAAAATTTTATGTCGACCATTTTTATTTTTTTATTTTTGATGATATATATAATAAAGGGTAAATTATCAATAGATTATAATAGTTCGATTTGATTCCCATCAAATCTTATTGAAAATAAGTCCTAATAAATTCATAGTAAAAAATAATTTTTACACATGTCACTAAAAATTGACAATTAGTGACTTTTTTGTCACGATTTTTATAAATTGTCTATAAAATTTACAATTAATGACGTTTTTCTATGACAAATTTTTTAAACTGCCGTTGAAAGTTGAAAATTTGATAACGTTTTTTGTGGCGGTTTTTTAAAATTATCTTTAAAACTTATAATTAGTAACATTTTTTCTAATAAAATTTTGATATTATCGTTGAAAATTAATAATTAGTGATTTTTTTTATTTAGTATTTTGTGAAAAAAGTTATTAATTATTATAGGACCTATTAAATAATAAATTCACCTATTTTGACCTACACAAAAGTTGTCTCTTTTAAATTCATGTAATTATGAATGTTTGGTCAATCTAAATCTTTTTATTGATTTACAAATGAAAAGATTTAGTTGGAATGGAACCTGTGATATACCTCCATCGGTTTCAATAATACTTAGGCTGGCTTTGTTTTTGTCTCACGGTGGTGAAATTGGATTAACAATCGGAATCATATTTATTTTGGAACAGGGGATAATTTACCAATCCGTGGTAATGAGAAAATTTATTTACAAAAATATAGTAAATATTATAAATATTAATAATTAAAGGGGTAAATTACATTTTGCCTCTTTTATGTTTGATTACTTTTTTATTTTGACCATTAAAGTTTATTTTTTTTCACTTTGACTATTCATTTAAGTTGTTCCCAATTTACTCCTAAAGTTAATTTCTGTTAAAAATTAGATAGAAAATGACACATTAACAGTCACGTCATGTGACATAAAAATAGTTTATAAAACTTACATCTCTAACATAAATTTAAATTTTAATATAATAATATATTTTTCATGTTATGTGACAATTATTATGGTATTTTTTATCTAATTTTGAACAGAAATTAACTTTAGAGATAAACTAAAAAAAAAAAAAACGTAAAGGATCAAAATGAAGAAAAATAAATTTTAAAAATCAAAGTGAAAAAATGATCAATAATTTACCCATAATTAAAATTATAAATTTCTCTAATTTTTTTTTTTTGAAAAGAAGAGATGATCATATCTATACCATATATAAAGTGAACACCTTATGATGTCCTAAAATTTTGATTTATTATGCTGCCACGTGTCTATTTTTTTATTTAAAATAATAAAAAAAATATATGGATGAAAGGATTTACACTTTGGACTTATATCAAGTGAAAGAAAAAAAAAAAAAAAGCCTCTGACCACTTACTTAACACAATATATAAAGTAAATGTTTATTTTATTTTTACTTATTCAAATTGTAAACGTATCTTGTGCTGACCACTATTAAGGAAGAGATGGCCGGCTACCCTTTTTCTTATGCCACGTTGATCTTGTGTAAAGTACCTTCTACTTACACAGTCAACCATTCCTTAATGGACCATTCCTTAATGGTTAAGCATGCAAGAAGATTCAACCTTGGTAAGAACTTTCTTGTATATACATACTAGCGGGTGAAGATCAAAATTACTCTCTCTCTCTCTCTCCGGAGTCTTTATGCGCCCACAGATTCTGCTATTGCTGAAGAAGACGCTTAATGGAAGAAATTGGAACCAGTTTCTTACCAATTCCTCCTTCCTCTGCTTCTCCTCCGCATCTTGATGAAGATGATCCCAAGGTTCATTACTCTTTCCACTGCTTTCTTTATACTTGGAATTAATGGCAGGGGAAGGTTTGGATAAATATTAACATACCCACCAAGTTTATGTGGAAGTCGTGTATCTATGTTGTCGATTTGCATCATACTCAAACATCAAATGTTTGTCCACATAATTATGAAATTTGTTAAGCAAACTTGAATTTCTCTACCAAGCATCAAATGTTTTAGCAGCAGCAAAGCATTAAAAATGATACGTTGCATATACAGGATGTGCTGAACAGTATTCACCCTCCAAGGCCAGATTGGTATGAGGAATTATTTGCATTTGTCATGGCTAAGGGCAGTAAAGCATATGAGACACAGGTTAGTGCCTTTTTTTTTTTCCACAATTAGACCAGGGTGTGCAAGTATTGATTTTGCCCCGCGTTCTTGTTACTGAAATTTCAACCATGTGCATATCTAATATGCACCTATTCTTTGGTAAGGTTGCGGGTTTGAAGTCTCAGATCTTTACAAATTTGAGGGGAAAGGATAAGACAGTGTTGGAGCTTGGCATTGGGACAGGTCCTAATCTCAAATATTATGCCAGTGATAATGGTGTTCGTGTTTTTGGCATAGATCCCAACAGAAAGATGGAGAAGTATGCACAGGCAGCTGCAGCAGCTGCTGGCCTACCTTCAGAAAATTTTAAATTCATACACGCGGTACTTTTTTCATTCCATATGACACTATTTACATTGAATCTCGTTTAACTTCCAAAGACAGTATAATCTTCCTGGAAATTATGTAGTTAGGCACCTAAAAAGCAGTAAGGACATATTTAAACTGTTCTGCAATTTCTTCACTGGTGTCATTTTTTGTCTTCTGTTCTTAATTTCAATGTTCAATGGTTAAATCTTTAGTAAGAAGGTGTTCTGCGTTGCTGAAATGTTCATTTAGTTAAATATGTGAAATGTGAAATATTGCAATTGAGTTTCCATCTTCAGCCTTGTGTGTTTTGTGGGTTTCTTGATGTGACTAGCGACATAGAGTTCTAGGACTGCATCTTAAAGCATTTGATTTTTGTACAACCCCAAACCCACCCACCCAGCACCCCCCCCAATTTAACCTTCTTTTCGACTAATTCTAGTTCCAACTTGAGAAGAATAACTGAATGTTGTAGAAAGCATCCTTGATGAGTTGTGTTCTTAGAGCTCGTAGGTGATGAATCATCACCCCAAAAAAATCATTGTTTTTCACTGTAGGAGCATGGAGATTTGGATTGTAGAAATAAAACATATTACAGGATTTTAAGAGTTCCACAAATTTTGGTAGGAATATATGTTAGACGAAGTTCACTAATTGAGTTGTGAAGCTACTACCCTAGTATTGGTGCTTCAGCCCATTTCCTTTTGGGGAGGCATGTTAGTCATATCCTGCTCTTATACTGGATCCAAATTCCAAATTATTGGTTGCTTCCTTGAATTATATATGTTAGTCTAGAAATTTATGTGTCAAGTTAGGAGGTTAAAATTCTCTAGACTTAAACGTTGTTGATTTTGTGCAGGTTGGGGAGGTTTTGCCATTAAGTGATGCTTCCGTTGATGCAGTTGTCGGAACGCTTGTACTGTGTTCTGTAAAAGACATTAATATGACACTGAAAGGTATGTAAGTTAGGGTGGCTTTCACTTTCTTCTCAAGTTAGTCTACTTAAGAAATTGAAGTTCAAACAGATACCTTATATTCACAGAGGATCAATCTCTGAGTGAAATTCAACGAACCATAACATTTTCCAGTGAACTACTTGCATATATAATATGACACAAAAATTTCAAGTAGTGAATCAGTTTTCTGGTTTTTGAACTATATTGAGTTTGTTATTAAAACTTCTCTCTTTTCAAGTTTAACCAGAAACTCTGAAGAAGAATGCACACATTGAAGAAATTCAGTTTATGGCTAAAACTTACTGCATGATAGCCCAAAAACTAAAAGAATTGTAATTGGTCAGAACACTTGTGAGTTTTGGTAAACTAGGCGTGAAAAGAACAGAAATGATTAGGTAGGAGAGAAAAGAAAAGATAGGATAGTGGTACTGGTCTCTTTGCTTGTTTGGTTTAGGAGAGATGACGAGAAGATGATGGATTATCCTCTCTTCTAATATGGGAAAGATAAAGGAGAGGGGAAAAAAAAAATAAAATAAGAAAGCCTTTTTAATGTGTGAAATAAGGGCAAAAATGGCAAGTAATTCCTAAAAGAAGTAAGGGTGAAACTGGTAACTAACTACTAACTCTTCTCCATTTCTACCCATTTCTCTCTATTAAGCCATACAAACAGATGATTTGGAAAGAGAAACTCTGTATTCTTTTATTTTGTCACATTAATGTAATTATGCCCTTTTCATTTATGCGACATAGGCACAAATCCATCCTTCGAATTGGAATCAACAAAAATACTAGACACATTAAACGAACATAACTTCTGAAATGTCATCTTGCGTGTATACTTTGAAATTTACCCATCCCAAAAGTTATGTGAAAAATAATCTAATAATTTTCAATCCAATAGGCTTGAAAATGCCCCTCTATAGGTTGGTTATGTGCCCATTTAACTTGGATGGACTAAAATTTGACTGCAAGTGCCCAAACTTGATTGTAGTGTGAGATACTTTTCCCTATTTATTTGTATATGATTTATAAATTTTGTAAGATTTCAAGATCCATCAAGCCATTCTATAATGAATATACTATTGAATTCACAGAGGTGATGAGGGTGCTTAAACCGGGTGGTCTTTTCTTATTTGTGGAGCATGTGGCTGCAAAAGGTATGGAACTGATTATCTTAATTCATGTGATCGAAGTAAAAATCTTGTAGTACTATATTTCAATTTGAAACTCTCCGTCACCGTTGCCCCACTTTGCTGAGTTGGTTCATTTTTAAAGTTTTCTTTCTCTTTTTTTTTTTTTTTTGTTTTGGTTGGATAGATGGTACGATTCTTAGATTTGCACAGGGCATTCTTGATCCTCTTCAGCAGATAGTCTCTGATGGTGTCACCTTACAAGAAAAACGGGAGAGTGTATATCTGAAGCAGGGTTTTCTGCCGTCGACATAAACACAGCTTTCGTGTCTGTTGCCTGTATTCTAGGCCCTCACGTTTACGGAATTGCTTTCAAGTAGAATAAAATGACAAAAATGGTGTAATTCATAGTAACCCTGAAGTTTGGTGATGCTGAACATATGTTGCGGCATTTGATCGTTAGTTCAAGAGAATGTGCTGATGCATGTACTAATGCAATCACTAAGCAAATGGAGGATCTTTGGAGTATTTCATTCATTATTTGTCAGTGTATTGCTTCCATTCAGTATTTCATTCAGTATTTGTCAGTGTATTGTCATTCAGTATTTCATTCAATATTTTATTTTTGTTGGTCAAGATTGGACCTTTTTTTTTTTTTGCCTTGCATGAGGAAAGTGCATCCCTTACCAAGCTCATTGCCAAGTATTTTCATGCAATGCACTTGTAATGATCTGAGTTACACAATAATCATGTGGGCTCGCTTATGTGTGATTTATGATTTGAGGTTGGTTGGGTATGTTGATGATGTGATTGAGAGTTTTAGGAACTTAGGCCATGTTTGATTGATTGATTTGGTTGGGTAGAATTTGAGTATGATGAATTGAGTAATGGAATTACTAGAGTGGTGGTTTTAGGACAGAGATGTAAGATAAATTATGTTTGTTTATACATTAATGTGATGATATTAGTTTGTTAGGATTAAATCTATGACATTATGTAAAAACATTCAGTTATATAAAAAATTGACTTCATATTTTTCAAGCCCGTATGGTGGTTAGATCAGTGGTTGAAGGAGTAATGGGATGAATTGTAAATGTAGACGTTTTATATTCACCTCTCGGTGGTTTGAGTGAGTCATGCAATGAACTGTAAATACGAACATCCTATGTGCACCTTTCATTACAAACAAAACATGGATTTAATCAATATATGTGGTTTGCTGTTTATTACATGTGGTTAAATCAAAATCTTCTACACCTTGAAAGGGTGGCCTCTTCTAGGTCAACCACCTGTCTGTTTTACCTTAAATTATTACATAAATAAACTTTTGTTGATATTAACAAAGAGACTGTAATTTATCCTGGTGCGGCGCTTTATCCATATGACCGTCTTGCATTGGCTGCACACAATTTATTGGGTAGTTTTTGGTCTTTTTCAGTGTCTCATGTTTATCGAGAGGGTAATTCTATAGCTCATTGTTTGAGCAGATTAGCGTTTGATGGCACTGGTATGTGAGTTTGGATAGAGGATGTTCCACTCTCACTTCAGTCATTAATTTTATCTAGTGTAACTGATGCTGCTTCTCAATTTTAACCTTCTCCGTTCTAAAAAAAATAAAAAAATAAAAAACTGTAAATGTATACTAAAAGCCATTATGATATTTTATGTGCAATCTCCATTACAAGTTCACAAATATTGTGAATTTAAGCGTGGGGTGGAGCATAAAAAAAATGTGAATTAAAGGTTTCAATTTCAAACAAGTCTATGAATAAGGGAATGTTAGATAATGCAGTTCAGCACTTAAAAAGACATATTTCATGGTTTTGTAATTATGATATTGTTTAAAAAATAAGTTTCCAAATTTAAGATGTGCAAAAAATATCAATTAATGTCTAAAATGTTCATAAAAATGAGGCTTGAATATTTAAAAAGATGGAGGAAGGGAGGAAGCTGTTGAGCAATAATGGCAGATTTTTTTTTTTTTTTTGGTGAATAACAACAATGGCAGGTTATGAAAACAAAAATGATATTTTGTTAATATTGAACAGTGTAAGCAGTAAACTTTAAAATAAAGTATCATGAGTTTTAATATATTTTTTTGTTGTGACAACTGATAGGAAATTTAATATAACAAAAACTTGTATAATTGGAAAATTATTAATTATATTTGAAGCAATGTTCGTATTATTTAGTAATTGATACATTTCATGTTATCTTTAAAAACACTGATAAAAAAGTGATGGATCTTATCATCATTTAAGTAAGTAATTTCAAATTAGAGCATCATATATAATTAATTGAGGAACACAAAGCAATTTCTTCTTGTAATGAAAAACAAATTAATATTTGTCAATAATTGATCATTGACCTACGAAATAAAAGTATAGAGAAATGATCAACTGAACTATTCGAGTTGATAATCACGAATTTAAATTGAAAAGGTAATAAAAATTGCTTTTGACCGGTTTAAATTCTTGCACAAAATTAAAAAAAAAAATAATAAAAAAATAAAAGGGTAAATTTACACTCACTTCTTTTGAAATTTATAAAAACTAGAGTTAATCTCATATTTTTTTACAACTTGTTAATCTATTTTTTTTTGTATGTGTGCAGATGATGGATATACACTGAAATATATAGTGCACATATATATAGAAAGAGTACAAAAATTTCCAATGTCTGGAGGAATGTGATGACATGTTCTCTCTTCCATGTTTGCGGCCTTCTCCAAGAACTCTTTAGTTGAAGAAGTTCTATTATTATAAAAGGGATGAAAGTATTATTTTTCCATTCATAAGACTAATGAATTACAGATGAAAAAGAGTCTGACTGTTATGTAAATTAACATTTTAAAGGAGATTAGTATAATTATGTCAAAAGTGAAACTAATTATATTTTTTTTCAAATTTCGAGGGGAGGTGAGTGTAACTTACTATAAAAAAGAAAAAGAAAAAAGTAGGGGTATAAACAAGAATAGAACAAACATGAGGGGTGTGGATGAAAAAATTCCATGTAGAGAATCGGGCTCTCCCAGACATATTAGGGTTTCCGCAACGGATTAAGGGTCATAGCAGTGACTGTTGTGGCTAAATTTGAGGTGTATTATGGGCTTATTTTTATGATCTGAACCGTTCATTTTGTAGGGTTTGTTGAGTATTTCGTGCCTATCAAAAATCATATTAATCAGATATCAATAACTATATGATCGATAATCAAAAAAATAAACAATAAGTTTTTATTTTGAGAAATAGCATAAAAAATATGCAATTCGATTATATAGTTATTGATATTCAATTAATATGATTTTTGGTAGGCACGAAGTATTCAACAAACCCTACAAAATGAACAGTTCGAATAATAAAAATAAGTGCATAATACACCTCAAATTGAGGCACAACAGTCACTGCTATGCCTTAGCACAGCAGTGACCCTTAATCCTTCCGCAACGCAGCCACTCACACAAACATTTCTTCTTCTTCCAATTGCGTCTCTGTTCTGTTGCTTCTTCTCTGGCACAGTTGTTCACTCCCCCATCCTTATCGTAAGCTCACTCTCACTCTATTTTGATTCAACTTCTCTTTCTCTCTCTGTATTTCTATAAACTCCCAGTTTTGGGGCTTTCGTATTTTTTCTTTGTTTGAATTTCGCTTTCTCTTTTTTCCTGATTTTGCTTTCGTTGAAATCTTTGTTTCTAGTGTTTACACTTATGTTAGTTTGTGTTTAGAGTGTTAGATTTTGAGTTGTGTAATATAGAAATAAATTGATGATTGAATGAAACCAAAAATCTATTCTTTGGCATTTTATTGTTTTCGTTATTGTTGAGATTGATGATTAGTTCTCTTTTAGCATCCGAAGTTGTTATTAAGGTTGTTATTATTTGGGTTTATTGTGGAATTAAAATTAAAATTCTTTTGATTGAAAAGTTTTGAACTTTCCTTTGTGATATTTTGGTACTTTTATATGCCCAATGTGGTTGGGTTCTCTTTTAGTTCCCAAATATTCAGTTTCCCTTGACTTATTTTTTTGTGTTTGTTATCTATATATATTATATATATATATTATATAAGTAAAAGGGGAGTTTTAGCGAGAAAGTCTCTTAGGCCTCCACATGTCTAACCTCAATTTCTTATTTTTTTCAATTAAAAAAATAATAAACTATTCATATGTCTCACATAATTTTCTAATTAATAAATAAAAAAATAAAAAATCTTCAAGCCTATCTTCTAATATTATTGTCTAAAAGATGTTCATTTTCTAAAATCAAATATAGAAATATGATTTGTTGAACTTCCAATTATTTGTTTATCTTCTAAAATCTCTACATAAAATCTTTCATTACTTAAAATAAATTAAACAAAAATCAATTCAAATCTATTTAAATTGTTTTGTTTGATTTTGTTTCCTTATAATTAATTTGGAAAACTAATTTGGTTATTTCTTTATAAATAAATTAAATAAACTGATTTGGTTGTTTTCCACACTAAATTAGTGAATTTTTAAGTTTAAAAAATAATTTAAAAATAAAAAAAGAATTCATGATTTATGATTTAGAAAAAGAAAAGTGAAGGTCTTTTTTGTGCACTCTTTCTCTAACCAATTCTTTCTCCTACCACAAAACCCTAGCCGTCATACGTTATACCTTATCCAAATCATTCACGTTCTCCTCATCCTATAAATATTACATTCATGTAATGATGCAACTCATTTTTTTTTCTCTATCTTTATGAGACAATTGAAGGTTTGTTAATATTTAACTTTTTGTATTTTTTAAATAGACTCTTTCATCTTTTAAATACATCTTTTTCTTTCTTTTTTTTTTTAAATTTTTACTTCTCACCATTTTTTGTTTTTGCATTTCATATTTTATGTATCACTTGTCTCTCTACTCTTTACTGACCATTATTCATTTTTTTTTTCTTATAACCATTTTTTTTGTTGAAAAAATAATATTATTTCACTAGAATTTGTATGCAAAATTTTACCCTAAAATGATGTGACAGTTTCATTGGTATAATAGAAAACATGTTAAGGAACTCTTTATTATAAAGTGATAGATCAAAAGATAACCAAATCATTATTAATAATTTTTTTTGTATTGATTTTAAGTTTCTTTTTTTATTTTACTTTTGATATTTTGTGACATCATAATATGTGTTAATTGACAATTGGTGTAGAGCTTTACTTCAAAATTATGTAATTATTTTTTCTTTAATATTTTTATTGAAAAATTTAAAATCCCTTAGAAATTGATTTGTGATTATGTTTCAATTTTAAATAACGAATATCAATCCCAATCAAATAATTAATAACAAATCGACACAACGATTTAACGTGAAAAAAATCACAATTGAAGCACCTCCAATTGTGATAAAAAATCACAGGCCAAAACCACAAAACAATCTACTAAGAAGATAAAAAGAAATTATACGTGTATCCTCAATTACTTAGTGAATTCACACCCGAATTGAACTGACCTCGATGTATCTCTTCCACCACCGTCTTCACCTCGGAATTGTCTTGCCCAATGTTGAATCTACAATACTGATGTCGAATCCATAACTATGAGCCACTCCGAAATCCATCAAAATTTCAGGTCTAAGTTCCTCGAAATCTACCGAAGAATACCTCTCTTTTGTGAACGTAATAGTAAAAACAACCCCTAAATGAAGTCAATATGAAGTTCGTAGACTCATTGATCACTCTCAAATCATCAAGGAAACACTTATAAAACATCCTCCAATATACCACACTTTGGTTTTTCTTTCTCTCTAAAAATTTGGATGGATTGAACCCTAAAACAGCAAATGGCGCACTTTATAGTAAATAAGATTGTGAAAACCGCTAAAGCGCACCCTTCACCGCTTGAGTGGTGTAAGTGAAGGCGATACAAAACATATAGGCTGACCATTTGAGCGCAACATTCACCGCTTGAACGATAAAACTTGCTTCGCAGAAGTTCAGTTTGCAGGCAGAAATACTAAACGATCCACTTCACCATTCGAGCGTACAAATGATTGCTCGAGCGGTCAAACACCCTGGACCCTTGTGAGCTGACCGAGCAGTTTGATATTGGTACATAATCAGCGAAGTGACAAACATGAAAGCCTCGAAATCACAAACTCCTCTACATAAGAACCATTCGGGTTGGATTCATATCTAAACACTCACATTCTCACTGAAACAAAAGAGCGAATAAAATTACAACTGAAATGAGTTTTGTCAAACGGAATTGCCAATTACAAAAATCTAACAACTTTTATAACTTCACTTTAATATTTTTATCTGCAGTTGATTTTGATTAAAAATATCAATTCAAAAAATATTTACATAAACCAATAACTGTTTTTTTGTTTGAATTGATTTTTGTTTAATTCTATTTAAAAATATTATAAAAATATCTACAGTTGTCTAGATTAAAGTGAAGTTACGACCATAATTACAACCAATATCTTTTTGCGAGTGAGTATTTACCCCTTTGGAACAAATATTTTTATTTGATTAAATAAACAAATATCTTTTTAAGTGTCTAGATTAAAGTGAGGACATAGGTATTTACCCCTTTGGAAAGGTAAAACGGAAAATTTAAGTAACAAAGAAAAATATTTGTATTTTCTCATACAATTAAAAAACTTATTCCTGAATACATTAACTTTTTTTTTTTTTTTATCTCTTAAAAAATTCAAAAAAAGCTAACTTCAAACACTCTTTTTGTTAAAAAAAGTTATAACTTACTTAATATTATTTATTTTTTGTTTTTTTTAAAATTATTTTTAATGAATTTAAAAATAAATTTATCAATCATTGTTTAATCCGTACATAGCACGGGTGATATGTGATAAGAAAATGAAATCTTCAATCTTATTTAACAATCAATCAGTACATCAGTAGTGCAACCTAACCAACTATTAACAACCGTCTATACAATCTATACATTCACATACCTCTCTAACTAATTCAGTTAGAGAGAGAAGTTATCCTCTGTTTTTCATTGGGTTATACTTGCTTGAGCTAGGTTTGGTATATTCTTATCAGGCCCCCGCAAGTGAATGGGTAAGGAACGCACCATAAGCTTGGAAAGAAGATAAGAAAATTGAGCCACGGGAAGGGGTTTGGTGAACAGATCAGCCACCTGATCAGAGGAAGACACATGTTTAACCACAACTTTGTGAGAAAGAACTTGCTCCCGTATGAAATGATAATCCACCTCGATATGCTTAGTGCGAGCATGGAAAACAGGATTAGAGGCAAGAGAAATGGCAGAGAGGTTGTCACACCATAAAACAGGAGTTGCAGAAGGAAGAGAAAGTTCTTGAAAAAGCATGCGAAGCCATTGAAGTTCAGTGGAAGCTTGAGCAAGAGCCCTGTACTCTGCTTCAGTGGAGGACCGAGAAACAACTGATTGTTTCTTTGTAGACCACGAAATCAAGTTAGGGCCAAGAAAGACACAATAGCCAATGGTAGATTTACAATCAAGAACATCGTTGGCCCAATCTGAATTAGAAAAAGCATGCAAATCCAAAGAGCCCAGAGTGAAGAGTAAACCATGATGGAGAGTACCCTGAATATAGCGAAGTAACCGCTTGACAGTATTGAAATGGGCAACAGTAGGAGTATGCATGAACTAACATACATGGTTGACAGCAAAAGAGATGTTAGGTCTGGTAATGGTGAGATATTGTAAGGCCCCAACAATACTTCGATACAAGGACGGTTGAGAAAAGGACACCAAAGTGTCTGAAGAAGGATCATATTTAGAGGCCATGGGAGAAGAACATGGTTTACAATTGATCATACTAGCCTTGGTAAGAATATCCGTGGCATATTTGTGCTAAGAGAGAAACAAATCAGAGGCAATGCAAGCCACGGATATACCAAGAAAATAGGAAATATCACCTAATTCTTTCATGGAGAAGGCTTTGTGCATATGATGGATAAGAGAAGTGATATGAGCAACACTATTTCCAGTAATTAAGATATCATCCACATATATCAAAAGAAAAGTAACAGTGGTAGAAGTTCTCTGTATGAACAAGGAAGAGTTACAACGACTATTCGTGAATCCAAATGAGAGAAGATAAGAGGAAAATGTTGAATACCAAGCGCGAGGAGCTTGCTTAAGCCCATAGAGAGCCCTTTTCAGTGTGCACACATGTTAAGGAGAAGAACTTTCAAAACCTGGAGGTTGCACCATATAAACTTCTTCTTGAAGAAGACTATGAAGAAAAGCATTTGAAATATCCAACTATTTAATGGACCAATTAAAATGAAGGGCAATGCTAAGGAGAACATGGACTGTAGGTCGCTTGGCGACAGGGCTAAATGTTTCATGATAATCAATGCCTTATTGCTGGAGATTGCCCTTAGCCATAAGACGAGCTTTGTGGCGAGCAATGAGCCATCAGAATTGTTTTTTAAGCGAAAAACCCACTTACAGCCAATAGCTTACTTATGAGGAGGAAGAGGAACAAGAGACTAAGTACCTTGGTGTTGCAAGGCTTGAAATTCCTCTTGCATGGCTTTAGACCATTCAGGAGTTAGAGCATCTTCAGAGAAACAAGTGGGTTCAACAAGAGGAGAAATAGTAGAGAGAAGAGCAGAAGAAGAAGACTTGGACCTGGTAGTCATGGGATGAATATTTAGAGAAGAGTGAGACGGGGCAGCAGGAATAGGACGCACAAAAGGAAGATCAATAGTGAGAGAGAAAATAGGAATAGAAGTAGGGATAGCAGAAGATGGAGACAAAGTAGGGGCTGGTAACCTAGGTAAGACAATGGCAGCAGCAATAGGCTAGCTAGGAGCAACAGCAGACTGAACTGTAGTAGGCTGGCTAGGAGCAGCAACAGACTGAACTGTTGCAGGCAAAGCAGAAACAACAGGAGCAGAAGGCTGAATAGATTCAGCAGATGGCTGAACAGAAGCTGCAGCAGGTTGAGAAGAGGACAAGAAAAAGGAGTGTAGTTGAGGAAGAGTATGTGGAGAGTTATGTGTAGAGGTAGAAATAGATGGAGTAAGAAAAGGAAAGAGTGATTCATTAAAAGTGACATGCCGAGACAAATAAATTTTTCCAGAAATAGGATCAAGGCAACGATATCCCTTGATAGAGGGGTGATAACTAATGAAGACACAAGGAATGGACTTAGGGGCTAGCTTATGAGAAGCATAGGGTTGAAGCCAGGGAAAGCACCTATAACCAAAGCTCTTAAGAAAAACAAAATCAGGGGAATGATGAAACAGGACCTCATAAGGAGTTTGATTTTGAAGTTTAGAACTAGGCAACCTGTTAATGAGAAAAACAAAAGTAGCAAGAACATCAAACCAATAAGCAAGGGGAAGGCCTGATTGCTGTAGCAAAGCGATGGTAGTGGTGACAAGATGCCTATGTTTCCTCTCGGCAACTCCATTTTGGAGAGGAGCATGTGGACAACACATTTGATGAATAATGCCATGTGTTTAAAGAAAAGTCTCAAACTGAGAACCAGTGTACTCTCTACCACCATAAGTGTGAAAAATTTTAAGAGTAGTCTCAAATTGATTTTCAACAAACACCTTAAATTCCATAAATTTGGCAAATACGTCACTTTTATAGCAAAGAGGATAAACCCAAGTAAATTTGCTGAATTCATCAATGAAGAAAACACAATATTTAAACCCCGAAATAGATGGAGAGAAAGGGCCCCAAACATCATTATGAACAAGAGAAAGGGGCTTATTTACAGTGGAATTAGACAAAGCAAAAGAAAGTTTGTGACTCTTGGCCACACTACAATGAGGACACAAATTCTTATTAGAAGATGAAGTAGTAGGCAACTAAAACTTATTAACAAGATATTGCAGCTTTTGTGGAGATGGATGACCAAGTCTGGTATGCCATGTAGCTGTAGCCAAACAAGCAGGAGAAGAATGCTGTAGTGATTAAATTTGTGAAGAAGATGAAGGCCACTGATAAAGGCCATGACTATGAATGCCTTTGAAGAGATGTATTTTGGTGGTCTTGTCCTGAACCACAAATGATTTGTCATCAAAAGTAACAGTGCAATTATTATCAAAAGTCAATTTATGAACTGAAAGAAGATTATATGACATATGTGGAACATGAAGAACATTAGTCAACTTGAAAGGAAAAGAAGGAGTTGGAAGAATACCATTTCCGGTGTTGTGAATAGGAAGATGACTACTATTTCCAACAGTCACATGATCTTGGCCATGATAGGGACTATAGACTTGGACATTATTAAGATTAGGAGTTACATGATTTGTGGCAGCAGAGTCCACATACCAATTTGATGAAGCAGGAGATGAAGATGTAAGAAAAGCAGGTTTGTCAGGAGATGGATTTGCAGTTGGTGTTGGATAGGAAGTATGATAGGAAATATCTAATCTGTGCCAGCATTCAAGAGTAGTATGATTTGATTTGCCACAAATCTGACAGACCAAAGAAGAGGAAGATGGATGATGGAATGATGAAGATCTTCCTCCTCAACCTCGACTGAAAGTATTTTTAGAAAAATATCTACCTCCTCCTCTATGAGAAAAGCCTCTGTATGATGATCAATTGCCACGACTACCAATCTGAAAGAAGATGACTGGTTCGGAATCTCATTTCGAGTTGCAGTGTAAGCAACAGTAAGATCTGAAGAAGAGAATTTATGATTGGCCTCAATATGCAAAGCCTCTGAATAGAGAAGAGAAGCAAGATCCACCATGGTGATAGCCTCTAATCGAGCTCGAATAGCTACTTTTAAAGCATTATATTCAGATGGCAATCCATTTAGAGTAATCAAAACTAGATCCTCATCCTTAATAGGAGAGGCAGCAAGTGCTAGTTGATCAGCAAGACTGTTGATCTGAGCAAGATAGTCTTCCATGGACTCAGATTTCTTCATGATACTACTGAGTTTGTTCTTGAGTTGGTGTATGTGAGATCTGGAGAGTGATGTGAAGCGCTTATCAAGATATTTCCAGATTTCTTGACAGCTTTTGCAATGAAACACAGATATAAACTCTGTGGGAGTTAGAGTTGCTGTAATACAACTTAGCAAATGTGAATCGATTTGTGTCTAACTCAAAAATTCAGTATTGATAACATCTTTGCCTTCTGAATCTGTGATTGTTGCAGATGGACAAGCAAAAGTACCGTCCACGTAGCGGAGAAGATTTGTGGCTTTGAGTATATTTTGGAGATGTGTTTTCCAAACAATGTAATTTGTAGAATCCAATTTGACAGTAACAAAAGAATTGAGATTTGAAATCAGAAGTGTGAGATTATGAGGAAGAGAAGCCATTGAAATAGATTCAAGAACTCAAACTCAAGAATATAATGTAAGCAATAAGATAAAGAAGGATCGATACTCGTTTGAGTAGATTTGCTCTGATACCATGATAAGAAAATGAAATCTTCAATCTTATTTAACAATCAATCAGTACATCAGTATTTATAATACAAGAGTGCAACCTAACCAACTAACCAACTATTAACAACCGTCTATACAATCTATACATTCACATACCTCTCTAACTAATTTAGTTAGAGAGAAAGAAGTTATCATCTGTTTTTCATTGGGTTATACTTGCTTGAGCTTGGTTTGGTATATTCTTATCACTAGTTCTACATATATGAAAAAGAGGGGTGACCATTGGTTCAATGGGAAAACCTTGGCCTAATAATAGCCTTGAGATTATGGGTTCAAATCTCGAGGCAATCACTTTGTACACTATGTCAAAGGTTAGGTACTTACCTAATCTTTTCCCTTCCAAACACACATTAATGTGTACTAATTGGGTGTTTCTATATATATGAACATTGATATTTTTTGATAAGTTATTCTATACATATATATGTGTGTGTGTATATATATATATTCTAATTTAATAGGATATGAAAAGAAAAAAATAGTCTTTATTGTCTCAGTGGCTAGGGATAGTATTACAGAGTCGTTTCACGCATGTTTGTGTTGGGTCCGTGTTGCTTTGTACTGGAATTTGTGCTAGTGAAATTTGTGTCTAAACTTGTTTTATCTTCTTTTGTAGCCAGTGTATCTGCCAGAGAGTTTTAAACAAGGTTTTTTGATACCTAGAAACTAATAAGCTTTTTGGAAGATTTTGTATCTTGTTTGTTGGTGAGGTTTTCAAGTAATAGTTTACTGCATTGGAACAGGAAGGTGTCTATTTGAGGTTGTGCTGTCTTTGCTGTAATATAAAAGTTTCATCATTAGCGGGGCATTATCTAGAATTCAAAAATGATGAAGCTTGGTTTTATTGATTACCAAATTCTTGCTTAGGTGTTATATATGGTGAATTTAATTAATGATGTGGTGTAAGCAGATGTTATGAACCAAAATGTTGTTGTTTGAGAGAACTAAGTGATTATTTGGTTGGTTGTCGACAAGCTGCGAGAAGTTTGTAGAAGCAAGCGGAATAAGTTTTGGTGAGTTTTACAAAACATAGCTAAGACGGGGTCCCTTTATTGTGTGGCTGCAAGGCCACATGGATCTAATGTCGCCAGTAGGGAGTGGTCCATGGGTCCAAATGAGCCCTATTGGCGAACTAATACAAGCTTCTCACCTTCGCCATCGAGATGGGATTTCCGGGTCCAACCTGAAAGGGTATCATTTGGTTCTCATGACAGTATTCAATTGTACGGTTCTTCTACATCGTCAAACAATAGAGGAAGTAGGAGCTGGGTGAGAGGAAACCATGTTTCCAATCATCAATATTCAACATCTGATGGTGTTGGGCCATACTTTAGTAGTCCATCTGAGATCTCTCCAGCCCGGCAGTGGAGAGATCAGCTATCCATCACTTTTAGCATCTATAATATTGGGACAGTCATGATGTTGTTCTCACTGGAAGTTGTTTTATAGTTATCTTATTGTTTGTTAGTGTAACGCTATGTGGAAATTTAAACTGCTTTAAGGGGTAGTTTTAATTTCAAATTGTTCTTGGTCTTAAAAATTATGTGCATTATTTTGACCCTACTTGATTGCATTTGTTGTTAACTACTTGTATCATATGTTTAGGCTTTGCATTATATTAAAATAGTTTGTTGGTTCTTAATATATCTTCTTCTTTTTTTTTTCCTTTACTTTAAAATTTTTTTTCTAAGTAGGTTAAACTGAATTACGAATCAAATTGATTAAATGTATGCGTCTGCATATGTTGTTTGCATGTGTGTCTCTTTCTAAACAAGTTTGTTTTTATTGTTTTCTTAAAATCTCTTTTGCCCGATAAGATGATGAGATGCAACGATGTAATGATTTATCTGCTAACTTTTTGTTCATTGGAATCACATCAGATCAGAAATCAATCAATCATAAATATACATTAGCAGACATTTTGTTATTTAATAGGTTAAATATCAAAAAATGTTAGTTTAGTAAGTTGTGGTAGAGTAGTTGTAATAACGATAGGAATTGATAGGTCAATGTCAGACTTTCTAGTTATTCCCATAAAGATCATTTTAAAATTATTGTAGACTCCTCTCTTGAGTTGATGTGCAAACATTGTTTTAATAATCAACGTGATCAGTTGCTCTAATATGAATGGAGCAGGCATAACTTGCATGATTTCTCTCCCTAAAAGCAGTAGAGTGATTGTTAAACATAGTACATTCATATTGTGTTTTTCTTTTCTTGTGGCTTAAGCATACATTCCACTGTTCCTGTGGGCTGTTGTATTAAGGCTTTGTTTGTCATTTCCTAAAAAAGTCAAAAGTCACTATTCTATTTAAGTCACATCACTTTTCTACCACATTACTTCAAACCCAACCCATACACAACCCATATTTCATAAAAAGTCAAAAAGTGCACTTATTTAGAACATCCCAAACAACCCCTAATTTACATCAATTTTAAAAATTGTTTTGGGCTTATTTTGCCTTTTGGAATGGGTCACTCTCTCACACACTTTTTTTTGAACTTCAACTTTGGGCTGATCTAGTGATTTGCTAAACTAATTTTTGGATGTTGGTCACCATTAAACAAGTATATGAATTTGTACTCAGAAACATGTGAAATAATTCCGTACTAGTACTGGGTACACAAAATACGTGTTCGGTACTTGGGGTTATTTTTTTGGCCATTACAAAGATCTATATCACCTTTTGGTAACCTTTTCTTGCCAACTCTGTAGCATTATACTATCTACATGGACCTTAGTTTTAGTTTTGGCATTAAACTTTGATTTGTAAGCTGGCTAAACTAATTTTGGTATTAAACTCTAGTTTGAACTTAAGGTTTTGCCATATCAGTGTACCCGTAACATACTCGCACTTTCATCCGTACTAGGTTTTTCCACATTGCCATCCGTAATATATTCACACTTTCATCCGTACCCATACCCGTACCTATGGTTTATAGTCAGAAACTGAAGGAATTTGTAGATTTAAAAAAAAAAAAAAAAAAAAAAAACAGCTAATCCATTCCCCGCCAGTTGGAAGTACAGTTACCATTTTAAACCCAGGAGGATTGCAAAGCAGTTCAGTCATTTTATGATTATTAAGTATGTAGATACCTCGTTTGATTGATTCAATATATACTTTTAATGTTTTTTTCTAGCTCTAATATCTGTTATAGTTTTTATTTGCATTTTTTACTTCGTTGGTCAACTTCAAGTTGCTTGTAATAGCTGTTTCAGCATAGGGGAAACATAGGGAATGCTTGGTGCCTTTACTTGCACTGCTTAAGGGCTCAATGGAAATCGGTGGGGCTTTGGAATTTCGGCAGGTTCTCTGTAGGATGCCAAACCATTGTGGCCTAAAATTAATTATTCAATGGTTGGAGATGGATCTTCAAAAGACTGATAAGACAATATAGTAGAAGCATATCAATCACACGGCCTAGGTTCTCTGTACCTGACCAATCTCCGACATCACTTTTGTAACCCCCGTAAGGACCCATCAACGAAGTTACACCCATAAGTGGCACACCACCACCTTGATTCATAAATGAACCTCCAGATTTATAGATTGAAGATGATGACAGGAGCATGTGCTGGGATCGGGACCGATTATCATGGAGAGAGAAGAGATGCCACTTGATAAAGAGCCTTCCTGACAACAAATGACTTTTCCATACAACCAATAATATGAAAATAAATTCCCTAACATTCCAACATTATAAAACATAAACGTGCAATCACTGGATATAGAATCCAACAGACACAGACGGATAGAAAAGTGGATGGCCTG
This sequence comes from Camellia japonica, assembly GCA_030407325.1. NCBI lineage: Eukaryota > Viridiplantae > Streptophyta > Magnoliopsida > Ericales > Theaceae > Camellia > Camellia japonica. The sequence goes on along the minus strand of JAPPVO010000019.1, from coordinate 15,798,091 downwards.
GCACTTGATCGACAATCCAGACCAACCCAATGTCACACCTCACAAAAACAGAAGATTATACTGATCATCTTACTGCTCAAGTTCAAGGAGTCGTAGAAAGTTAAAATTGTAATCTTGGAAAGTGTGGGGATATATTTTTTGAGTACCAACACGTGGCAAGGTGACGCAGACGTGTCAGCCGAGGTGACATGTGTTCTGGTCATGACGCCGAGGTGATCTCAGCAAGGCCGAGGTTATCTCCGAAGATATCGGAATCCGAGATAAGTGGATAAGGGACAAGAGTCCTAGAATGAGAGAAGACTTCAGTTTGTATTAAGATAAGACTCTTAGAGAGTTTATCCTAATCTTATTGGGAGTCCAAGATTAGCAGTAATCCTGAGTCCATAGAAGTTAGGCTTCTATTGGGACTAGGTTTATGTTGGCTATAAAAGAGAGGCACCCCCATGGGTCTAAGGTATGCTTTTTATGCTCAAGCTAGTGAGTTTAGCACTATTGATTATCTTTGAGAGATATTGAGTACTGACTTGATCGTCGGAGTACCCCCGGGTGGCGAACCACCACCGGACTCTTCTCTTTCTGTTGCAGGTTAGCTAAAAGCCATCTATTCTGCCGGTGCTCTCCAGTTGATTACTAAGCGGGCAGTGTAATCAGAAAATCACCCCCACAATTTGGCGCCGTCTGTGGAAAAGAAAGAAGAATAGATGGCCAATGAAAGAAAGAAGAATAGATGGATAGATGACACCTGCTCAAAGCATAATTTGGCGCCGTCTGTGTGAGTAATTTTCCGATCACACTGCCAACTCAGTGATCAATTGGAGAGAACTGGCAGAATAGATGACCCCTGGCTAACCTGCAACAGAAAGAGAAGATTCCGGCGGTGGTTCTTCCACCCGGGGGCACTCCGACGATCAAGTCAGTATATCTCTCAAAGATAATCAAGTGCTAAATTCACTGCTCAAAGCATAAATTGCGTACCTTAGACCCACGGGGGTGCCTCTCTTTTATAGTTTACTCAATCCTAGTCCCACTAGAAGCATGACTTCTATGGACTCCCATTCAGTGCTTACTTTGGACTCTACAAGAGATAAGGATAGACTCCCTAAGAATACTATCCTTATCCATCTTGAAGTCTTTCTTCATTCTAGGACTTTTGTCCCTTATCTGCTCATCTCGGATTCCGATATCTTCGGAGGTAACCTCGGCCTCGCCGAGATAACCTCGGTGTCAAGAACGGGACACGTGGCACCTCGGTTGACACGTCGGCGTCACCTTGCCACGTGTTGGTACTCAGAAAATATATCCCCACAACTGCCCCCTAGGTTCTATTACCTCGGCATTCTGAGGTGATGGAACCTACATCATTACTTCCTGCTAGTACATCGGCTTAAAATTTCTTCTGCCGAGATCATTTATTTCAGGCCGACATGCCTCTATTAAAACTAAGGACTCCAAGAGTTCTCTCTAACATATGAGCTGTCACGCATCACTTATTCAACTGTTTCATCCACGTGTTCCATCCTTACGGGATCGTGCTTGTGACGCGCCTGTAAAGCCGTCTTGCGTCTGTGTGCGCCGTCTGACGTATACGATCTTCTAGGTTTTCATTAATGATTTCTTTTGCCGCTGTTTCGAGTTTTATCAAAACTTTTCCCTCTTTTTCGTCTCTTCACTTTGCACTATCAAGTTCTTTCTCTCTCTTGCCTTTCCTCTTGAATCCGCCATTGTTCCTGCTTCGAGCTCTACAACTGCCTGCATCCCTTCATTCTAGTGAAGCTCTCGCCGCTCTATTACTTCTGTAACCATCGTCTGACTTCGGCGATCCTCTCACCGGCTTCACGTTTTCTGATAAGCCATTGTTCCTCTTGTTTTTCAATTTCTTGATGCTCTCCATCATTTCGTTGCCATTACTGCTCTGTTCAACATTTGATTTTGTGAATCATATATCTGAATGCATTTATTCAATAGCTTTGTTCTTGCCCATGTTTTGAATGTGTACTGTTCACCTCTTTCTTGCATTTTTCCCACTGTTCTTGACCTTGTACTCCTTGTACTTTCAATGCTCTTGATAGCCCACTTTTGTTCTTGATTCTGAAACTCGTTCTTGTTTTCTGTTTTTTTTTGTGTGTCTTTTCCAGATTTGTGCTTTCAATCTTTGTTTCCATAGACTTAGGTTTAGGATTTGTCTGTAGAACCCAAAATTTAGGAAAAAACTGAAACCTGCACTTATCTAAGCGTTTGCCGAGGTCCCAATAACCTTTCCAAAACATCTTCTGAAACCCAACCTCTTTGATTAAGCCGATATCATGGGTATGTGGAAACATAGGGTGAACACCCCATCCAAACTAGAATACTTTAGACAGGAGTTTGAAATCCCATCCGATGTCCATCTAAGGTTGGCTGGGGATGATGACTCCATCATGCCTACTGACGATTCCATGCCCTTTCCTGTAGTTGCCTTTATTGAGTGTGCACTTCGGCTTCCACTCAACATCCTTTTTCGTGAGATTCTCTATTATTATAAGTTGAACCCCATGCAACTTGCCATTAATTCTTATCGAGTGATCAATGGTATCATAGCCGATATCCAATACTGCTATACCATGTGCAGCCTTAACTTGAAAGAAAAAGGCTACATTTATTACCTTAAGCCGAGGTCCACAGAGTTCAAAATCGTAGCTGATCTCCCAGACTCCAACAAGGGGGCTGGAGACGATTACTTCATTACCTCAGGAAATTGGGAGTTTGCTCCAAACGAGGACCTCCATCTCTGCCCTCTTCCTCGATCAATTTTAGAGGGCAAGGGTAAGAGCCTAGTGTTAATACTTAGTTGTTTCTTTTCAAGTCCTTAATACTTTACCTGTTTCTAATGTCTGTTTTCCCTTGCAACTCCCTCAGCCACCAAAGAACTTTCGCCAATCCTTCATTCCCAGCAAGGATTTGAAGAAACTCTTAGACCTGCCAGTCCATAAACGGAAGGTGCCCCTGCTTCTCAATTTTATCCCGACGTACAAATCAGCTCTTCCCGACGTCCCTAAGAAAAAGAAGAAGAAAAGCCTTTCTCCACCTTCTGCCACAACTCCACAGACTGTGTCCATATCTCGAGCAGATCAAGGATCAACATTTGATCCAGCTGATCAGCCATCAACTTCGGCTCCATACTTGATTCCAATATCCCAACGCCGCCGTCGACGCCGAACAACTTCTTCTACCGAGATGGGTCGCCCAAAACCAGTTGCAAAAGACCTCTTGGCCAGCATACCTTCTGATGTTGATGCACAACCAACATGAACCCAGCTTCCACCAAAACAAAAATGAATCAAAAAGGCCCAGCCCAAGGCAAAGGTAACTTAGGTTGATTCTGAGGATACCTTACCAATTTCCAAACTGGCTCCAAGTGAGAAGACTGCCTCTATCCCTGCGAGCAGGTCCGCTGAAACCCTTCCCTCCGAATCCACCAAGTCCAAAAGGCCGAGGTCATCCTCTGGAACGACCTCGGGGTCTAAAAAGCCTGATGCCCCCTGGGCCCCTGAAATCACTTTGGAAGATAAGCCTGTTATGGCTAGTGATAGTGCCGACGACATCAATGTCGGCGTTGCACTCAGTACTGCACTGCTTCTTCCAGGCGATCTGGAGCGAAACGCCAAGTTTAGTGAGTACGAGAATTATGCCCTGATGCTCCAACGTTCTGTTCAGGTAAGTGTTTTTGCTTAGTACTTTTTCTTTCTTTCTCTTCATTTCATACTTAGAATATTTTCTGATACTTCTGTTTCCTTTCAGGCCATCCAGCATGCCCATTCTTTCTCAATGCAATCTTTTGAGAATCGCGAGAAGCTTGCCGAGAAGATGAGGGAGGTCTCCACACTTCAGAAAACCAATAAGAGCCTGCAGTCAAAGATGAAGATGCTGGAGGGCCAAGCCGAGGTCGCCGTCAAAGAGAAAGACAATGCCGAGGAAAAAGTCGGTGCCGCTGAGGCAATAAACAAAGTTCTTCAAGCCCAGCTAAAAGAGGCCGATGACAAAGTGGCCCAGGCCCAGAAGGAGCTTCAAGATGCCTTGGCCACTAAAGAGGCTGAAATTAAAGATGCCGACGAAAAGGCGTATGCTTAGGGCATGGCCGATGTCACGGAGGCCTATAAGCAACAAGTGAAGCAGGCATGCAACAGGGTTTTCTCCCTTGGTTGGATGTCCCTTCTGAAAAAGCTCAATGTCTCCGAGGACTTGCCTCTTCGGAGTGCCGATGCCATTCCTCTTCCATTCCCTCCGCCACTACCTCCAGCTCAATCTGATGATGATTCTGATTCTGACGATCAAGATGAGGATGAGGCTTTGGTGAGGAAATCCAAGGAGGCTACTGGGGCCAAGTCCCCTCCTCAAAATGAGCAAGTCCTTGACTTGACTCAAGATGAGGAGGTTGAGGAGGTTCCCAAAAAAGCTGCCCTTGAGCAGGTATCATCCGACGTTCCTCTAGCCGACAAAAGTATTGATGAAACCCTTGCCCAAATCGATGCCGAGCTTGCTGCGGAAAAGGCGGCCGAGGTGGCTTCTCAACAGTCTTCCAAGGTCCAGACTCATCCTGTTGCTGATGCTGAGGAATCTTAGTTTTGATGATTTTCTTCTCTTGTCTTTTGTACTCTTATACTTTTTGTTTTTCAGACAATGTAGGCTCTGCATATGGCCGATGTGCCTCTTTTGTGTACAAATGCATCTGCTTTCCCTGAATGCTTGAGTCTTTATCTTCTCTTTATTGCTTTTGCATGATTCTATACTTAGAATATTCTGCATGTCTTTAATATATTCTTCCTTCTTTGTTCAACCTTCTCGGGGTGACTTACCTCAGTTAACAATGGTTTAACTTCAACTTGTAAATTGTTACAAATTTCAACAAGTGTTTAAACAATGATCTTGGTTTAGCTTTAACTTGTAAATTGCTACAAATTTCAACAAGTGTTAAACAATGATCTCGGTTTAACTTCAACTTGTAAATTGCTACAAATTTCAACAAGTGTTAAACAATGATCTCGGTTTAACTTCAACTTGTAAATTGCTACAAATTTCAACAAGTGTTAAACATAACATCGGTTTAACTTCAACTTGTAAATTGCTACAAATTTCAACAAGTGTTAAACATAACATCGGTTTAACTTCAACTTGTAAATTGCTACAAATTTCAACAAGTGTTAAACAATGATCTCGGTTTAACTTCAACTTGTAAATTGCTACAAATTTCAACAAGTGTTAAACAACTCTGTCTTCTCTCTGCCCCCTAATGTGAACCTGAGTTCCACTCGGGTTCTTCATTATTCATGTCTTCCAGAAACCACATTATGCATTTTATCAGTCATAAGTGTTGAAGAATTCTGCTAAGATTTTATTAATGTCGTTGGTAAAAAAACAAGTAACATCTAATGATAGAAAAATTTCAAATTACAAGTGTTCCAGGTCTTGGCAATGCTTTGCCCTCATTATCTTCAAGCCGATATGCCCCATTTCCCAATACGAAGTGATTTGTAGGGTCCTTCCCAGTTTGGGCCAAGCTTGCCCTCCTGGGATCCTTCTTTGTTGCCGACGACTTTTCTCAGGACTAGGTCGCCGACTTGAAATTCCTTGGATTAACCTTCTTGTTATAAGTCTGGCAAGCTGTTGCTGGTATGCTGCAAGCTGTATTGCAGCTTTCTCTCTTCTTTCTTCTAGAAGATCCAGATCTCGGGCTAAGAGTACATCATTAGTCCCGTTCTCAACTCCCTGAGTTCTGATCCCTGGGATGCCGACCTCCAATGGAATGACTGCTTCTTGCCATAAGCCATGGCGAAGGGGGATTCCCCTTGATCTTCTCGGCGTAGTCCGATATGCCCAGAGTACATTGGGCAATTCGTCTACCCACTTCCTTTTGCTGCCTGCAGCCTCTCTTTATCCCATCCAGAATTACTTTGTTGGATGCTTCTGCTTGTCCATTGCTTTGTGGAAAGCTTGGGGTTGAAAATAGTTCTTGATCTTGAACTTTGCACAGAAGTTCTTGATCAGCTTACTGTCAAATTGAGTTCCATTGTCTGCAACAATTGCTCTTGGAATCCCAAATCTGGTGATGATGTTTCTCCATAAGAAGTTCTTGACATCAACATCTCGGATCTTGGCAAGAGGTTCTGCTTCTATCCACTTTGTGAAGTAATTTGTTGCTATCAGCAGGTACTTCCTTTGCCCAGTTGCTTGGGGCAATTGCCCAACGAGATCCATGCCCCATTGGGCAAATGGCCAAGACTGGATACAGGGTTTAGGTCAGCAGCTGGCTGGTGTATCAAAGGTGCAAACCTTTGGCATTGTTCACACTTCTTCACGTAGGCTTCTGCATCTTTTTGCATGTAGGGCCACCAATACCCCTGGGTAATGGCCCTGTGAGCTAGTGATCTGCCCCCAGCGTGGCTTCCACAAATTCTTCATGAATTTCATATAAAAAATCTTCAACCTGCAGAGGGTGTACGCACCTTAAAAGGGGTCCAGTGAAGGACCTTCTGTAGAGATGTCCTTCTGCTGTCAAACTGAATCTTGCCGACTTCAATCTGATCTTGTGTGCCTCCTTTCAGTCATCTGGCAGCTTTCCTTCTTTTAGGAATGCAACAATTGCGTCCATCCAGCTTGGTCCCATGTCTACGCACATTGCTTCACGCTCTGGTTACTGGTTCAATGCTCGGGCCCGACAAGTATTCAATCATTATTGTCCTTGCTTTTCCTGGTTGTATTGCACTAGCTAGGTTAGCCAATGCATCGGCATGGTTGTTATCATCTCGGTTGACTTGAAGTAGTCACATTCTGGAATAAGCTGCCAGCCTGATGACCTCCTTTGCGTAGGCCGACATTCTTTCATCTCGGGCTGCAAACTCGCCGTTGTCTGGTTAACTATTAATTGTGAGTCACAAAAAACTATTACCTCATCTGCTTGTACTGCTGCTGCCTAGCTTTAGTCCTGCAATCAATGCTTCATATTCTGCCTCATTGTTTGAGGCCTTGAACCCCAATCGAATGGACTGTTCCAATATTCTCCATCTGGAGATATTAGTACTACTCCTGCCCCCGCTCCTTGTCGGTTTGAACTCCCATCAACGAACAGTTGAAAGGAGTCGCCGATGTAAATGTTGCAGGGTCTAAGTTTTTCTTCTTTCCTTTGTTCTTTTGTCTTTGGCTGGGCTTCTTCTTGCTTGTTCAGACATCGTTTATCCTGGCTCAGCGGAGCCCGATGTTCAATGGATTCTAGTGTGAACTCGGCCACGAAGTCGGCCAAAACCTGGCCTTTGATTGCAGTTCTGGGCCTGTACTCCAAATCATACTGGCCTAGGGCGACTGCCCATCTGGCTATTCTTCCTTTAAGTTGGATAGAGGGACTTCAATGGATGTTCTGTCAGTACACAATTTTATGGGCCTGGAAGTAATGGTTCAACTTCTTTGAAGCCATTACTAAGGCCAGTGCCAATTTTTCTAAGGGTAGATACCTTGTTCTGCGTCGGCTAAGGTGCTTACATAGAAAAGCCTTTTGCTCCCCTTTTCTTCTAGGATTAGTACTGCACTTAGAATGTTCTGAAACTGTTAAGTACAGGAACAGCTCCTCCCCAGGTTCTGGATTCGAAAGAACTGGAGCTGTGGTCAGGTACTTCTTCAGATCGGCTAATGCTTCTTCGCACTCCTCTGTCCAAAGAAAGTCTGTGGCTTTCTTCACTAATTTGAAGAAAGGTTTGCACTTGTCTGAGCTTCTGCTTATAAACCTGTTCAGGGCTGCGGCCCTTCCAGTTAGCATCTGCACCTGTTTTGCCGACGTCGGGCTCTTCAGCTCTAGGATGGCCTTGATCTGATCTGGGCTGGCCTCAATGCCCCTCCTGGTCACCAGGTATCCTAAAAACTTACCAGATCCAACTCCAAATGCACACTTCGATGCATTGAGTCGGAGCCGATATGTTTTAAGGATTTCAAAGACTGCTTTTAGATCGGCGAGATGACCCTCAGGCTCCTTGGTCTTAACGACCATGTCGTCATGTAGACTTCTACTGTTCGGCCAATCAGGTGCTTGAACATCTTGGTTACCAATCTTTGGTAAGTGGCTCCTGCGTTTTTCAATCCAAAGGGCATCACTCTGTAGCAGTATAGCCCTTTGGGAGTGATAAATGCAGTCTTCTCTTCATCTGCTGGGTCCATAGCTATCTGGTGATACCCCCTGTAGGCATCCAGGAAGCTCATCCTTCCATGCCCCGAAGTGGCATCCACTAGCTGGTCAATCTTGGGTAGAGGGAAGCTGTCTTTGGGACAGGCCTTGTTTAAACTGGTAAAGTCTACGCAGACCCTCCATTTACCGTTCTTCTTCTTTACCACCACTGTATTGGACAGCCATGTCGGGTAGTGAACTTCTCTAATGGCCCTAGCCTCCAGAAGTCTGTCTACTTCTTCTTCTACCGCTTCGACGTGCGTCAATGTCGGTCTTCTGGCTCGTTGAATTACAGGTTTGGTCGACCTGTCAACATTCAGTTTGTGGCAAGTGACCTCGGGGTCAATGCCAGGCATTTCGTAAGGTGTCCAAGCAAACACCTCAATATTTGCTCTCAGAAAAGCCTCAACTCTCTTTCCTCTTCTTCGGCTAAGCCCGAGCCGAGAAGAAAGAAGCGTTCTTCATCCCCATCCTGGACGAGGATTTTCTTCAGTGCCTCTTCGCTCTTCTCGGCTGGCTCCTTGCCGATGTCTTCTAGGACTTCCACGTCCTCATCTTCAATTTCTGCCTTTTTGGCTCTCGTATGCTGCAGGTAGATTTCATTGCTGCCATGGAGCAATTCTTCGCCTGCAGCTGATTGCCCCTGACTTCCTTTATCCCATGCTCTATTGGGAATCGCAAAATTTGATGCAATGTTGAGGGAACTGCCCCCATTGCATGCAACCATGGCCTTCCCAAGATGATGTTGTAAGGGGAGGGTGTGTCGATGATGGTGAATTCTGTCTTGATCTTCCTGGTGCCAGCCTGCACCTCCAAGTTTACTGCTCCCAGTGGCCATGTCGGCGTTCCATTGAACCCAACCATTGGGCCATTGGATTGTTCCATGTCGTCTGGGTGAAGGCCGAGCTCCTTGTAACATCGGACGTACATGATGTCACAAGAGCTGCCTTGGTCAATCAGGATGCGTTTCACTTGGCACTCCCCAACCTGGAGGGATACTACCAAGGCATCATTATGCGGATGCTGGACCATCTCTAGGTCGGCTTCAGTAAAGGTTATCATTGGTCCCTGGCATTCTTCTGCCCGATGTCTTTTCTCCCCGACTTGATAGACATGTTGTAGGTGTTTTACCTTCTGGGTCTCCCCTGATTTCGTTCTCGTTGACCTTTGAGTGAATCACATTGACTACCCGAGGTCCTCCTGCCTGAGGTTGCTGTACTGGGGAGGCGGAGCTGCTGGTGCTTGAGGCAATCTTGCCTGTTCTTCTCTTGTTCTGGCCTCGTCGACCAGATCTCTCAGATGGCCTTGCCTTACCAAGTCTTCCAAGTGTGCTTTCAGGGCTCTGCAAACCCTGAGTTGTGTGCCCCTCTTCATTGTGGTAGGCACAGCGCCTGCCGACGTTCCTCCCATGAATTCCCCTGGTGCCCTTGCTGGTGCTCTGAAATAGGGTGGTTCCGAATTTGTTCCAGGACTTTGTGAATTGGGACCGGAACACAGTCGTCACTGCCTGTGCAGCCCTCAGTTCTGTTCTTGCTTGTTCGATCCGTTGTTACCTCGGCCTCGCTTCGGCGAGCCGTTTCCTTTCTCTTGCTTTATCTCCTTAGTCCCCGATGTATCTTCCTCGGCTCTGGCATACTTCTCGATTCTCGCCATGAGCTCTTCCATGCTTTTTGGCAAAGTTTTTGCCAAAGACTTCCGTAGTGGACAGTTGTCTTTCAGGCCGTTCTTAAATGACACGACCGCCACTTCTTGATTACACTCTGGTATTCGGTTGAATACCTCATAGTACCTTTTTGCATAGGCCCTAAGGCCTTCATCCTTACTGATCTTCAGAGCCATTAATGCGTCCACCCTTAATGGCTGCAGCTTGTTTGTCACGAACCTGGCCACGACAATCTCGGCCAGGCCTTCCCAAGTCTTTACGCTTCCCTTTGGTAGTTTGTGAAACCAATCTGATGCAATTTCCCCGAAGGATGAGGGGAACACTTTGCAGAGCAACAGCTCGTTCCCACTATACAATGCCATTGAGTTCAAATATAATCCGACGTGGAAGTTGGGGTCTGACTTACCATCGTATATTTGAAACCTCGGCATACTGAATCTCTTCGGCGCCTCAAACCTGTCCAATTCCACCGAGAATGGTGTCCTCGGCTTATCTGGGGAGTTTACCTCGGCGTATGGCATTCTTGCTTCCTCTTGAGGTAATCTCTTAAGTCCTCTTTTGTCCTCCCAGGAGCTCGGCTATCTCCTGCTTTCAGTCTTTTTGGTGCACTACTTTCAGCTTCGTGGTGAGTCCTCTTCGACCCCTCTCCATGAGTTGTGTCGAAGCACAGCGCCTGCCCCTGAACATGCCGATGTCCCTTGGGGTCTGCTCCTTTGTGTGATGCGTCCTCCGTGATTCTTCTCTTCTTGGCTCCCTTCGTCCGACCTCCCTGGAAGGTCGGTGAGAGTGTCTTTCGCTCCCGTTGTGCTGAGGGGCTACGGGAATTGTTCTCTGCCCTCCCTTCTGGGCATTGGCTGCTGGAATCGGCGTGTCCTGCAGCGGGAACGGCGGCTGCATGACGTTATTTTGCATCATGAAATTGACAACCGACTGCAGGTCTGCCAATTTGTTTGCCATCTCCTTCATCTCTTCGTCCCTCCGTAGGCATCTATCCTTCCATACCTGGAGGTCGTCTTCGTTGTAGTAGCCACTTCGATCTGGTTTCTTTGGTGCGTCGCTAGTCTGGCCGACGTCCTTCACTCCGTGATTCTGGTCACGAGTTTCTGCGTCATTCGTCTCCTGTGACATCAAGGTCAATAGGTCTCCCACTCCCAGCAGGAGTGTCGTCCCCAATCTTTTCCTTCTGTCCGTTGCTGGCCATCTATTCTCCTATCTTTCCCACAGACGGCGCCAAATTGTGTGAGTAATTTTCCGATCACACTGCCAACTCAGTGATCAGCTGGAGAGAACTAGAATAGATGACACCTGGCTAACCTGCAACAGAAAGAGAAGATTCCGGCGGTGGTTCTTCCACCCGGGGGCACTCCGACGATCAAGTCAGTATATCTCTCAAAGATAATCAAGTGCTAAATTCACTGCTCAAAGCATAAATTGCGTACCTTAGACCCACGGGGGTGCCTCTCTTTTATAGTTTACTCAATCCTAGTCCCACTAGAAGCCTGACTTCTATGGACTCCCATTCAGTGCTTACTTTGGACTCTACCAGAGATAAGGATAGACTCCCTAAGAATACTATCCTTATCCATCTTGAAGTCTTTCTTCATTCCAGGACTTTTGTCCCTTATCTGCTCATCTCGGATTCTGACATCTTCGGAGGTAACCTCGGCCTCGCTGAGATAACCTCGCGTCAAGAACGGGACACTAGCACCTCGGCTGACACGTCGGCGTCACCTTGCTACGTGTTGGTACTCAGAAAATATATCCCCACAGATGGCCAATGACGGACAGAAGGATCAGACTGGAGACAACGCTCCTGCTGGGAATGAGAGACCTATCAACCTCGACGTTGAAGGGGACAACCGCAACACAGAAACTCGTGACCAGAGTCACGGAGTGAAAGACGCCGGCCAGGAAGGTGACGCACCAAAGACAACAGATCGAAGCGGATACTACAATGAAGATGACCTCCAGGTTTGGAAGGATAGATACCTGCGGAGGAACGAAGACCCTTCCAGAAGGGATGCAAAGACAGGGGGCATGACCGCTCCCAAGGAGATAACATTCAAGTATAGAAGAACTCATCTTGAGTGAGCAGATCCCGGATTCCAGATCCTGGATCCCGGATCTGAGAAGACATGATCTCAGCCTAGACAAGTAGGCCCAAGAAGACGAGAGCTCAGCCTAAGTGAGCAGATCCTGGATTCCAGATCCTGGATCCTAGAAGACATGATCTCAGCCTAGATGAGTAGGTCCGAGAAGAGAAGAGCTCAACCTGAGTGAGCAGATCCAAGATTCTAGCAGACAAGATCTCGGCACTTAAGTCCGAAAAGAGAAGAGCTCAGTGAGCAAATCTCAGATCCCAGAAGATAAAAAAGAAAACACAAGGTTGGACTGCAGTTAGCCAGGTTGAAGACCTTTTATAAGGTTCGCAAAGGAGTATGTGGAAGCCATGCAGGGGGCAGAGAGAGAAGAAAATGTTTACCACTTGTTGAAATTTGTAACAATTTACAAGTTGGTTAAACCGATATGATGTTTACCACTTGTTGAAATTTATAACAATTTACAAGTTGGTTAAACTGATATGATGTTTACCACTTGTTGAAATTTGTAGCAATTTACAAGTTGGTTAAACCGAGATGATGTTTACCACTTGTTGAAATTTGTAGCAATTTACAAGTTGGTTAAACCGAGATGATGTTTAACACTTGTTGAAATTCTGTGTGAATTTACAAGTTGAGGTTAAACCAAGATGATATTTAACAGTTGTTGAAATTCTGTGTGAATTTACAAGTTGAAGTTAAACCGAGGTCATGTTTAACACTTGTTGAAATTCTGTGTGAATTTACAAGTTGAAGTTAAACCGATGTAATATTTAACATTTGTTGAAATTCTGTGTGAATTTACAAGTTGAAATTAAGCCGAGGTTATGATAAAGGAAGATGGTTTAACACTTGTTGAAATTTTGAGAAAAATTTACAAGCTGAAGTTAAGCCGAGGTTATGATAAAGGATGATGGTTAAACACTTGTTGAAATTTTTGAGAAAAATTACAAGTTAAAGTCAAGCTCAAGCAATGTCTGCGTACTTGCCGAGACTACCAGGTTGTCAAAACTTGAAATATGGAAAACTGAAGTCTTGATAGAAGACATTGAGAAAGTGACAAGTCCTAAGCAACACTTGTGAAATATTTGTTACAATATTTTCAAGTGTTAGGACAAGGCCGATGAGCAAGATTAGAAGTTGTGACAGAGGTATTTTACCCGAAGAGACTGCACAGTCAAGGTGTACTTTGAAGACATGCAAATTGTTCTAAGTATAGAATCATACAAGAGCAGAAAAAAGAAGACATACATTCAAGGAAGAAATCAGATAAATGCATTTAAAGAAGAAAGAAGGCACTTCAGCCTGAATATTGAAAAATAAATTATTCAGACTACAAAAATGGCACGTTGGCCGGATTAAAAGCATACAAAGACGGATAAAGTACAAGGTACAAGGTACAAGGAGTAAAAGAAGGAAACAAAACTACTCGGCATCAATGGCAGGATATAGAAGACAGTTGGGAAGACTTCTCAGCAGCCTTTTCGGCCTCGAGCTCAGCATCATCTCCCGAAGAGTTTGATCAAGGCTCTTCTCGACGATTGGCACCTCGGATTTGAAGGCAAGGATTGAAAGCAAGAATCTGGAAAAAGACACAGAAAACAGAACAAGAATGTAATTCGTAATCAAGAATGGTGATGAAGCTATCAGGAATCAAGACAAAAAGATTGCACAGGTGTGTCAAGCTAAGAACAGTGGCAGAAATCAACATGTGTGAACAGTGTGTATTCAAGAAGATGATTTGGAAACAACGGGTAAAATAGCAATGGTGATTAACAATGAAGCAAGCTTCTTGGAAAGCAACAAGAAATAAAATCAGGAGGAACAGTGGCTTACCAGAAAGAGGGAAGCCGGAATGAGAATTGCCGAAGTCTGATGACAATGATAGAATGACGTAAGCTTCACCGGAGGAGAGGAACGAAGACAGCTGCAGAAGCTTGAAAGCTTGAAACAATGACAGATTTAAGCAAAAGAGCTAAAAAGAGAAAAAGCCAAAGGATTGAATAAAAAAAATAGAAAAATAGTCAAGAAGACGACAAAGTTCAAGAATAAAGCCAAGTGCACAGGCACTAAGTAAGTATGTAAAGAACAAGAAAGTAATGACCCAGACACGATGCTAGCAACAGAAAGCGGATATAACAAAACAGTGCCAGACTTCAAACAATTTAAAACTTAAAGACAGACGAAAATAGAAGGCAACAGATGGCAAGTAAACAGATTCAGAAGAGTTATGAAAGATTGAACTTAATAGCAGTAAAGAGTTTATGAACCTACCAAGTGAATGAACGCCGATATGAAAATCGCCGGAGTCAAATAGATGACTGGAAATCGAGAACTCACCAGAGAGTGTGAGTGGAGCAGTTGCAAAGCTCTTGGAGTTTACGAATTAATGGAACCAGAACCTCGGCTAGGAGGTGCGATTTCAAGCAGCTTGGAAAGCATGAAACTTGATTCTTGACACTAGTGGACAGTAAAGTCTTTGGGAACTTTGAGGTCGCGAGTTTGATCTCGACAGAGGGGCACAGATGAACGAACAGTGTAGGTTCCATCACCTCAGAATGCCGAGGTAATAGAACCTAGGGGGCAGTTGTGGGGATATATTTTTTGAGTACCAACACGTGGCAAGGTGACGCCAATGTCTCAGCTGAGGTGCCACGTGTCCTGGTCGTGACGCCAAGGTGATCTCGGCAAGGCCGGGTTATCTCCAAAGATATCGGAATCCGAGATAAGTGGATAAGGGACAAGAGTCCTAGAATGAGAGAAGACTTCAGTTTGTATTAAGATAAGACTCTTAGAGAGTTATCCCTAATCTTACTGGGAGTCCAGATTAGCAGTAATCCTGAGTCATAGAAGTTAGGCTTCTATTGGGACTAGGTTTATGTTGACTATAAAAGAGAGGCACCCCCATGGGTCTAAGGTATGCTTTTTATGCTCAAGTTAGTGAGTTTAGCACTATTGATTATCTTTGAGAGATATTAAGTACTGACTTGATCGTCGGAGTACCCCCGAGTGGCGAACCACCACCGGAGTCTTCTCTTTCTGTTGCAGATTAGCTAAAAGCCATCTATTCTGCCGGTGCTCTCCAGTTGATTACTAAGCGGGCAGTGTGATCAGAAAATCACCCCCACAGAAAGTATCCCTTGACTAAAGTATCCATTAGGACATGTTGGTAGTATACCCTTAACGGGTATTTATGTGGTTTATTATTTAATGTAAGTATTTTAATATCTATCTATATCTATACTATTATTAACAGTAAACAACTTTCTTGGTATTCAAACTTTGGTGGTTTATTCTTATGCCACATGTCTTCATTTTTCTATTTGAAATAATAAATAAATAAAAAAAGATAGTTGACAAAAGTAAGATTTGAACCTTGACCCTAAGTTTAATCAATAAGACTCTTATCATTTGCATAGTATATCATATATAGTAAAAGTTTTATTTTATTGCTACTTATTTTTATTGCATATGTATTGCGTAGGCCAACTGCTAGTTTATAAATATTCACCTACTGATTGATAGGAAAAAAAACACAATGTCTATTAACAATGACAAAAAAAGAAAAATGTTTGAAACTCTTAGAAAGTATTTTCTAGTTGATCAACAACTTAACATAACATGTTATATAAATTTTGAAGGGAATGACTTCTTTCTGATAAAATTTCAACTGGATCAAATAATTAAGATCTCTTAGACCTCCATTTAATGACTTATTGGTAGTGGAAATTTCAACTTGAGAACAAGTTAAATCCAATTTTTAATTACTACTACAAACTAACTTTGGGGTGTTTTAGAAAGATGATTAACAGTTGGCTTTTGACTTTTAACCAAGCTTTTTGGCTTTTTTTGAAAAGTAATTTGAGAAGTTGGTAAAAAGATGTTTTTTTGCTTTTTGGGTTAATATTTATTTATGATATCACATCACAATAAAATGACCAAAATACCTTACCCAACTTAGGAAATTTACTTTTTGACTCATGTGACTCATTTAGCTGCTTGTTGGAACAGGGAGGGTAGTAATGTAATTTCACACTTGGCGTTTTGCAAACTTTCCAAATACCCATCCAGCTTTTGTAGCTACCAGGCTGCATTTTTGGCTGCAAACCAAAAACGCAGTTTGGGTTGCCAAAAGATGACTTTCTTATTATATCATTGGAATTGAATTTTAAATTATTAGTTTCTAGTATTTATATAACAATAATTTAATAGTTGACATGTTAAATTTGTTGATTGATTATTTGTTTTTATTTTCTTAGGACATGAATAAGATTTTTTTATTTGATCATCAAGAAGGACAAGAATCTATTCAATTGAGCCATAGTCTTATTTTTTTAAAATAATCAAGAAGGACAGGAATCATTCAATTGAGCAATAGTCTTTTTTTTTTTTAAATCATCGAGAGGACAAGAATCTATTCGATTGAGCTATAGTCTCTTTATATATATATCTATATAATATTATTGTTCTGTGTGTGCTGTTTTTTGACCACACTGCCAATCGGGACTCAGCTGGAGAACACTGGCAGAATAGATTGAGCCCAAACGACTGTAACAGAAAGATAAGACTCCGGCGGTGGTTCTTCCACCTGGGTGCACTCCGACGATCAAGTCAATACTCATTTATCTCTCAAAGATAATAATTAGTGTTTAACTCACTAGCCAGAATACAAAAAGCGTACCTTAGACCCATGAGGGTGCCTTACTTTTATAGCCAACAATGACCTGATCCCTGTAGAAGCCTAGCTTTAATGGACTCTGGCTCAATGCTTATCGTGGACTCTCCAATAGATAAAGACAAACTCCCTAAGAACTTTATCATTATCTAGTCTGACGTCTTTTCCCATTCTAGGACTCTTGTCCCTCATCCGTTCATCTCGGATTCCGGTATCTCCGTAGATAACCTCGGCCTAGCCGAGATCACCTCGGCGCAATGACCAAGACACGTGGCACCTCGGCTGGCACTTCGGTGCCACCTTGGCCACGTGTTGTCATTAAAGAAATATGTCCCCACAACTGCCCCCTAGGTTCTATTACCTCGGCATCCTGAGATGATGGAACCTATATCATTTGAACCCATAGCATGTCAGCTAAACTTGCTTTATCATTTGTTACCGAGGTCATCATTAATCGGCTCCACAACTCCAAGACTTATAGTCTGTTTTCATCAATGCCTTAAAACCAAGGACCAAGTTTTTCCAAATTCCTTAATCGACATCGTTCCCTTAGCCGAGGTCTTTGCTTCATTAAATCAAGAACTCCAAGAGTTTTTACACGCGTATAAGTTGTCACGCACAGTAATTCAACCATTTTTGCCACCAGTCTTTTCCCCATTGAACCGTACCTGACACGCGCCATTAAGTCGCATTGCACTTGCATGCGCCGTCTAACAAGCACGTCGTCCTAGGCACACTAATTTGATTTGCCACCTTTTCATGTTTTGACAAAATTACTTCCTTCTCTCTTCGTCTTTTCACTTCACATTTTCTAATTTCTCTCTGTGCTTCAAGCTTCTCTCTCTCTAAACCACCATTGTCATCTTCTCAAAGCTTCCTGTAACCACTCTGTTTACTTCCTTCGGCGAAGCACTTTGCTGCTCTTCTCCGCCCACTGCCACCGTCTGACTCTGGCGAACTCCATACCGGCCTCACATTCTTTAGTAAGCCACTACTCCTCCCTGTTTCGTTTTTTGATTCACTTCGAACTCTGTTACATTTGTACTCTGTTTTCATGTATGTACTCAATCTTCACTTGCGTTTTAAATTTTATCATTCGTATGATTGAGCATGTTTCGATTTTGCAATCTTGTGTTTGCCCACTCTGTTTTCTGGGTCTACCCATGCGCACACATACTTGATGTTCTTGTAAATTACCATTGTCTTCGACTTGTTTTACATTTTGTTCAATATTCTTGAATCCCTTGTACACACTTTGTCACAGTGTTCTTGATAGTTCATCATTATTCTTGATTCTGAATCATGTTCTTGTTTTTTTTTCTTGTTCTGTTCTCTAGATTTCTGCCTTCAATTCTTGTTTGCATAGTCTTAGGTTTTGGGATTTGTTGTAGAACTCACAAATTTTAGGAAAAATTGAAACAAATTCCCTTTAGATCCTCAAAAACCCTTGCCCTAGCATACGTTTAGGTTTTGCCGAGGTCTTTTAAACCTTAACAAACCACTTCTTTCTGAAATCCAACACCCTCCCCACTTAGCCGACGTCATGGGCATGTTCAAGTGGAGGGTAAACACCCCAACTAAGTTAGAATACTTTAGGCAAGAGTTTGTCATCCGTGCCGACGTTCATCTTAGGTTGGTTGAAGAGGAGGACTCTATCATGCCCAAAGACGACTCCACGCCCTTCTCAATGGTAGCCTTCATAGAGTGTGGACTTAGGTTCCCTCTTGACATCCTTTTTCGAGAAGTCCTTCACTACTATAAACCGAACTCAATGCAGCTTGCCATTAACTCTTACCGAGTTATCAATGGTATAATTGCCTTAGCCAAAAAAGAGAATGCTAGGGTTACCCTTGCCGACATCCAATACTGTTACACCATGTGCGGCCTGAAGTCAGAAAAAGGCTATATCTATTACCTTAAGCCGAGATCCACGGAATACAAACTTGTTGCCAACCTCTCAGACTCCAACAAGGGTGCTGGAGACGATTACTTCATCGTCTCGGGCAACTGGGAGTTCCCACCAGATGATAACCTTCACCTCTATCTCCTAAGCCGAACAGTTT
Organism: Camellia japonica; assembly: GCA_030407325.1. Classification (NCBI taxonomy): domain Eukaryota; kingdom Viridiplantae; phylum Streptophyta; class Magnoliopsida; order Ericales; family Theaceae; genus Camellia; species Camellia japonica. The sequence goes on along the minus strand of JAPPVO010000019.1, from coordinate 15,779,406 downwards.
TCAGAGAGGGAGATGGTAAGAGCCAAGTGTCACCTTTACTTTCTTTCAAGTCTTTCTTACTTTAATGTTTTTGTATGCTCTAACCTCTGTTTGTTTTACTTTGCAGTTCTTCCTCAACCACCCAAGGACTTTCGCAATTCCGTCTATTCCAGCAAGGATTTCAAGAAGTTGTTGGATTTTCCAGTTGACCAGCAAAAAGCACCTCTGCTGCTCTACTATATCCCAACCTACAAGTCCATTTTGCCCGACGTCCCGAAGAAGAGTAAGTCCCCTCCTTTAGCAACAACTCCTCAAGCTAAATCATCAAGGCCTGACCAAGGATCAACATCTGGTCTGTGGAGCAACCATTAACCTTTGCTCCATAACTGATCCCACATTTTCAACGCCAACGCCGACGTCGAACTCCACTGCTCACACCAGTAGGCAGAACTCGAAGCCGAAGACGTCGAAGCGTCGAGGCGTCCTCATACAATCCAGCCAACCCCCCAACTACATTTCTAGCGATCCATTTCGGCACTAAGGTCACCGTTGTCGTTGCTGCAACGAGATGGGTCGTAAAAAGACTGTAGCAGACGACCTTCTAGCCGACATCCCTAACGTCGTCACCGTATAATCTTCACCATCGCAATCTCAACCAAAGCCAAAGTCAAAGAGGCTAAAAAAAGCCCAAGCAAAGGCAACGGTAACTCAAATCGATTCTAAGGATACCTTGTCGATCTCAAAAATGGTTGAGGCAGAAAAAAGTGCTTCTGCCGCCGAAAAGATGCCCGCAGAGGCTGCTCCCTCCAAATCCACCAGGTCAAAGAAGTAGAGGTCAGAGTCTGCCACAACCTCGGGGTCCATGAAATCTGATGCCCCTTAGGCCCCTCCAATCACCATTAAGGACAAGCCAGTCAGAGTCGGCGATAACGCGATCGACATTGAAGTCGGCGTTGCCCTCTATACTGCCTTGCTCCTTCCCAAAGACCTTGAACGCAATGCCGAGGTCAGTGAATATGAAAATTTCGCACTGATGTTGCAGCACTCCGTACAGGTAAGCCCCTAACACTTGGTATTCTCCATTCTTTATTTTCCATACTTAGAGAATTTTACTAACTCTCGTTTTTTTTTTTTTTCCATTTCTTCTAGGCGATCTAGCATGCCCACTCCTTCGCGATGCAGGCCTTTGACATTAAGAAGGAGTTGGTCAACAACACCAAGGAGGCTACTGGTTTACTGAAGACCGTCAATAAGGCTAAGGCCAAGATGAAGACACTGATAGATTAGGCCAAGGCAGCTAAACAGGCCCAAGACGAGGACGAGGACGAGGACAAGGAAAGGGCGGGGGCTGCTGTGGCTATCACTGAGGTCCTCAAGGCTGAGAAGAAATAGGTCGAATAAAAACTGTCGAAGCCCAAGCCGAGATCGCTGCCTTGACCACAAAGGATGCCGAGATTAAAGCGGCGGACGAGAAGGCCTACGCCGAGGGGGCAGCCGACGTTCGCGAGGACTATAAAAAAAAAGTCAGAGAGGCATGCAACAGGGGTTTCACCCTTGGTTGGATGGCCGCTCTAAAGGAGTTGGTTGTCCCCGAGGACTCTGCGTTGAGGGATGTGCGCCGACTTGTGCTGCCATTTCCACCCACTTCAAGCCAGTCTGAGACTAAGGCTGGGGAGGAAGAAGGAGATGAAGAGGCCAATGTGGTTGTTGTTGAAGATCCTACTGGGGCCAAGTCCCCAACTTTGAATGAGCAAGTCCTAGACTTGACTCAGGACAGGAGGGCGAGGTCTCAAAAGGTGCTTCCCCCCAGAAGACAACATCCGAGGTGCCTATCACCGAAAAGAGCATTGATTAGACTCTACGAGAGATCGACATTGAGCTCGAGGCTGAGAAAGCTACCGAGAAGATTCCCCAGTTGTCTTCTGGGGCCAAGACACAGCCCGCCACCGACGCCGAGTAGTCTTGCTATAATCTTTTTATTGTACTGAGAGATTTTCTGAACAATGTTTTCAGTTTTTCATATTTGGCCGACGTGCCACTTTTGTAATCTGAATAAGTAGTCTCTTTGAAGGCTGAAGTGCCCTTTTGCTTTTGTTAATGCAAGTACAATTTCTTCTTTCAAGTGTTGTATGCCTTCTTTTATCTCATGTATGTTTATGATTTTCATACTTAGAATAATTCTGTATGTCTTCAGAGTACACCTTAACTGTGCAATCTGCTTGGGATAATGTACCTCGGGTATATCTTCTAAATGTTTATCTCGGCCTTGGCAAAACACTTGAAAACATTTGTGAAAATATTTTCACAAGTGCTTATTTAAAACCTGCCACTTCACTTCCACTTATCAAGACTTCTGTCTTTCATTATCTTCCAAGTCTTAGTAACATGGTGATCTTGGCAAGTACGTAGATACTTATTTCAACATAACCTTGGCTTAACTTGTAAATTTTCCTTAAAACATTTCGACAAGTGTTAAACTAACTTTTTTTCAACATAACATCGGTTTAACTTCAACTTGTAAATTTTAAAATTTCAACAAGTGTTAAACTAACTTTATCTTGTAAATTCCAACTTTCAAGCATTATTCTCCAGCTCTCTGCCCCCTAATGTGAACTTAAACTTAAGTTCACATTAAGCATGTACTTATGATCTTGTTGTCGAGATCAGATTCAAATAGAGATTGGCCGAGGTTATCAACCTCGCTCTCTCTGTTAATCTAACTGATATGTACTTAGTACCATTATGCCGATGTAGCAAATCTAGGTTAGTCCAGCTTAGTTCAACTCTATTATATGCAAGTATAATTCAACTCTGCCATATAATAAGTCTAAGTTATTCGTCATATTTCAATCAGAAACATTACTAACTTAGTTCAACTCTGTCATATAATAAGTCTAAGTTATTCGTCATGTTTCAATCAGAAACATCGCTAACTTAGTTCAACTCTATTATATGCAAGTATAATTCAACTATGCCATATAATAAGTCTAAGTAATTCGTCATGTTTCAGTCAAAAACATCGCTAAGGGACTGGTTAATCGTTTTACACAAGTTTGAAATAAAAAATCGAGCTTAAATTTTATTAATTACTTCAGCTAATAACAAAAGATTTTAAAGAAAGAAACAAAATGAAATCTTAATGATAAAAGAACTTCAGGTTGTAAGTATTTCAGAGTCTTAGCAATTCTTTACCTTCACTGTCTTTAAGCCGATATGCCCCATTGCCCAGGACCGAGATGATTCTATAAGGTCCCTCCTAGTTTGGGCCAAGCTTGCCCTCTCTGGGATCCTTCTTGTTGCTGACGACCTTTCTCAGGACGAGGTCCCCAACTTGAAACTCTTGTGGGTTAACCTTTTTGTTGTAAGCCTTGGCAAGTTGCTGCTGGTATGCCCCTAGCTGAATTGCTGCCTTCTCCTTCTTTCTTTTAATAGATCTAGATCTCGGTCTAAAAATGCATCATTGGTCCCATTCTCCATTCCCTAGGTTCTGACCCCTGGGATGCCGACCTCTAATGGGATTACTGCCTCTATGCCATAAGCCATGGCAAATGGGGATTCTCCAGTTGATTTTCTCGGCGTAGTCTGATATGTCCAAAGTACACTGGGCAACTCATCCACCCACTTTCCCTTTGCTGCTTCCAGCCTCTTCTTAATCCCATCCAATATAGTTTTGTTGGATGTTTCTGCCTATCCATTGCTTTGAGGGAAGCTTGGAGTAGAATAGTAGTTCTTGATCTTGTACTTTGCACAGAAGCTCGTGATTAGCTTACTGTCAAACTGCGTACCATTGTCTGCTATTGTTGCCTTTAGGATCCCAAACTTGGTGGTGATGTTCTTCCATATGAAGTTTTTTACATTAATGTCTCGAATCTTTGCGAGGGGTTCAGTTCAACCCACTTGGTAAAGTAATCTGTTACTACTAGCAGGAATTTCCTTTGTCCAGTTGCCTGAGGCAGCTGTCCAACAAGATCCATGCCCCATTGGGGAAATGGCCAAGGGCTGGATACTAGGTTTAAATTTGTTGCTAGTTGGTGTATCAAAGGTGCAAACCTCTGACACTTCTCACACTTTTTGACATAAGCTTCAGCATCTTTCTGCATATAGGGCTACCAGTATCCTTGAGTAATGGCCCTATGAGCAAGTGACCTGCCCCCAGTGTGGCTTCCTTATACTCCTTCATGTATCTCATAGAAGAAGTCTTTAACTTGTAAAGGATGCACACACCTCAAAAGGGGTCCAGTAAAAGATCTTTTGTAGAGATGTCCTTTTGCTGTCAGATTGAATCTTGCCGACTTAAGTCTGATCTTGTGTGCTTCTTTATGATCATTTGGCAGTTTCCTCTCTTTAAGGAATACTATTATTGCATCCATCCAGCTTGGTCATATCACTACACACATTGTTTCATGCTCTATGTTTAGTGGTTCTACACTTGGACCTGACAAGTAGTCAACCATTATTGTCTTTGCCTCTCTTGGTTTCATTGCACTAGCCAGGTTGGCCAAGGCATCGACATGGCTGTTGTTAGCTCGGCTGACTTGCTGTAGTCGGCAATTTTGGAACAATGCCATCAGTTTGCCCACCTCATTTACATAGGCCATCATCCTTTCATCTCGGGCTGCATATTCGCCTGTTGCCTTGTTGACGATAAGCTGGGAGTCACAGAAGGCCATTACCTCGTCGGCTTCTATTGTTGCTGCTAACTTTAGTCCTGCTATCAATGCTTCATACTCTGCTTTGTTGTTTGAGTCCTTAAACCCCAAATGAATGGATTGTTCCAGTATCTGCCCATCCGGTGATACTAGCACTACTCCTGCCCCCGCTCCTTGTTGGTTTGAACTTCCATCAACAAACAGGCGGAAGAAGTCACCGACGTAAATACTGCAGGGCCTGAGTTTCTCTTCTTTCCTCTATTCTGCTATCCCCAGCTGGGTTTCTCTTTGTTCACCTGGACATCATGTACCTCGGCTCAACGGAGCCCGATCTATGATGGCGCCTGGTGTGAATTCGGCCACGAAGTCGGCCAAAACTTGGCCTTTGATTGCTGTTCTGGGTCTGAATTCCAGGTCATATTGGCCTAACACCACTGCCCATCTGGCTATCCTACCTGTCAGATCTCCTTGCCACAATAGGGACTTTAGAGGATGCTCAGTTAACACCACAATCTTGTGGGCTTGAAAGTAATGGTTCAGCTTCTTGGAGGCCATTACCAAAGCTAATGTTAGCTTTTCCAAAGGTAGATATCTAGTCTCTGCATCTGCTAGGGTTTTACTCACGTAGTAAACTGCCCTCTGTTCTCCCTTATCTTCCCTGATTATTACTGCATTTACTGCATGCTCTGAGACCCCCAAGTATAAGAACAACTCCTCTCCAGGTACTAGATTTGAGAGAACTGGAGCTGTGGTCAAGTATTTCTTTAAGTCGGCCAAGGCGACTTCGCACTCCTCTGTCTATAAGAAGTCTATGGCTTTCTTTACTAAACTAAAGAAATGTTTGCATTTGTCAGAACTTCTACTTATAAACCTGTTTAGGGTTGTAGCCCTTCCAGTCAACATCTGCACTTGTTTTGCCGATGTTGGGCTCTTTAATTCTAAGATGGCCTTGATTTGATCCGGGCTTGCCTCAATGCCCTTTCTAGTGACCAAGTATCCCAGGAATTTCCCTGACCCAACTCCAAATGCACACTTCGATGCATTGAGTCGGAGCCAAAATGTCCTTAGGATATCAAAGACTATCTTTAGGTCAGCTAAATGATCCTCAGGTTCCTTGGTCTTCACGACCATGTTATTAATGTATACCTCCACTATTTTGCCTATTAGATGCCTGAACATCTTAGTTACCAATCTCTGGTAAGTTGCTCCTGTATTTTTCAACCCAAAAGGCATCACTCTGTAGCAATACAGCCCTTTTGGGGTGATAAATGCAGTCTTCTCTTCATCTGAGGGGTACATGGCTATCTGATGGTATCCTCTATAAGTGTCTAGGAAGCTTATCCTTTCATGTCCTGAAGTGGCATCCACCAATTGATCAATCTTGGGTAGTGGGAAATTGTCTTTGGGACAAACTTTGTTCAGGCTTGGTGAAGTCCACGTAGAACCTCCACTTCTCATTCTTTTTCTTCACAACAACCGTGTTTAATAGCCATGTCGGGTAGTTTACCTCTCGAATGGCTCTGACCTCCAGAAGTTTATCCACTCCTTCTTCTACTGCCTCAACATACATCAATGTCGGTCTCCTTGCTTGCTAGATGACAGGTCTAGCCGACCTGTCCACATTCAGTTTATGGCAAGTGACCTCGGGGTCAATGCTAGGCATCTCGTATGGTGTCTAGGAAAACACCTCAAGGTTTGCTCTCAAGAATGCCTCTAATTCCTTTTCTTCATCCTCGGCCAAGCTTAATCTGAGGAGGAAGAATCGTTCTTTATCCCCTTGCTAGACTAAGATCTTCTTCAGGGCTTCCTCACTTTTCTCGGCTGGTTCTTTGCCGACGGCGTCAAGGACCTCCATGTCCTTATCTTCAAACTCTGCTGTTTTTGCTTCTCGTATGTTGTAGGTGGATTTAATTGCTGCCATGGAGCAATTCTTTGCCTGCATTTGATCTCCTCTGACCTCCTCAATTCCATGCTCTGTTGGGAATCGCAATAGCTGGTGCAATGTTGAGGGAACAACCCCCATTGCATGTAGCCATGGCCTTCCCAAGATAGCATTGTAAGGGGAGGGAGTGTCAATTATTGTGAACTCAGTTTTTACCTTCTTGGTGCCAGCCTGCACCTCTAAACTTACTGTTCCCAGGGGCCACATTGGCGTTCCATTGAACCCGACCATTGAACCATTGGATTGTTCCAGATCATCTTAGTGAAGGCCAAGCTCTTTGTAACACCAGACATACATGATGTCACAAGAGCTGCCCTGGTTGTTCAGAATTCGCTTTACTTGGCACTCTCTAATCTGGAGAGATATTACTAAGGCATCACTGTGTGGATGTTGCACCATCTCCAGGTCGTCTTCAGTAAAGGACACCATTGGTCCTTGGCACTCCTCTGCCCTAGGTCTCTTCTGCCGGACCTGATACACACGCTGTAAGTGTTTTACCTTCTGAGTTTCTCCACGTATCTCATTCTCATTGACCTTTGAGTGAATCACATCGATCACTCGAGGTCCGCCTGCTTGTGGTTGTGGTGCTGGAGGAGGTGGTGCTGCCGGTGCTTGAGGCAGTCTCGCTTGCTCTTCCCTTGTCCTGATCTCATCTACCAGGTCCCTTAGATGACCTTGTCTTACAAGGTCTTCCAGATGTGCCTTTAGGGCTCTGCACCCTTGAGTTAGATGCCCATCCTCGTTATGGTAGGCACAGTGTTTCCTCAGACTTCTTCCCATAAATTCATCAGGAATCTTCTCTAGTGTTCTATAATAGGGCTGATTCCGTATTCTTTCTAAGACTTTGTAAATCGAAATTCGGAATACGGTTGTGACTGCCTGTGCAGCCCTCAGTCCTGTCTCTGGCTTATTGTATCCGCTATTACCTCGGCCTTGCTTCGGCGAGTCATTTCTCTTCTCTTGTTTTGTCGCTTTTGTCCCCAGCGTATCTTCTCGGCCCTGATATACTTTTCTATCCTGGCCATCAGTTTCTCCATACTTTTTGGTAGTGTCTTTGCCAGTTATTTTCGAAGTAGACAATCATCTTTCAGGCCGTTCTTAAAAGACACAACCGCTACCTCTTGGTTGCACCCTGGTATCCGGTTGAACACCTCGTAATACCTTTTGGCATAAGCCCTAAGGCTTTCATCCTCGCTAATTCTTAGAGCCATCAGGGAGTCCGCCCTTAATGGCTGCAGTTTGTTTGTTACAAACCTGACCACGAACATCTCGGCCAGACCTTTCTAGCTTTTCACAGTTCCTTTCGGTAACTTGTGAAACCAGTTTGATCTGATTTTCCTAAAGGATGAGGGAAACACTTTGCAGAGCAACGGCTCGTTCTCGGTGTATAATGCCATTGAGTTCAGGTACAAGCCGACGTGAAAGTTAGGGTCAGATTTACTGTTATATATCTAGAATCTCGGCATGTAGAACCTCTTCGAGGCTTCGAATTTATCCAGTTCTACCGAAAATGGTGTTCTCAGCTTCACCGAAGAGGTTACCTCGGCATCTTGTTGCTTCTTCTGGAGGTAATCCCTCAGATCCTCCTTGGTCCGTCCAGGAGCTCTGCTATCAACGGATTTCAGCCTCTTCGGTGTGTTACTCCCAGTGTTGTTATGAGTCCTTTTGGACCTCTCTCCATTAGTTGCGTCGAAACAAAGTTCCTTCCCTTGAATATGTCGATGTTCTTTGGGGTCAGCTTCTTTGATACGATGCGTCCTCCGAGAATCTCCCTTCACTAACTCTCCTCGCCCGACCTCTCTTGAAAGCCGGTGAGAGTGTTCCTTGGTCTTGGTGAGCTGGGGGACTGTAGGGACTGTTTTCTGCTCCCCTTTCTGGGCATTGTTCTTGGCCGCTGGAATCGGCGTATCTTGTAACGGAAACGGTGGCTGCATGACGTTGTTCTGCATCATGAATTAACGACTGATTGCAAGTCTGCCAATTTGTTCGCCATTCCCTTCATCTCGTCGTCCCTCCCCAGGCATCTATCTTTTCGTACCTGGAGGTCGTCCTCGTTATAATACCCGCCTCGGTCTGACTTCTTTGGTACATTGCCCTCCTTGCCGACGTCTTTCTCTCTGGGATTCTAATCCCGAGTTTCTTCGTTGCAGTTATCTTCCTCCACGTTAGAGTCAATGTGCTTACCACTCCTAGTAAGGATGTCGTCCCCAACCTTTTCTTTCTGTCCGTCGTTGGCCATCTATTCTCCTTTCTTTCCCACAGACGGCGCCAAATTGTGTGTGTTGTTTTCTCACCACACTGCCAACCGGGAACTCAGCTGGAGAACACCGGCAGAATAGATTATGCCCGAACGACCTGTAACAGAAAGATGAGACTCCGGCGGTGGTTCTTCTACCCGGGGGCACTCCGACGATCAAGTCAATACTCCGTTATCTCTCAAAGATAATAATTAGTGCTTAACTCACTAGCCAAAATACAAAAATCATGCCTTAGACCCATGAAGATGCCTTACTTTTATAGCCAACACTGACCTGATCCCTGTAGAAGCCTAGCTTCAATGGACTCTGGCTCAATACTTATCCTAGACTCTCCAATAGATAAAGATAAACTCTCTAAGAGGTTTATCCTTATCCAGTCTGAGGTCCTCCCCCATTCTAGGACTCTTGTCCCTTATCCGTTCATCTCGGATTCCGATATCTCCGCAGATAACCTCGGCCTTGCCAAGATCACCTCGGCGCCATGACCAAGACACGTGGCACTTCGGCTAGCACTTCGGTGCCACCTTGGCCACGTGTTGTCATTCAAGAAACATGTCCCCATATTATCCAATAATGATAGGGGAGCAGTTCTCTCCAATCTATTGTTGGACGGGAAGGATGCTGCTACGTCTGTGAGGTAGTTATGGGTTACATTCCTACAATTTAAACGGTTGATTTTGTAAGATTTTATATGAAAAATAATATATGTACATAATTTCTTTCTTTCAAACTCTCTCAAATAATGTGATAAGTAAAATTTGAAAAATTAATTCACATTTAAATAGAAAACTCTTCTTACATGTATTTTTGTCTTGTCACCTCAATAAAGGGAATGTAGAAGGAAGAAATTGTATGGACATAATACTTTTGATTTTATATGGAATAATGATTCATCTTCCTAATTTGTTCCTCCAATTTCACTTCTAATGATGTGAAATTAAGGAGGCTAAAGATAAGAAGGAGAAAAGTGTGAAACTGCTTCACATGGGCATGGATCATGTCATTAGAGGTGGAATTTGGGGGGACAAAATTAGAAAATATAGCACCTCTTTTATATATAGATCATTCATGATTTTTTATTATTTATTTGTTGATCTCATATTCATACCTTTATAATTTTGTCATATTTGTTGTAAAAATTTGAATGATTTATTTTTAAAATTATGGGCCTAGCTTCTCTCCAATCCAAATTTGGACTGGACGGTGCTGTCCGGCCCTTTGGGGCCCACTACGGGTCGTGTTTCGATAATCTAAACCGTTCAATGTGTAGAACTCGTCGAGTACTATATGCCTGTAAAAAATCACGTTGATCGGATATCAATAGCTATATGATCAAATCAGTTTTTTGTAAGCCGTTTATTTTTCGCCGTCCATTTTTTTCCATAAAAAACTGATTTGATCATATAGCTATCGATATCCGATCAACGTGATTTTTTACAGACATATAGTACTCGACGAGTTCTACACATTGAACGGTTTAGATTATCGAAACACGACCCGTAGTGGGCCCCAAAGGGCCGGACAACACCATCCAGTCCAGATTTGGACTGGAGAGAAGCTGTGGCCTAAAATTATATGTCAACCATTTTTATTTTTTTTTATCTTTGATGATATATATAATAAAGGGTAAATTATTAATAGGTTATAATAGTTCGATTTGAAATCCTATTGAAAATAAGTCCTAATAAAAGCGTCGTTAAAAATAATTTTTTGTAACAATTTTTTGCATATATCACTAAAATTGATAATTAGTTTTTTTTTCTCACGATTTTTATAAATTGCCCTTTAAATTTACCATTAGTAACGTTTTTTTGTAACAAATTTTTTAAACTGTCGTTGAAAGTTGAAAATTAGTTTTTTTTTGTGACGGTTTTTTTAAATTATCTCTAAAATTTATAATTAGTGACATTTTTTATGATAAAAATTTAATATTATTGTTAAAAATTAATAATTAGTGATTTTTTATAATATTTAATGAAAAAAATCATTAATTATTATAAGACTGGTTAAATAATAAATTCAGCTATTATGACTTCCATAGAAGTTCCCTATATTAAATTCATGTTATTATGAATGTTGGGTCAATCTAAATTTTTTTATTGATTTACAAATGAAAGATTTAGTTGGAATGGAACCTATGATATACCTCCACCGGTTTCAACAATACTTAGGCTTTGTTTGTTTTTGTCTAACGGTGGTGAGATTGGATTAACAATCGGATGACTCTCACCTAAATCATATTTATTTTGGAACAGGGGATAATTTACCAATCCGTGGTAATGAGAAAATCAATTTACAAAAATATAGTAAATATTATAACTATTAATAATTAAAAGGGTAAATTACACTTTGCTTCCCTTATGTTTAATCTATTTTTTACTTTGACCTTTAAAGTTTATTTTTTCGCACTTTGATTCTTCATTTTTTAAGTTGTTCCTAATTTACTTTTAAAGTTAATTTCTATTAAAAATTAGATAGAAAATGACGCATTAATAGTTACGTCACGTGACATAAAAATAATTTATTATATATAACTCACATCTCTAACATAAATTTAAATTCTAATTTAATAATATATTTTTTATATTATGTGACAATTATTATAGTATTTTTTGTCTAATTTTAAACAAAAATTAGCTTTAAGAGTAAATTAAAAAAAAAAAAACTTGAAACATAAAAGATCAAAATGAAGAAAAATAAATTTTAAAAATCAAAGTGGAAAAATGGTCAAACCCAAGAAGGGTAAAATATAATTTACCCATAATTAAAATTATAAATTTCTCTAATTTTTTTATTTTTTTTTTCTAAGAAAAGAAGAGATGCGCCTATCTATACTATATATAAACTTTGAAATTTTGATTTATTATGCTTTCACGTGTTCATTTTTTATTTAAAAAAAAAAAAATAGATAGATGAGAACTTAAACTTCAAACTTATATCAACTGAGGAAATACTCCTACTTTGAAATACTCTTACGAAATGGCGTGCGCGCTAACCGGTATTAAGGAAGAGATGGCCGGCCACCCTTTTTCTTATGCCATCTTGATCTTGTGTAAAGTACCGTTTACTTTCAGACTCAACCATTCCTTAATGGTTAAGCATGCAAGAAGATTCAACCTTGGTAAGAACTCTCTTGTATATATATATACACTAGCGGGTGAAGATCAAAATTACTCTCTCTCTCTCTCTCTCTCTCTCTCTCCGGACTCTTTATGCGCCCACAGATTCTGCTATTGCTGAAGAAGACGCTTAATGGAAGAAATTGGAACCAGTTCCTTACCAATTCCTCCTTCCTCTGCTTCTCCTCCGCATCTCGATGAAGATTATCCCAAGGTTCATTACTCTTTCCACTGCTTTCTTTATACTTGGAATTCATGGTAGGGGAAGATTATCCCAAGTTTATGTGGAAGTCGTGTATCTATGTTGTTGACTTGCATCATACTCTAACATCAAATGTTTGGCCACACAATTATGAAATTTGTTAAGCAAACTTGAATTTCTCAACCAAGCATCAAATGTTTTAGCAGCAGCAAAGCATTAAAAATGACACGTTGCATATACAGGATGTGCTGAACAGTATTCACCCTCCAAGGCCAGATTGGTATGAGGAATTATTTGCATTTGTCATGGCTAAGGGCAGTAAAGCATATGAGGCACAGGTTAGTGCCTTTTTTTTTTTTTTGTTTCACAATTAGACCAGGGTGTGCAAGTAATTGATTTTGCCCTGCGTTCTTGTTACTGCAATTTCAACCATGTTTGTATCTAATATGCACCTCTTCTTTGGTAAGGCTGCTCGTATTAAGACTCAGATCTTTACAAATTTGAGGGGAAAGGATAAGACAGTGTTGGAGCTTGGCATTGGGACAGGTCCTAATCTCAAATATTATGCCAGTGATAATGGTGTTCGTGTTTTTGGCATAGATCCCAACAAAAAGATGGAGAAGTATGCACAGGCAGCTGCAGCAGCTGCTGGCCTACCTCCGGAAAATTTTAAATTCATACACGCGGTACTTTTTTCATTCCATATGACACTATTTACATTGAATCTCGTTTAACTTCCAAAGACAGTATAATCTTCCTGGAAATTATGTAGTTAGGCACCACAAAAGCAAGGAAAAAGAACCAAAAAAAAGGAAAAAAAGGGACATATTTAGACTGTTCTGCAATTTCTTCACTGGTGTCATTTTTTGTCTTCTGTTCTTAATTTCAATGTTCAATGGTTAAATCTTTAGTAAGAAGGTGCTCTGCCTTGCTGAAATGTTCATTTCGTTAAATATGTGAAATGTGAAATATTGCAATTGAGTTTCCTTTTTGCCCTTGTGTTGCTGAATGATGTTTAATTAGCTCCAAACTTTCCTGATGAGAGATGTTAGTGCTTGAAAGTTATGGTCCCAGACTCCCACGATTGCTCTTGGGCTTGAGGTGACTGCATGCGGGAATTATGTCTTCTGTCGCAGCCTTGACCCATGTTCTTTGGGCTTCGCAAACTTTGGGCAAACCACTCCTCTAAACTGTTGCTTATATTGTTTGTGTTGAATATAACTGAGCCGTCTTAGATGACTTCTTCTTCTTCTTCTTCTTCTTCTTCTTCTTCTTTTTTCTTTTTTCTTTTTTTAAACTGGCACCGCACCTTATTTGTTATGAAGGTGTCTGTTTCTTGTTCTCTTCTATTGTATTGTCCACTCATTACATTTGTGATTCTTGTGCCTTTTTGTATGACTATATCATCTGAATTTTTTCTACTTTCACTCATCTCTTCTCGACTTCACTGCTTCATTGATGTTTTCTTACCAGTTGCAACTTGCAATCAGTCAATTATTTCAGTGATGGCCTCATGGGTGCGCAGAATTACTACTGTTAAAGAAATCAACGTAGTTGTTTTATCATGTGGTGACATTTCAGCCTTGTGTGTTTTGTGGGTTTCTTGATGTGACTAGTGACATAGAGTTCTAGACTGCATCTTAAAGCGTTCGATTTTTGTACCCCCCCTCTTCCCCTCCCTTCTATTTAACCTTCTTTTCGACTAATTCTAGTTCCAACTTGAGAAGAATAACTGGATGTTGTAGAAAGCATCCTTGATGAGTCGTGTTCTTAGAGCTTGTAGGTGATGAATCATCACCGCAAAAAAATCATTCAGTGTGTTTGGTTTTAATTTTTTGAATTTAGTGGTTCGAAAATTGAGTTTTTTATTTTTCGTGTTTTTTTTTTTGTTTTCAGTAAATATTTTTAAAATTTTAAGCATTTTTTTAATTTTTTTAGATGCACCTCACTTAGATATATCTAAAAAGTAAAATATTTGTAAAAATATTTCAAAAAATTAATAAATATACAAAAATACAAAAATTATACTTAGTTTTCATTTTTTTTTTTTGTATTTTTGATATTTAGTGAATTTTTTAAAGATTTTTTTTTCTCTAAAATTATATTTTTTAAGTGTATTTATGTTAGGTGTGTTTAAAAATTTAAAAAAAAAAATTGCTTAAAATATTAAAAAAATATGAAAAACAAAAAAGTAAAATTTTTTGAAAAGTATTTTTGAAAAACTTAAACCAAGCAAAGTGATTGTTTTTCACTTTAGGAGCATGGAGATTTGGATTGTAGAAATAAAACAAATTTCAGGATTTTAAAAGTTCCACAAATTTTGGTAGGAATATATGTTAGACGAAGTTCACTAATTGAGTTGTGAAACTACTACCCTATTATCGGTGCTTCAGCCCATTTCCTTTTGGGGAGGCATGGTAGTCATATCCTGCTCTTGTACTAGATCCAAATTCCAACTTATTGGTTGCTTCCTTGAATTATATATGTTAGTCGAGAAATTTATGTGTCAAGTTAGGAGGTAAAATTCTCTAGACTTAAACGTTGTTGATTTTGTGCAGGTTGCGGAGGTTTTGCCATTAAGTGATGCTTCCGTTGATGCAGTTGTCGGAACAGTTGTACTGTGTTCTGTAAAAGACATTAATATGACACTGAAAGGTATGTAAGTTAGGGTGACTTTCACTTTCTTCTCAATTTAGTCTACTTAAGAAATTGAAGTTCAAGCAGATACCTTATATTCACAGAGGATCAATCTCGGAGTGAAATTCAGTGAACAATAACATTTTCCAGTGAACTACTTGCATATATAATATGACACAAAAATTTCAAGTAGTGAATCAGTTTTCTGTTTTTTGAACTATATTGAGTTTGTCATTAAAACTTCTCCCTCTTCAAGTTTAACCAGAAACTCTGAAGAAGAATGCACACATTGAAGAAATTCAGTTTATGGCTAAAACTTACTGCATGATGGCCCAAAAACTAAAAGAATTGTAATTGGTCAGAACACTTGTGAGTTTGGTAAACTAGGTGTGAAAAGAACAGAAATGATTAGGTAGGAGAGAAAAGAAAAGATAGGATAGTGGTACTGGTCTCTTTGCTTGTTTGGTTAAGTAGAGATAACGAGAAGATGATGGATTATCCTCTCTTCTTGTATGTGAAAGATAAAGGAGAGGGAAAAAAAAGAAAGAAAATAAAGTCTTTTTAATGTGAGAAATAAGGGCAAAAATGACAACTAATTCCTATAAGAAGTAAAGGTGAAACTGGTAACTAACTACTAACTCTTCTCCATTTCTACCCATTTCTCTCTATTAAGCCATACAAACAGATGATTTGGAAAGAGAAACTCTGTATTCTTTTATTTTGTCACATTAATGTAATTATGCCCTTTCATTTATGCAACATAGGCACAAATCCATCCTTAGAATTGGAATCAACAAAAAAACTAGACACAAAAAATGAACATAACATCTAAAATGTCATCTTGCGTGTATACTTTGAAATTTACCCATCCCAAAAGTTATGTGAAACGTAATAATTTTCAATCCAATAGGCTTCAAAATGCCCCTCTATAGGTTGGTTATGTGGCCATTTAACTTGGATGGACTAAAATTTGACTGCAAGTGCCCTAACTCGAATGTAGTATGAGCTACTTTTCCTTATTTATTTGGATATGATTTATGAATTTTGCGAAATTTCAAGATCCATCAAGCTATTCTAAAATAAATATACTATTGAATTCACAGAGGTGATGCGGGTGCTTAAACCGGGTGGTCTTTTCTTATTTGTGGAGCATGTGGCTGCAGAAGGTATGGAACTAATTATCTTAATTCATATGATCGAAGTAAAAATCTTGTAGTTCTATATTTCAATTTGAAACTCTTCGTCACTGTTGCCCCACTTTGTTGAGTTGGTTCATTTTTAAAGTTTTCTTTCTCTTTTTCTTGTTTTGGTTGGATAGATGGTACAATTCTCAGATTTGTACAGGGCATTCTTGATCCTCTTCAACAGTGTGTCTCTGATGGGTGTCACCTTACAAGAAAAACGGGAAAGTGTATATCTGAAGCAGGGTTTTCTGCTGTTGACATAAACACGGCTTTCGTGTCTGTTGCCTATATTCCATTCCCTCTCGTTTACGGAATTGCTTTCAAGTAGAATAAATTGACAAAAATGGTGTAATTCATAGTAACCTGTAGTTTGGTGATGCTGAACATATGTTGTGGCATTTGATTGTCAGCTCAAGAGAATGTGCTGATGCACGTACTAATGCAATCCCTAAGCAAATGGAGGATCTTTGGAGTATTTCATTCAGTAGTTGTCAGTGTATTGCTTCCATTCAGTATTTGTCAGTGTATTGTCATTCAGTATTTCATTCAATATTTTATTTTTGTTGGTCAAGATTGGACCTTTTTTTTTGCCTTGCATGAGGAAAGTTCATCCCTTACCAGGCTCATCGCCAAGTATTTTCATGCAATGCACTTATAATGATCTGAGTTACACAATAATCATGTGGGCTCACTTATGTGTGATTTATGATTTGAGGTTGGTCGGGTATGTTGATGATGGGATTGAGTGTTTTAGGAACTTAGGCCATGTTTGATTGATTGATTTGGTTGGGTCGAATTTGAGTATGATGAATTGAGTAATGGAATTACTAGAGTGGTGGTTTTAGGACAGAGATCACTACAAGAAATGAGTGATTTAGAGACTAATATTTAAGAACCAATTGCATTTGGTCTCTAAAAATAATCATTTAGGGACAAAATCAAAATTTAAAATAAAATTATAGAAATAGTCACTTTTAACATCCAATCTGGTATGGTTCTCAAAATTCCCGTCGTTGATATTTATAAATTATTTACAGACAAAATAATTTGGTTGCTAATATGGAATTAACTTTTTAGGACCAAATGTTTCGTCCCAAACAAAAACAAAAGCAACTTAAAATGAACAGTGTTGCCCTAGTTTTGTGATTCTTATTTTTTTGGGATGAATAAATTTACGATTGTCACTCGGCTCAAGAACTCCTCTCTCATTCACCAAAAAAAAAAAGAACTCCTCTCTCTCATCTCTTGGCTGAAGTTCAATGTGAGGAAATATGATGATGAAATCGATGTATCTGGTAGATCTTAAGCCTGAAGTTCAATGGAGGAAATAGATGATGAAATCAATTTATCTGGTAGATCTTAAGCTACAATATGGTAGATCTATCAATTTCATTTTCCAACACACACACACACACACACATAAATCGATGGACTAATTCTTCATCTTCTTCAAATTTTCTGTAGATTTCTACGAGTTTGAGGAAATCGATTGGTTGATTCACTCTCTCTCAAGGTATTCTCGGCCCTACAAGCTGTATTGTTCGATGTGAGAAAATCGAAGACGAAATCAATGTATTTGGTATATCTATGACAGAGATCTTAAGCTTCAATAGTAATATCTATCAATTTCATTTTCCCAACACACACACACATATAATACGTCATGAAATCGATGGGTTGATTCTTCATCTTCTTCAATTTTTTTTGCAGATTTCCACAAGTTTGAGGAAATCAATTGGTTGATTCACTCTCTATCAAGGTATTTCTCGGCCCTACAAGCTATATTAAGTTTTTAACAAAGATTGTAGCAATTTTGAACTTGCGTGAGTGCTGATGGATGCGTAGTAACAATATGAAAATTTAAGCTCTGTTTAGATAAATAGTAAACAAAATGGAGACCACGAGTGCAATGTAACGAAATTTTTACTAGATTTTTTTTTTTGTTTTATTTTATTTTTAACATGATTTGAAATTCTTGATTTTGATTTTTTTTTTTTTTGAGCCATTAGGAAGGACTAACTTGGGGTTTAGAGAATTTCTTTAACTTTTTCGTCACTTGAAATAGTTTAAGTGCATGTGTGATTGATGCTTAACTTGCAATTCTTGTACTTTCTTAGGCAAATACAGTGAAATAAATTGTGTTTAGATTTTCTTTCTATTTTCAAAAGATAGTGTATTAAATGCTATTGCTTTTTCTTGTGATCATAATTTGCAATTCTTATTCTTGATTAGGCAAATACATGACAAATTTGGTAAACTTGTGTTTAGATTTGCTTTCTATTTCGAAACGATAGCGTATTGAATGCTATTATTGCTATACTTTCTCTCTGGCTACCAGGTATTGAATTTATGTTAAAGCATAGTGGAAAAAGAATGACTTTAGTTGTTCTTTCCAAGGGAAATGTGTCTTCATTAACACTTACAAATCACAATATTAAGGCAAGCTGAAATCTCACTGTGTGCTTATTCTTCACTTTTGTCACTGTGTGCTTATTTGTATCCAAAAATACTAAAATAAGCAAAAAAGAATTGGACACATGAACATTTTGCTTATTTTTGTCTACCAAAGTTAGTTCTATGTGATGTGTGCATCTATTCAAAACTTAATGAAGTTAATGCCTCTCATCAGTTTCATTAGCAAACAAATTAGTTGGTTTATTTAGGCATCATTTGTTGGCGTGTTTTAGAAGAAAAATTTCTACTTCCGAAAGCAAGATCTGGCTTGATTTTTGTATAGGAGTTGAGAATCACACACTGCACATGTCCTACTCAGTGTTTCAAGCAATTTATGTATTTCTCAATTTATTAATATCCATATCTCATGCATTATAGAAGAAAGGTATGGCAGCCAAAAGGAGCGTTACACGTTTCAGCATCAAGTGCCAAGAAAATCCTGATAATGGGAGGGACTCGGTTTATTGGTGTGTTGTTGTCAAGACTTCTTGTAAAGAAGGCCACCAGGTATGAACTATTCTCTTTACATTTTAACATTTACATGTACTGATTTTCTTTTCCCAATTGTTTTAACTTTCTTAACCAGCTTTCCACCTTATGGTGTGCAATTAAAATTGGGTTGACAAATTACTACACAAATTTTATTTGATGACGTCTTTGACTTTTTAATAAACAAATTTTATGTCATAATGCAGGTGACTCTGTTCACAAGAGGAAAAGCCCACACCCAACAACTGCCTGGTGAATCAGAGAAGGATTGTGCTGATTTTTCTTCCAAGGTTATTAATTATGACGTATACACTGGAAAATTCTATTCCCCTTTTTGATCAGTTTCATATTTTCTTTGTTGAGGAATGAAATATTGTATTCTAAGTATAGATCTTGCACTTGAAAGAGACAGGAAGGACATTGAATTCGTGAAAGCTAGTCTCTCAGCGAAGGCTTTGTTGTTTATGATATTAATGGTATGCATTGCAATTACTTTTTGCTCCTTATGCAATCCACACAATGTGTCCTATCTATGTGTTTATTTTAGACTTGTTAATTATGTTCTAGTTTTGTTATAAATTTGGAGTGTTTATATTGTTTCAATTGTTCTAGTTAATTACTTTGATAGCCTTCTTAATATCATACATGGAGTTTGTGGTGTTACATTAATTGGTATTGTCATTTTGTTTTGTTCATCATCTATGGCCAGCATTTTACCTTTTAATCATTGTTCACTTTGTGGATTGAACTTTGTGATAAATTAAAGAACTTATCCATTAGGAGTAAAACTCATCAACTGTGAATGATGGTTTATCATTGGTAATATATTCAGTAAAACTCATCAACTATAACATTGTTGTAGAATGCTGATTTCAGTGAAGTATTTTTAGATCTATGAGGTTACACATTTTAATAATACTTTGATAGGTGGGAATTTGTAGAAGTTTGAATTGCTTTCTTCTTGCAGAACTCATAGATGTCGAAGGTGATGGAATGGCTGACATGGTATTTCGTTGTTTCAGGAAATGGACATTAATAATCGAATGATGGTATGTAGGATTTTGTAAGCAATAATTCTTATAGTTTTTTACTTAAAAGCATTTAGTATTACCGATCTTAATAGTTATAACAATGACATATATATCCTACAACTTTGATGAAGATACACTTGTCTTGCTATATAGATTTTTTCAAGAATAAATTTGATCCCTGTTCAACAGGAAATGGAGTAAATCTTAATAGTATTACCAATCTTAATAGTTGTTTTTTGTGTATACAAGAATAAATTTGATCTTGTGTGCAAGATTTGATTTTGTTTTTTTCGACGGGTATTGATGGGAAGATTAAGGCATGGTTGTATGATAATTTGGGTTCAAGAGCTGATTATGATGCCCCAGGACATCATACATTATTGGTCCCTGTTCGCAATGAAGAACTTTGTGAAAGTATAAAAAATGAAGTTAATGAGCTTGATAATAGTGGTAGTGGTAACAATCCCGGTGAATGTAGGAAAATGGAGCAGGGTGAGAGCATGATATGCAAGCTTCATGCTGCAAATGATATTAGGCGAAAGAGACATTTTGGCGAGATTAGTTCTAGCCCTAATTCCTGTTTAGTTTCTTTGGTGGGTGGAAGTAACATGGATCACCACCAGTACAAAGAAAGTTCACAGGATTTTAAAAGATCGAACTCAACCTCAGAGGCTGCTGCTCCAGCTCTGGTTTCAGTATGTTTTCTATTTGCTGTTAAATTCGCTTATGTTAGGCATAAATACAGCTTAGATGTGAATTTTACACTTACTGATCTATAGAAATTAAATTGTCACAAACACCCCCTCCTCCCCAAAAATCTGTTGTCTTTTTAGTCAGTCTATGTAGTTTTACTTCAACATTGTAGAGGTTGTTAATTGGTAATCATGTTAACATGTTTAGCTGTATTATTATGCAGCAAGTACAAGACGTGAAACAAAGATTGCACCAAATTGAAATGGAAGTTTCCCTACGATGGAATCAGCCCTTGCAAACCCACATGAAGATATCGAAAAAGAGGTGTGGCGATACCTGTGTCAATTATGGGAATGATAAGACGTACCAGGTAATTGTTGAACAAGTTGTAATGCACTTGCACACTTGGGCTCCTGATGATGCTACAGCTGCTGCTGGCTCAAAGGCATTTAGAAAGGTGCAATACGATGAGGTAACAACTGACCTTTAAATCATAGGGTCTACATGGCACTTTTTTTATTTCTTTTATTGGTGATGTATGTACTCCATAGGATACTAATATAAAGGTTTTGACAGCGAGACAAGGATGGAAGGAGCTTGGACTTGTTGATTTGTATCACAAGACACACTTTAGTCAGAAAAGGCAAGCATGGGTCCATAATGAAGCTGAAATTAGACATGTAAGAATTTTCTGATGTTAAATATAAGTATTTCTATTAATGATTACTTGACTAAGGCTCATGTGTTGTGAATCTTTAGCACTAAGAATGAACAATGTAAATGATTAGGACTAGATCATCCAAGGGGTTTTTGAGTTACAAGTGGCTACTACATTATGTCCTTGTTGTCCTGGCTGTGTATTTGGTATTTGGCAATATAGAGAAGGCTACCTATTGGTTACGTGCTTAGATTATGATAGCCTTATTGTGTTGATTCTAGGTGACTCACTTTCTTGTTGTGTTGATTCTTATTATAGCTCACTACTACTCCAAGTACACTAAGATAACGTGTTTTTTCATTATTTGTAACTTATTTTATTATGAATGACTATTGATTATTTAATGAGGTTATGTTGTGTTGATTCTTATTATTTGATTTTTCTTTTTGAATTTTGGATTGCAGGGATGTCTAAAGGGTGTCACACCTAAGTACAGTTTGAAGCCTCTTGTGCCAAGGCTATCTGATATAAAGCCTGATATTGATGTTGAGAAAATGTTTTTTTAGAGATTTTCTTTGAAGAAACTATTGCTATTCTTCATTTAAACTGTTACTACTTTGATTTGAATTTGGAAACTTCCAGTTTTAATTTTTGTAAAATTTTACTTTCTACATACTCATTATGGTTTGGGAATAGAGTGCGTTTGATATGTGAATGTCAATTTTTTTAATATGATTGGATGACATTTAATTTTGTGCATTTTAAGCTATGAGATTAAATGATTACAAAATTTTAATTTTGATTTTTAGCGACGAAAATATGTTGTAGAGAAAGTTATATGTCTTTTAGCGACCAAATATCATTGTCGTTAAAAATGTCATTATTTTTGTTTTTTGCGACCAAATTGGGACATTTTATGACAAAGTATTAGCGATTAAATGTTAGTCTTGTAAAATTAAACATTTTTGTGACGATATAAAATTGGTCGCTAATTGTCATTTTTAGTGACATTTTCAAAAATTTGTCGCTAAGACTTTCCTAGACGCACTTTTAGTGACTGTTTTAGTGACGGAATTAATTTTGTCACAAAATTATTTAGAGACCAAAATAATAGTTTTAGGGACCAAAATAATTGGTCGCCAAAAGTCTTATATGTTGTAGTGGATGTAAGATAAATTATGTTTGTTTGTAAATTAATGTGATGATATTAGTTTATTAGGATAAAATCTATGGCATTATGTAAAAACATTCAGTTATATAAAAAATGGACTTCATATTTTTCAAGCCCGTATGGTGGTTAGATCAATGGTTGAAGGAGTAATGGGATGAATTGTAAATGTAGACATTTTATATTCACCTCTCAGTGGTTTGAGTGAGTCAAGCAATGAACTGTAAATACAAACATCCTATGTGCACCTTTCATTACCAACAAAGCATGGGTTTAATCAATATATGTGGTTTGCTGTTTATTACATATATATGGTAAAATCAAAATCTTCCACACCTTGAAAGGGTGGCCTCTTCTAGGTCAACCACCTTTCTGTTTTACCTTAAATTATTATATAAATAAACTTTTGTTGATATTAACAAAGAGACTGTAATTTATCCTGGTGCAGCTTTTTATTCGCATGACCATCTTGCATTGGCTGCACAATTTATTGGGTAGCTTTTGGTCTTTTTCAGTGTCTCATGTTTATCGAGAAGGTAATTCTATAGCTCATTGTTTGAGTAGATTAGCATTTGATAGCACTGATATGTGAGTTTGGATAGAGGATGTTCCACCCTTGCTTCAGTCATTAATTTTATCTAGTGTAACTGATGTTACTTCTCAATTTTAACCTTCTCCGTTCTTTAAATAAAAAAAAAAACTGTAAATTAATACTAAAAACCATTATGATATTTTATGTGCAATCTCCATTACAAGTTCACAAATATTGTGAATTTAAGCGTGGGGTGGAGTATAAAAAAAATGTGAATTAAAGGTTTCAATTTCAAGCAAGTCTATAAATAAGGGAATGTTCGATAATGCAATTTAGCACTTAAAAAGACATATTTCGTGGTTTTGTAATTATGTGATATTGTTTAAAAAATAAGTTTCCAAATTTAAGATGTGCAAAAAATATCAATTAATGTTGAAATGTTCATAAAAATGAGGCTTGAATATTTAAAAAGATGGAGGAAGGGAGGGAGCCGTTGAGCAACAATGGCAGGTTTTTTTTTTTTTTGGGTGAATAACAACAACAACAATGCTAGAGACCCCACCACGACCCCTAGTGACGTGGCAGCGTGCGGTTGGCCGAAATCCAAAAAAAAAAAAAAAAAAAAAAAAATTTTCTGGCCAATCAGGGAAGACCCCCAGCACCCCCAGCTGGGGGTCTAAGTCATTTTTCTAACAACAATGGTAGGTTATGAAAATAAAAAGGATATTTTGTCAATATTGAACAGTGTAAGCAGTAAACTTTAAAGCAAAGTATCATGAGTTTTAATATATATTTTTGTTGTGACAATTGATAGGAAATAATATAACAAAAACTTGTATAATTGAAAAATTATTAATTATATTTGAAGCAATGTTCGCATTATTTATTAATTGACACATTTCATGTTATCTTTTAAGACACTGATAAAAAAAGTGATGGATCTTATCATCATTTAAGTCAGTAATTTCAAATTGGAGCATCATATATAATTAATTGAGGAACACAAAGTAATTTCTTCTTATAATGAAAAACAAATTAATCTTTGTCTTACAATAATTGATCATTGACCTCCGAAATAAAAGTATAGAGAAATGATCTGTTGGAAAAATGGTTTAATATAGGCATATTTTTTAGCCCAAATTTGAGTGGGCCCCAAACGTTGTTTGGGGTGGGTTCGAAGAGGTGAAGACAGAACGTCAAAACCATTTATGAGTGAATGGGAAGTTGACGTCGTTTTTCGAGTCTAACATTAATTTTTTAGATAAAATTCATTTGAATTTTTTCAATAAAAATTATTGTGGGAATTTAATTTAATTCTAAATTCAAATTTTGGATTCCTAAGTGGTTTCCTAAAGTTTGTAATTGTGGGAATTTAATTTAATTCTAAATTCAAATTTTTGAGTTTCTAAGTAGTTTCCTAAAGTTTGTACTTCTTCCTTTGTTTATTATACTATTCAAATATATATATTCAATTAGTTTAATATAATATATATATATTTGAAATAGTTATTAAATGAAGTTCCAAACAGTTATTGTGTTTGACCAACGGATCACTTTTCATTATTTGAAAAATATGTTCAAAAGTTGCAACGGTCAAAATCAATGTTTGAATAAATGGTGCACTTGTTCTTTTCAAACAATACCTGTTCGGGTAAGTTTTAAAGGTTACCAAGTGGGCTATATATACATACCTATTTCCAGCAGTCTTTGGGTCGGGAAAAAACAGTCGGAAAATTCAGTCTGTTATTTTGTCTCATTGTTGTCCAATTTTTCTCTAGTGTATTTATTCTTCATATTTAGTTTTAGAATAAATTAAAGAGAGTATAGATCACAGGTTTGATTCGCCGAACAAATTTGTTTGAAGTGCTTCTACAGATTTGTGAAGATCATTGTATCCCGAGAGATAGACGCCACTCAATCGTAAGCACCGTAGCGGGGCGAATCTGTCTTAAAGACAGAGTGTCACACACTCGATTTGATCTTAATTTTAATTCGGTTCGATAAATAAATCCGGTATGTTATTTATTTATTTTGTTTGTATTTATTTCAAGTTATTTTATTTACACAGAAGATTGTTCCAACAATCTTAAGACAGATTCGAATTATTCTGTTTACAGAATTTTTTGTTTGTTTCCTTTTCTCTTTCTTCTTTTAAGAAAATTATTTTCTGTGGATTTACAAAATAATATTCTGGTTGGAAAAACAAGTAGTGATTATATGCTATTTGACAGATAGTAGTAATATATTGTCTCTTTTCTTTGACAACTAGTAGTACGATACTGGTGTCATTAACAATTCAGAATATATTTTTGTGGAATTTTGTCAGAAAATTAATTTTGGTTTTTAGAATTTATTTTCTGAGTTTTCATTAATTAAAATTCTGTTTCAGTATTTTAATTATTGGAGTGTAACAAGATATTTAAATTTCTGTGTGAAATTAATTTGGTTAAATAAAATTTTATTTTATTTCCAAATTAATTGAAAAATAAAAGTTATATTCTTATTTCTTTTATTTTACAGAATTTAATTTCTTGTGTGGAATTAATTTGGTTAAATAAAATTTTATTTTATTTCCAAATTAATTGAAAGATAAAAGTTATATTCTTATTTCTTTTATTTTACAGAATTTAGTTTTCTGTGTGGAATTATTTTGGTTAAATAAAATTTTATTTTATTTCCAAATTAATTGAAAAAAATAAAAGTTACTCCCTCCGTCCCAAAATAATAGTCCCTTTTGGGGAATCTAACTTTTTTTGGTAGTACAATTATTGCATTTGAAAAAAGTTGATTTTCCAAAATTATCCTTTTGATAGTACATTTTTTGGGAATATCAATGTCATAATTGTACTTTTTATATTGTTTATTAATTTAAAAGAAGGGTAAAATAGGATATTTATATTATTTTTGTACTTAATTTTTGAAGAGGGACTAATATTTTGGGACAATGAAAAATGGAATAAGGGACTAATATTTTGGGACGGAGGGAGTATATTTTTTATTTCTTTTATTTTACAGAATTTAATTTTCTGTGTAAAATTAATTTGTTTAAATAAAATTTTATTTTATTTTCAAATTAATTGGAAATAAAAGTTACATTCTTGTTACTTTTATTTTTACAGAATTTAATTCTGTGAATTTGGTTTAATTTTCTGTGTAGTGTAAATTCTAATTATAATTTTGTTTTATAAATTAGAATTGATGGCTACTGAAACTAATGCCCAAACAAGTACTACTGTGGTGACTGCAATGACGCCAACCCCCTCTCCTGTTGTAACAATGCCGGTAAATCACGGTGAAAAGCCAGAGAAGTTCTCAGGAACTGACTTTAAAAGATGGCAACAGAAAATATTGTTCTATCTTACAACTCTGAACCTAGCTCGTTTCTTCCGTGAAGATGCTCCTATCCTGAAAGAGGATGAAACCGACCGGCAAGTGGTGGCTGCGGTTGATGCCTGGAAACATGCCGATTTCCTTTGCCGGAATTACGTCTTGAACGGACTTGACAACACATTATACAACGTCTACAGTCCAATCAAGAAGCAAAGGAACTTTGGGAATCGTTGGAGAAAAAGTACAAAACGAATGATGCCGGCTCAAAAAAATTTGTGGTTGGTAGATTCTTGGATTTTGTAATGGTTGATTCAAAAACTGTGATCAGCCAAGCTCAAGATTTCTAACTCATTCTGCATGACATTCACGCAGAAGGCATGTCACTCAGTGAATCCTTCCAAGTTGCAGCCTTAATTGAAAAATTACCAAAGGCTGGAAGGAATTCAAGAACTACCTCAAACACAAGCGCAAAGAAATTTCTATGAACGAATTAATTATGCGTTTGAGAATTGAGGAGGACAACCGCAATTCTGAAAAGCGGGCTGGTAAGCATCCTATGGAGTCTAAGGCAAATGTGGTGGAACATGCTTCAAAAACCAAGAAACGAAAGTCTTCTGGAGAAAGTTCATCACAAGGCTCTAAAGGGGGGGATAATAAAAAGTACAAGTTTAATGGCAAATGTTACATCTGTGACAAAGAGGGACATCGGGCCAAAGATTGCCGTAGCAAAGGCAAAAGCAAAAGAAGAACAAGCAAGAAGCCTGCTCAAGCCCACATGACTGAAGTGGACAATATTTCCAATGGTATAGATGATATCAATCTTTCTGCAGTTGTTTCCGAGGCAAATCTTGTCGGAAATCCTAAAGAATGGTGGGTGGACACTGGTGCTACTCGCCATATTTGTGCCGACAAAAAGATGTTCACATCTTATTCTATAGTGGACAATGGTGAACAACTCTTTATGGACAACTCCTCAACTTCCAAAGTTGAAGGACAAGGAAAGATTGTACTCAAGATGACATCTGGAAAGGAACTCACTTTCAACAATGTGCTGCATGTACCGGACATTCGCAAGAATTTAGTTTCCGGATCTTTGTTGAGTAAGAATGGGTTTAGGCTAGTTTGTACTTACCAAAAACGGGATGTATGTAGGAAAAGGTTACATGTCTGATGGCCTTTTCAAGTTAAATATAATGACCGTTGTACCCTCAGTTATTAATAATAATACATCTTCTTCTTACTTGCTTGAGTCTTCTAATTTATGGCATGGTAGACTAGGACATGTTAATTATGGATCTTTGCGTAGATTAATTAATATGGAATGTTTACCTAAATTTAACATTGATTCAAATCATAAATGTGAAATTTGTGTTGAAGCAAAATTATCTAAAACTCCTTTTCATTCAATTGAAAGAAGTACGGAACCACTTGAATTAATTCATAGTGACATTTGTAATTTTAAATCAATTCAAATTAGAGGTGGGAAAAAATATTTTATCACTTTTATAGATGACTATACTAGATATAGTTATGTTTATTTAATTTGAACCAAGGATAAAGCTTTGGAAACTTTCATTCAATATAAGAATGAAGTTGAAAATCAATTTGGTAAGAAAATCAAGAAACTTAGAAGTGATAGAGGTGGTGAATATGAATCATTTTGGTGAATTTTGTAAAGAACATGGAATAATTCATCAAACCACCGCTCCTTACTCACCTCAGTAAAATGAAATTGCTGAAATGAAAATAGGACTTTAAAGAAATGATAAATGCCATGTTAATCAGTTCTGGATTACCTCAGAACTTGTGGGGGGAAGCAATATTTTCTGCTAATTATATTTTAAATAAAGTACCCGAAAGAAAATAAATCAAACACCTTATGAATTGTGGCATGGAAGAGTACCATCCTACAAATACTTAAAAGTGTGGGGGTGTTTGGCAAAAGTGGCTATTCCTAGTCCTAAAAAGACTAAGATAGGTCCTAAGACCATTGACTGCATTTTCATTGGTTATGCCAAGAATAGTAGTGCATATCGGTTTTTGATTCATAAATCAGAACATTCCGAAATGCATGTAAATAGTATTATTGAGTCTCGGAATGCATCATTCTTTAAACATGTATTTCCAAATTAGACTGGACAAGAGACTAGTAATAATAAGAGATCTTTTGATGCTATTGCTAATAATGATCAAGAACATGATCAAGAGCAAAAGTTAGACCAAAATGAGGAAGAAGAACCTAAGCGTAGTAAACGTGCTAGAACCTCAAAATCTTTTGGTCCAAATTTTCTAACATTTTTGTTAGAAAATGAGCCTTTAACTTTTAAAGAAGCTATGTCCAGTCCTGAAGCTCCTTTATGGAAAGAAGTTGTCAACAGTGAAGTTGAATCCATCTTGCAAAATCACACTTGGGAATTAGTGGACTTGCCACCAGGTTGTAAACCTCTTGGGTACAAGTGGATTTTCAAAAGAAAATTGAAAGCGGATGGATCAATTGAAATACAGACAAGACTTATGGTCAAAGGATTTAGACAAAAAGAAGGTCTTGATTACTTTGACACATACTCACCGGTTACTAGAATAAACATCCATTAGAATGCTAATTGCCATTGCATCTCTATACAATCTAGAAATTCATCAAATGGATGTTAAAACCGCTTTCTTAAATGGTGAGTTAGAGGAAAAAATTTACATGGAACAACCAGAAGGGTTTTCTGTTCCAGGGAAAGAAAAGAAAGTGTGTAAATTGGTTAAATCTTTATATGGTTTAAAACAAGCGCCAAAGCAATGGCATGAGAAATTTGACAAGGTAATGATGTCAAATGGATTTAAAATTAATGAATGTGACAAATGTGTTTATATTAAAAACACGGACAAAGGTTATGTCATTGTATGTCTTTATGTGGATGATATGCTCATCATAGGTAGTAATAATGACATGATTAAAACTACCAAGAAAATGTTGAATAAACATTTTGACATGAAGGACATGGGCATTGCTGATGTAATTCTTGGTATGAAAATTACCAAAACGTCAGAAGGATATGCTTTGTCACAATCTCATTACATTGAGAAAATACTTGACAAATTCAGCAAAGATGATGATCATCTTGCTAGAACACCTGTAGATGTTAATTTGTATCTTTCTAAGAATGTACAGGAAAGTATTTCTCAATTAGAGTATGCCCAAATTATTGGAAGCTTAATGTACTTGATGAACTGCACTCGCCCAGATATAGCTTATGCAGTAAGTAAATTAAGTAGATATACGAGTAATCCGGGAGTAGAACACTGGAAAGCAATTATAAGGGTTCTAAGATATCTCCGATTTACTCGTAACATTGGGCTTATTATACTAGATATCCAGCAGTACTTGAAGGATACTGTGATGCAAATTGGATATCGGATACTAGAGACTCGAAGTCCACCAGTGGGTATGTCTTTACTCTTGGTGGGGCGGCTGTATCTTGGAAATCTTCCAAACAGACTTGTATTGCTAGGTCTACTATGGAATCTGAATTCATAGCTTTAGACAAAGCAGGGGAAGAGGCAGAATGGCTTCGCCACTTCCTTGAAGATATTCCAATATGGCCAAAACCGGTGCCTGCTATATGCATACATTGCGATAGTCAATCAGCTATAGGTAGAGCACAGAGTCATATGTATAACGGTAAGTCACGACACATTCGTCGTCGACATAACACCGTGAGACAACTACTCTCTAATGGAATTATTTCCATAGAATATGTTAAGTCTAAAGACAACATAGCGGATCCACTAACCAAAGGGTTAGCAAGAGAGTTAGTTGAGAATTCATCGAGGGGAATGGGACTTAAGCCTATTAAATAAGAGTTACCACAACGGCAACCCAACCTAGTTGACTGGAGATCCCAAGATCTAGGTTCAAAGGGACAACCGAGTTGTGAATGACTCAGAAGGATCACTGGGGAGTCTAACTCCTACCCATTTCTTTGATGAAATAGTGATGTCTGCAGCGTTTAGGTTAAGTAAAATTTTAATGATTCTTATATCTAGGTAAACCTAGTGGAGTATGGCAGGATACTCTTCATAAGAATCACCTATGTGAGTGTGAACTGGGCCGGTTCTATGAGATTTGTGAAGGGCTACAATTCTTAGAGCACTCATGAAAGACCAGGTTGTTCAGGGCCAAAATGAACACAATAGTGAGAACTAAACTGTGTCTGGGATATACTGTGTGAGTTCTATTGTCTTGGTTTACACAAACGGCTGAACAGTTCAAGACATCATGTTCACTGTTAGCTAGTAAATCCGATAGTGTCTCACAAGGGAAGGTTCAAAGCCAAAAGCTACCTATCCTTTGCAGAATATTTCCAATTTCTGTACTCTCTGTAATTAGATCATGTTGTTGCATTTTCTCTCCGTCAAATTCCATTCATGTGGGGGATTGTTGGAAAAATGGTTTATATAGGCATATTTTTAGCCCAAATTTGAGTGGGCCCCAAACGTTTTTGGGTGGGTCCGAAGAGGTGAAGACGAACGTCAAAACCATTTATGAGTGAATGGGAAGTTGACGTCGTTTTCGGGTCTAACATTAATTTTTTAGATAAAATTCATTTGAATTTTTTCAATAAAAATTATTGTGGGAATTTAATTTAATTCTAAATTCAAATTTTGGTTCCTAAGTGGTTTCCTAAAGTTTGTAATTGTGGGAATTTAATTTAATTCTAAATTCAAATTTTGGTTCCTAAGTGTTTCCTAAAGTTTGTACCTCTTCCTTTATTTATTAAACTATTCAATAGTTTAATATATATATATATATATTAATATATATATATATATATATATATTTGAAATAGTTATTAAATGAA
The DNA here is from genome assembly GCA_030407325.1 of Camellia japonica. Classification (NCBI taxonomy): domain Eukaryota; kingdom Viridiplantae; phylum Streptophyta; class Magnoliopsida; order Ericales; family Theaceae; genus Camellia; species Camellia japonica. Next base: position 15,748,231 of record JAPPVO010000019.1, on the reverse strand, counting down.
GTTCCAAACAGTTATTGTGTTTGACCAACGGATCACTTTTCATTATTTGAAAAATATGTTCAAAAGTTGCAACGGTCAAAATCAATGTTTGAATAAGTGGTGCACTTGTCCTTTTCAAACAATACATGTTCGGGTAAGTTTTAAAGGTTACCAAGTGGGCTATATATACATACCTATTTCCAGTAGTCTTTGGGTCGGGAAAAAACAGTCGGAAAATTCAATCTGTTATTTTGTCTCATTGCTATCCAATTTTTCTCTAGTGCATTTATTTTTCATATTTAGTTTTAGAATAAATTAAAGAGAGTATAGATCACAGGTTTGATTCGCCGAACAAATTTGTTTGAAGTGCTTCTACAGATTTGTGAAGATCATTGTATCCTGGGAGATAGACGCCACTCAACTATAAGCACCGTAGCGGGGTGAATCTGTCTTAAGGACAGAGTGTCACACACTCGATTTGGTCTTAATTTTAATTCGGTTCGATAAATAAATCTGGTATGTTATTTATTTATTTTGTTTGTATTTATTTCAAGTTATTTTATTTACACAAAAGATTGTTCCAACATGATCAACTGAACTATTTGAGTTGATAATCATGAATTTAAATTGAAAAGGTAACAAAAATTGCTTTTGACCGGTTTAAATTCTTGCACAAAATTGAAAAAAATAATAAAAAAATAAAAGGGTAAATTTACACTCACTTCTTTTCAAATTTATAAAAAATACAGTTAGTCTCATATTTTTTTCACAACTTGTTAATCTATTTTTTTTGTATGTGTGCAGATGATAGATAGACACTGGAATATATAGTGCACATATATATAGAGAGAGTATAAAAATTTCCAATGTCAAGAGGAATGTGATGACATGTTCTCTCTTCTATGTTTGCATCTTTATCCAAGAACTCTTTGGTTGAAGAAGTTCTATTATTATAAGACGGATGAAAATATTATATTTTTATTCATAAAACTAATGAATTACAGATGAAAACGAGCCTAACTGTTATGTAAATTAACATTTTAAATGAGATTAGTGTAATTATGTCAAAAGTGAAACTAATTATATTTTTTTCAAATTTCAAGGGGAGGTGAGTGTAATTTACTATAAAAAAAAGAAAATAAAAAAGTATGGGTATAAACAAGAACAGAACAAGCATGAGGGGTATGGCTGCAAAAATTCCATATTGAGAATTGCGCTCGCCCCAACATATTAGGGTTTCCACAACCCAACTACGCACACAGACATTTCTTCCTCTTCCAATTGCATCTCTGTTCTGTTGCTTCTTCTCCAACACAGTTGTTCACTCCATCATCCTTATCGTAAGCTCACTCTCACACTACTTTGATTCAATTTCTCTTTCTCTCTCTGTATTTCTATGAACTCCCAGTTTTGGGGCTTTCGTATTTGTTCTTTGTTTGAATTTTGCTTTCTCTTTTTTCCTGATTTTGTTGTCCTTGAAATCTTTGTTTCTGGTGTTTACATGTATGTTAGTTTGTGTTTAGAGTGTTCGATTTTGAGTTGTGTAATATAGAAATAAATTGATAATTGAATGAAACCAAAAATCTATTCTTTAGCATTTTATTGTCTTCGTTATTGTCGTTGAGATTGATGATCAGTTCTCTTTTAGCATCCGAAGTTGTTATTAAGGTTGTTACTATTTGGGTTTATTGCAGAATTAAAATTAAAATTCTTTTGATTGAAAAGTTCTCAACTTTCCTTTGTGGTATTTTGGTTCTTTTATATGCCCAATGTGGTTGGGTTCTCGTTTAGTTCCCTAATATTCAGTTTCCCTTGACTTATTTTTTTGGTTTGTTATTCTATATATATGAAGAAGAAGGGTGACCATTGGTTCAATGAGAAACCTTGGCCTAATAATAGTCTTGTGGTTATGGGTTCAAGTCTCGGGGCATTCACTTTGTGCACTATGCCGAAGCTTTTCTCCTCCCAATACACGTTAATGTGTACTAATTGGGTGTTTCTATATATATGAACATTTATATTATTTGATAAGTTATTCTATATATATGTGTATATATATATTCTAATTTAATGGGATATGAAAAGAAACAAGTAGTCTTTGTTGTCTCAGTGGCTAAGGATAGTATTACAGAGTCATTTCACGCATGTTTGTGTTGGGTCCATGTTGCTTTGTAATGGAATTTGTGCTAGCGAAATTTGTGTCTAAACTTGTTTTGTCTTCTTTTGTAGCCAGCGTATCTGCCGGAGAGTTTTAAACAAGGTTTTTTGATACCTAGAAACTAATCAGCTTTTTGGAAGATTTCGTATCTTGTTTGCTGGCGAGGTTCACAAGTAATAGTTTACTGCATTGGAACGAGGAGGTGTCTATTTGAGGTTGTGTTGTCTTTGTCGTAATATAAGAGTTTCTGTTATGTCAAGAATGTTATGAATTATGGGTCAATTGAGGGTCAAGAAGTCAGTTAGGTAGTTGGTTGAGAGATTAGTTAGTCAGTTAGAGGAAGTCAGTTGTGAATTAGTTAGTTAGCTAGAGGTGTGAGGTAAAGAAATAGTTATAAATAATTGGGGAACTCTCGTATGAGGGATAGGTAATTTTATGAGAATAATACACAGAATTGTTACTTTATTTCTTTATGTTTCTGTTTCTTCTTCCCTAGCTATTACATTGGTATCAGAGCACCCAGGTTCTTGGCCTGTTCATCCTTTGCAACCACTATGGCCAACGGAACTAGAGTAGCCCAGGAAGCTAAAAAAATTGAGGAGACATTGCGCTCATTAAAGGAGGGTAATAAGAGAAATACGAAGGAAATTGGGGAAATCAGGAGTTCTCTCAAAGATTTGGGGGATATCAAGGAATTGATTGCTGCCATGAGTATGAAGTATGGTCAAATGGCAGGACACATCTATGGGAAACAACATGTAGATCAGAGTGACAATTCTAGAATGCTCCGCCAAGAATAGTCAGGGGTTTCTCCAGTAAGAGTTCAGGCTCGCGGGGATTTTCAAGCTCATGGGGATTTGCCCATCAAGTCAGATTACCAATCTCATCAACGATTTGCGAAGATTGAATTTCCTCGCTTTTATGGTGATAATGTAAACGGTTGGCTTTATAAATGTGAAAGATTTTTTGAGTATAATGTTGTTGACAATCTTGATAAAGTGAAATTGGCATCTCTTCATTTGGAGGACTCGTCCCTATAGTGGTTTCAATGGTTTCAAAGATGCCATCATCATATTACTTGGGATTTGTTTACATAAGGACTTCTATCAAGATTTGGCCCAAATTCATATAAAGATGCAATGGGTAACCGAACCAAATTGAAACAAACCACTACTATGAGAGCTTACCAACAATAGTTTGAGATTTTGGCGAATAAAACTCAAAACCTCCCTAAAACTTTCTTTATTAGTTGTTTCATAAGTGGTCTTAAGGATAAAATTCAACCAGGGGTGTTAATGTTTAAACCAACCTCTATCACTCAGGCTATTGGGTTGGCAAAACTTCAAGAAACAAGTATTGAAGCCATTACCAAGAAGACTAGGTTGGGAACCAAATCAGAAGGCATCCCTCCTTTTTCTTTAAACAGGTCACAAGTGGGTAATGGGGGATATGTTCGAAAAGAGTTATCTAAGGAATTGGAGGAAAAGAAGGCCAAAGGGTTATGTTTTAAGTGCAATGAAAGGTATACAAAAGGGCATGTGTGTAAAAAAAAGCAATGGAAAGAGAAGAATATGGAGAGGAAGATGATCAACTACCAATTCTTGAAGAAGATAAAATGGAAGATGAGGAACAATTATCTGGGGAGGAACTGCAAATTTCTTTGAATGCTTTAATTGTTACAATCTCTTATAGAACAATGAGGGTTAGAGTTAATGTTAAAAAACACCCCATCATCATCTTGATTGATTCAGGGAGTACACATAATTTTCTAAGTCCAGCAGTGGCCAAAAGAGCTAATATCGAGACTGAAAATATTGATTCCTTACCAGTATCAATTGTTGATGGGACAAGAATGTTGAGTATAGCCATGTGCAAAAAATTTCAGTAGGAAATGCAAGGCACAACTTTTCAGGTTGACATGAGGGTCCTGCAACTAAAAGGGTGTGATATGATTTTGGGTATCCAATGGTTGGCAACTCTAGGTCCAGTTAAGTGGGATTTTAAGCATCTTAGTATGGAGTTTCATCTCAATGGCAGAAAACATGTTTTAAGAGGGGAAAAGAGTGAGGAATTGAAGGTTTTGAGCCCAGAAAAGATGCAGAAGTTGTTGTACAAACAGCCACAAGGAGCCATAGCCCAACTCTATTTGTTACAGGCTGATTGTCATGTGAGGGAAGAGGAGACTCCACCAGATTTGGTTGCTTTGCTTTCTGACTTTGCAGGTGTATTTCAAGAACCAAAGAACTTACCACCTCCTAGATCTCATGACCATTGCATCCCTCTTAAACTAGGGACTGAACCTACAAATGTGAGACTTTATAGGTATCCTTACTTTCAAAAAACTAAGATTGAGAAACAAGTAAAAGATATGCTTACCTCTGGTATAATAAGGCCTAGTGTCAGTCCACATTCTTCACCAGTACTATTGGTTAAGAAAAAAGATGGCACTTGGAGAATGTGTGTGGATTATAGAGCTCTTAATAATCCTACTGTCAAAGATAAGTTTCCTATTCCAATAATTGATGAACTTCTGGATGAATTATGTGGGACACAGTATTTTTCTAAATTGGATCTCAGGTTGGGCTATCACCAAATTAGGGTTCATTCCTCTGACATTGACAAAATAGCTTTTAGAACCCATGATGTGCACTATGAATTTTTAGTGATGCCCTTTGGACTCACTAATTCCCCTTCTACCTTTCAGAGTCTCATGAATGAAGTCTTTAGACCTTTCTTAAGGAAATTTATTCTGGTATTTTTTCATGATATCCTGGTATATAGTGGGTCTTGGGGAGACCATTTGCAGCTCACTTTACAGTTGCTTAGGCAACATCATTTGTTTGCAAAAAAGACCAAATATGTTTTTGGGAAGGCTGAGGTGGAGTATTTGGGACATTTAGTTTTAGCTAAGGGTGTTTCTGCAAAACTAACAAAGTTACAAGCTATCAAATCTTGGCCAATCCCTTCTACTATCAAGGAATTGAGGGTTTTTTTGGGTCTCACTGGTTGTTATAGAAGATTTATCCAGCATTGTTGTCGAATTTGCTCTCCACTTCATTGTTTGCTCAAGAAAGATTCCTTTGTATGGTCCCCTGCAACTACAACAGCTTTTCTTCAACTCAAAGCTGATTATAGTAAGGCCTTTGTTTTTGAATCAGATGCCTCTAGCACAGGCCTTGGGGCTGTGCTTATGCAAGATGGGCATTCCATTGCCTATTAGAGTAAGGGCATTTCAGCAAGAGACCAAGCTCTATCTACTTATAAAAAGGAATTAATGGCAGTAGTGCTGACAATCCTTAAATGGAGGCATTACCTTCTAGGTAGGCACTTCCTTATTAGGACTGACCACTAAAGTCTATGTTACCCAAAAGACAACCTAAGAGGAGGGGTGAATTAGGTTTTTACAAATAAAAATTAATAATACCCTAATAAAAATTATGACTAGCACAATAAATAAATATAGTTAATGAAATAAAAATAATTAAAACAAGTATTATAACAACTATGTCAGTTAATGATTTTAGCACAGTGAAAATGTGAAATATAGTTACAGCAATTTAAATAAAATAAAGAGATAAAGGAGAGAGAGGCAAACAAATTTATAGTGGTTCGGCTTCAACTCGACGTACGTCCACTCTTCAAGCTTCACTTGAGATTTTCCACTATGCTCTAGCTTCACGGGGGTGCTAGCAACCTCTTTACAAATGGAGCAATCATCCACGGATTTTACATAGACTTTCTAAGTCAAGAACACTGAGTGTACTACACTCTTACAAGGTTGAAAAGAATGTGTTTTTGCTTTCACAGAAAGCTACAAGAATTATATCTCAAAGATAGATATATAAATGAAACTCTGGATTTTCTCTAAACCTCACACAGGAAAGATGGGCTTAAAACTATAAGACTTAATGTATAATTTCTGAGAGAGGATGTAAACAAAAATTAAATAACACTTTTCAGAGAATTTTTCAGAGGATAGATGTGAGTGATTATAGATCAAAGAATATTTTCTGATTTTTTTCGTAACTTGTTTACATTAGAGGCTTTGGTATATATAATGAAACTTATAGCCGTTTATAGCCGTTGTATTGATTTGAATTTATAGCCATTATACTTCCATCATTACAAATTTGAATATCTTCCACTTGAACCTTTTGGCCTTTTGAACCTTTATAGCCGTTAATAGCCATTGTACTTCCATCATTACTAATTTGAATATCTTCCACTTGAACCTTTTGAACCTTTTGGCCTGCTGCTATGCTGGGCTGTTTGAACCTTTGTTTTGGGCTATTTGAACTCCTGATTTAATCAAATATTAAATACATTCTAACAACATTTAGGATAAAGGTTTAGGTGAGAAATAATGGGACAAAATAAATTTTGATTTTATTTTTCTCTTTCAAATAAATTTAAATAATATTAAATAAATCATCAAAATAAATTTTAGATTCTATTTTTCTCTTTCAAATAAATTAAAACATAATTAAATAAATCATCAAAATAAATAAGTCTTACAGTCTAAAATACCTTTTGGAGCAGAGAGTGGGAACTCCTTTCCAGCAAAAATGGGTGACCAAGCTGTTGGGTTTTGACTACACTATACATACAAATGTGGGAAAAATAATCAAGTTGTTGATGCTTTGTCTAGGAAAGAAGAGTTGACCAATACTGCTAACTCAATAGCTATGATTCATGCTTTATCTTATGTCTCTACCAATTGTTGGCTAAAGTAGAGCTTAGTTGGAGTGAAGATGCTGACATTCAACAGTTGATACTGGACCTGCAACAAGGTCAAGCTCAAGCTCATGCTGGTTATGCTTGGGACCATGATATTTTAACCTACCATAGCAGGTTGGTAGTTGGGAACTCAGCCCTCAGGATGCAACTCATTCAGGACTTCAATTCTTTACCTTTGGGAGGACACTTGGGGATAATCAAGACCACAAAAAGATTGCATAGGAATTTTTATTGAAAGGGCCTGTAATAGGATGTGGCTCATTTTATTTCTGAATGTGATACATGTCAGAGGTACAAAAGTGAAAATGTCAAGTATCCAGGCCTATTGCAGCCCCTTCCCATTCCTAATAGGGTATGGTCTGACATTTCCATGGATCTCATTGAAGGTTTACCAAATTCTCAAGGCAAGACTGTGATCTTTGTAGTAGTAGATAGATTGTCAAAATATGGACATTTCATGGCTTTATCACATCCCTATACGGCTAAAGATATAGCCAAAGTATTCTTTGATCAAGTGTTTAAGCTACATGTCTTCCTTCTATCATTGTTTCAAATAGAGATGCTATGTTTACTAGCCATTTTTGGCATGAACTTTTCACTTTACAGGGTTGTAGGTTGTGCTTTAGCACTACTTATCACCCTCAAACAGATGGTCAAACTGAAATTTTGAACAAATGCTTTGAGAACTACCTCAGGTGTATATCTAGAGACTATCCTAGGCAGTGGGCTAAGTGGCTCTCTTTAGCTGAGTGGTGGTATAATACCACCTATCATGCTGCCACTAAAACTACTCCTTACTTTGCAGTCTATGGACAAAAAGCTCCTGACCATACTTTTTGCCTTTCCACACCTTCTTCAATAGCAATTGTGGATAATTGGGTAAAAGAGAGGGCTGTTATTATCAAGACCTTAAGGGTGACTCAGGCACAACAAAGGATGAAACATTATGCTGATAAGGGAAGATCTAAAAGGGAATTTGAAATTGGAGACTGGGTGTTCCTCAAGTTACAACTTTATAAATAGACTACAGTGGCTTTGCAGAGGAATATGAAGCTATCTCTAAGGTTTTATGGGCCATATCAGGTCTTGGAAAGGGTTGGTTCAGTAGCTTATAAGCTGCAATTACCAACAACTACTAAAATTCACCATGTTTTTCATGTCTCACTACTTAAAAAGAAAATTGGGACTAATATGTTAGCTCACACTACCTCTCCCCCAGTGGGTCTTGAGGGAACTTTGCAACTGAAACCTATGGCTGTCTTGGATAGGAGGATGGTTAAGTGTGGTAATAAGGCTGTGGTTCAGTGGTTAGTTTAATGGGCGAATTCTTTTCCAGAGGATGCTACATGGGTTAACCATTCTACGATAGAAGCAAAGTATCCCCAATTTCAGCCTTGAGGCCAAGGCTATTTCTCAAGCAGCAGGGAATGTTATGTCAAGAATGTTATGAATTGTGGGTCAGTTGAGGGTCAAGAAGTCAGTTAGGTAGTTGGTTGAGAGATTAGTTAGTCAGTTAGAGGAAGTTAGTTGTGAATTAGTTAGTTAGTTAGAGGTGTGAGGTAAAGAAGTAGTTATAAATAATTGGGGAACTCCCATATGAGGGATAGGTAATTTTCTGAGAATAATACACAGAATTATTACTTTCTTTCTCTATGTTTCTGTTTCTTCTTCTTCTTCTTCCCTAGCTATTACAGTTTCATCATTAGTGGGGCATTATCTAGAATTCAAAAATGATGAAGCTTGTTTTTATTGATTAAAAAATTCTTGCTTAGGTGGTATATGTGGTGAATTTAATTAGTGATGTGGTGTAAGCAGATGTTATGAACCAGAATGTTGTTGTTTAAGAGAACCAAGTGATTATTTGGTTGGCTGTCGACAAGCTGCGGGAAGTTTGTAGAAGCAAGCGGAATAAGTTTTGGTGAGTTTTACAAAACATAGATAAGACGGGGTCCTTTTGTTGTGTGGCTGCAAGGCCACATAGGTCTAATGCCGCCAGCAGGGAGTGGTCCATATGGGTCCAAATGAGCCCTACTGGCGAACTAATACAAGCTTCTCACCTCCGCCATCGAGATGGGATTTCCGGGTCCAACCTGAAAGGCTATCATTTGGTTCTCATGATGGTATTCAATTGTACGGTTCTTCTACATCTTCAAACAACAGAGGAAGTAGGAGCTGGGTGAGAGGAAACCATGTTTCCAATCATCAATATTCAACATTTGATGGTGTTAGGCCATACTTTAGTACTCCATCTGAGATCTCTCCAGCTCGGCAGTGGACGCCTCCAACAATACAAGAAATCAGAGTGGATGATTATGGAACTTCATCAAGGAGAGGTAACATGAATCAGCTATCCATCACTTTTAACATCTATAATATCGGGACAGTCATGATGTTGTTCTCACTGGAAGTTGTTTTATAATTATCTTATTGTTTCTGAGTGTGACGTTATGTGGAAATTTAAACTGCTTTAAGGGGTATTTTTAATTTCAAATTGTTCTTGGTCTTAAAAATTATGTGCATTATTTTGACCCTTCTTGATTGCATTTGTTGTTAACTACTTGTATCATGTGTTTATGCTTTGTGTTATATTAAAATAGTTTGTTGGTTCCTTACTATATCTTTTTTTTTTTTTTTTTGTGGTAAATTACACTAACAGTCCCTATAGTTTGAGACTTGTGTCACTTTGGTCTCTGACTTTTCAATTATAACACATTTGACCTTGAATTTTGAATCTTGTTTCAAATAAAGACAATTGAAGATATCATTGCTTAATTTCAAGAGCAAAATTGTCAATTTGACAAAATATAAACTAATTTGACAAAAATAAATGTCAAAAAATATTTTTGAAGTTTTAAAAATTATTTTTACCCACTAAAGATAAAATTATGTAAAATTGATAAATCTTTTAAACATTTATTTATTTATTTATTTTTACCAAATTAATTTTTATGATGTGTTTGGATGATGATCATGTAATAGATAGTTGTTTTTATTTTCATTAAATTAATTTCTATTTTTCCAAAAGACAAATGTGACGATAATTGACCAATCCATTAAATTAAAAAATCCAAAACTAAAAACATTTTATATATTAAATATATCGATTACACATTAAAATCTTACCAATCATCCATTACATGATCATCATCCAAATACATAATAAAAATTAATTTGGTAAAATAAGTAAATAAATGTCTAAAAGATTTATCAATTTTACATAATTTTATCTTTGGTGTTTTGAAAAAAATTTTAAAATTTAAAATATTTTTTGACATTTATTTTTCTCAAATTAGTTTATATTTTATTAAATTGACGATTTTGCCCTTAAAATTAAGCAATAGGATCTTCAATTGTCCTTATTTGGAACAAGATTCAAAATGCAGAGTCAAATGTGTTACAATTGAAAAGTCAATGACCAAAGTAATACGGGTCTCAAACTATAGGGACTGTTAGTGTAATTTGCCCTTCTTTTTTTTCCTTTACTTTAAATTTTTTTTTCTAAATAGGTTAAACTGAATTACGAATTGAATTGATTAAATGTATGCGTCTGCATATGTTGTGTGCATATGTGTCTCTTTCCAAACGAGTTTGTTTTTACTATTTTCTTAAAATCTCTTTTGCCAGATAAGATAATAAGATGCAACGATGTAATGATTTATCTGCTAACTTTTTGTTCATTGGAATCACATCAGATCAGAAATCCATCAATCATTTTTTTTTTTTTTTTGATCGGCAAAGAAATTTTTTTATTGATGTAAGAGCAAAGTACAAGCTACAAAAACAAGAAACATCAATAAAGAGAAACAAGTACAAAAGTATCACGATGAGCTAAATCATCCCAATTACGTTGGCACTAAGAAGCCCATCCTATCATTGGCTAGCATCCTCAAAGTTGGTGAGCAACCAACCAAAGAGACAGGATAAACTCAAACTCAAAAACAGGCAAACACCAGCATTGCAAATTTCACACTAAAGAACAAAAACAGTACAAAAAAACAACAGCATTGCATATCAACCATAGTTCTAAATATACGTACCGGCCGATTCGTATCGGAAAATCATAGCACCGATTCAGATATGGACCGATATAGTGGTGAGAATGAAATTCGCAGCCGTAGCGTGTCCGAGTCCCGGTATGTAGCGGCTTGAATCCAATATATTGGGCGATACGGTACGATACGAGTTGGTTATCGCCGGTACGGACGAAAATCAACGTAGAGAACTGCTCGTGGCTTCGATGTTGTTTCTGGTTTTGCATTGCTGGTCTTCGTTAAAATGGGAGTGCAACTATGAGGTTCACGAGGAGGTCGTGATGTCCTTTGACAGCTTCCAGCGTGTTTCAGAATGGTTTTCTGGGTCGTGCGCTGTAACGCCCCAAATTTCTAGCCCAAATGATAATACAACAATCATGACTCTTTCAAGGAAAATCGAACATAAATCTCCAAACTTACATTACATGATACAATAGTTCTTCATGCAACAATACATTAATCCAACAACAAGTAAATAAACAAATAAATACTGTAACAAGCCCGCGGGGGACCTCGCTACAGCTCGGACTCGATTTTTGTCACGGTTCTTAATCTGAACCAAAGAGTCCAAATTCGGCAAATCGTTTTGAGAAAAACAGATTTTTAGAAAAGAAGTGCCAAACATGGACTGCTTTGCCAGATACAGAGTCGCCACCTAAATATTTTATTTTTGGGAAATTTAGGAAACCCTGACTCGTTTGCCTAAGGCCACGTGTCCGTCATCACCAAAGTTGCCTCGGCTCGGGAACTTGGGTACGATTGGGGAAGGTCGCTTCATGAGCACCCCCGCTCGCCCGATCAAAGATCGGCCTCTACTAACCATGATATTTAGTTTTGAAAACATTGTGTGCTCTCATTCCGGTTATTAGCTTAGTTTTACTATGTGATGCGCACAGCATACAAGTATAGACCGGGTCGCCTGAATTGGAACAAAACATTTCATGTTTGTTTTTTAAAATGGTTTGATGGTGCTACTCGCAAGTAAGCTAAGACGTGGATTTGCCACCCTCGGGTGGGCTTAGAAAACATGATTTTGCCACTATTTAGTGGGCTTAAAACTCACAGTCGATGATTTGTTCCAAGCCAAACAACCCAACCTTCACCCACAGGCATTCAGGCAGATATATCATATAAGCAAATGGCCTCATGGTAAGCATGCTATTCATGGCAACACTCACACGCATCCAAGGATGCTAAAGCATAAAAACTCACCGAGTACTCCAAGTCAAAACAGAAGCTCATTAGAAATCCATGCATGATCCTAGATATACAGAAATGCCTAATGCAACACATGCAAAAATGCAACTATAGCAGGCTCGGCTATTCTAAACATGGCATATGAGATGCAACAGCTATCAAGTATTCAACTCGGAATTGAAATACAGATGCAGTTAGTATGATGCGCCGAGCCCGGTGCATGCAAGACAGATGAATGGATGCAACATGCTATCATACTGTATGCTAATTGAAACATGCCCTAATCTAACCATCATAAGCAGGTAAATAAAAGGGAAGAAAGACGTGGGGTTGGAAGACATACATCACACTCACGCACACTTATTACAATTATGCCCTCGCACAGAGGGTCCGAATAAATATACAGTCCCGAATAAAGAATATTACAGTCCAAATAATACAGTCCAAAATGTGTACAAATTCCTAATTATTTACAAATTAACTAAGAAAATAATAAACTGGCATGCAAGCCAGGAACTGCCTTGATTCTGATGAATGATGTATGTTTAGGCTGCTTTGCACGGAAATCCACTGGGATGCCCCAATTAGCCTCTGTTTTGCATAATTTTTGGAAAGCGCGCCAAGCCTGGAAGACTGCTGATTCTTGATTTTGCTGTAACAGAGAGCAGGAAAGGGGCATAGCAATGTATTTCACAAATGTATGCATGCCTCGATCCTCGTGCCACCAATCACGCATCTCAATGCATGATGGCCAAGGAGTCGATTTGCACAATTCAATATGGAATGAATGCACATGAAAACAAAACAAAACCTAACTCCATCATGGATGATCCGAAGTGTCGGTGACTAGGGAATTGAGACACGTTCCGTCACTCGGAGGTACGGAACGTACCTCGTTTCCCATGCTCGGCTAACTCCTATCCCGAACACAATGCAATATGCATGACATGCATGAAATGCAACTAAGATACATCCTAACATGCAACATGCTATGAAATGGCATACACGATGCACGAGGTAACATGGCATGCACAATGCACTAACATACAACCTAGCATACACAATGCTATGGAATGAAATGGCATACGCAATGCATAATGGACTTACACTAACATGAGTGGACCTCAGCCACACTCACACAAGAGGCCATTAGATAAAAATGAGACAACTCGAGATGCGTGCACGCGTGCACGCAAACCGAGGACCGAACTTACGGCACGGAATGCCACTCTAACGACATAGCAAAACATGGAATATGGCATACTATCATACAAATTTCAGAGGCAAAATGAGATTAAAACAGCCCCGAAACATGGTAAAATGGTACCCGATGCATGGAACGAGTCCCGAAACATGAATTTTGGCGCATGAAATGGCCTATAGCTATGCAATGCATGCAATATTTGAACATGAAGTGTAAAGACAGAAGCAAGGAAGCCCAAAAAGCATGTTTACAGTTTTAATCAAGGCCAAACAGTGAGCACAAATGGGGCTAAGCTAGCATACAAAAATGGCCCCGAAGCAAGATATTGAAGCAACTCACAGATGTTGGCCCTAAACAAGTGAGATCCCTTCTACAATTTTGAAGAGGGGCCCAAAATATGATGTTTTACAGTTTATAACAAACCCCAAAACAGATACAGTATGCTCAAAATGCTATGCAAAATAAGGGCCAAAATGGAGATAAAGAAGAAACTGATACATGCTGGTCCTAAACAGTAAGGGCCCTTCAACAATGTTGAAGAGGGGCCCAAAATATGACTTTTTATAGTTAATGGCCGAGCCCAAAACAGTGTACAACTATGCTCAAAATGCAATGCAAGATATGGCCTAAAAGAGAGGCTACAACACAAAGTATACAAATGATGCTCCAAACAGCAATAGACCCTTAATGAAACATGTAGAGGGGTCAAAACAGGGCCATTTTTAGTTCAGACCAAAGTCCAAAAACAGAAGCTCAAAGGGCTAATGAATCATGCAAAAATGGGGCTAAAACATGGATATCAAAGTAAGTAGCACATGGAGGACTCAAACAGTGATGATCCCTTCAACAATGTTGAAGAAAGGCTCAAAATAAGCTACTTAACAGTTTACAACATTCCTCAAAACAGTTTACATATAGGCCAAAAACAACATGCAAGGAAATGGCCTACAAGAGGGACAATGAAGTAAGTACCAAATGGGGGCCTCAAACAGTGAGAGGCCCTTAATGAAAGATGGAATAGAGCTCAAAAAAATGCCACTTTCAGTTATGGCCGGAGCTCAAAAGTATAAGCAAGAAGGGCTAAGAAATAGTGTAAAAAATGAGCTCAAAAGAGGGAAATGGTAACTCACCCTTGTAGACCAATCTTTAGCAACTACTTGGAGCAAGTTTAGGTGCTCCTCAGCTCTGGAAGACAGCTCCAAGTGGCTGGAATAGAGGTGGTGGGGTGATGCTAGGTGGTGGTGAGAAATGGTGTAGGAACTTGGATGTTTTGATGGTTGAAGTGTAAAGAGGAGAGAGGCAATGCAAGAGGCTCAAAGGGGTTTTTTCAACCCCAAACCAGACCTGGAGGCTGGTTTATATAGGCAAGAGAGGGGAGAAAGAGGGGGGAAAAAGGGGGGGGAAAAACAAGCCAAGTTCCCCCCAAAAGTTGCCCCCCGGATACAGAATCTGGGGGGAAAATGACGGCAAAATTGGAAGGAACAGGACCCAAGGAACATGGCCGACCAGTTTGCGAGGGTTTGGTGGCCGGCTCTCCCTATGGCCGGCCGGCCAAGGGTCAAACAGGTCAAGTGGAATTGTTGGCCGGCCACCACATATTGGTGGCCTCCCATGTGTACTCAACACAGCCCTGTGGTTGAAAATTGGCAACTGTGAACCAGGAGAGAGAACAACCCACTTTTCAAAGGGGTTCAAAAGGGTCAAATGGAATTACTGGCCGGCCAAAACATATTGGTGGCCTCCCAGATGTGTACATCACAAATATGGGGGTTAGGGTTGAGGAAAGTGGCCCTAGGGTGGTCAACGTTGGCTTTGAAGTGAGAAAAAACGGGCGTCGGAGGGCGATAATGAATATAACTGGTTTGCCGAAAAATTACTGGCCTCCCACCCTTCTACGACCTTCCTGGTGATGAAACAGAGGTCCCTGCCAAAAATGAACAAAAACGATGCAAAATGAAGGTTCGGGGGCCGAAACGCGCAGTCTGAGGCCCCGAAAACCGACTGTTAGGCACCGGGAGTGGTGTTCGACCACGAAGTTAGTCTCTCGGACCACAGTGTCCCTTAGAAGGGAGGAAATAAGATGTATGCCAAAAATCGGGGCAAACGGAGGTGGTTAGGCGGTCCCGAACCGAGGCACTCGGCCTGACGGCTCCGAAAACCGGGAACCGGGCCTTGAAATGGGCAAAATGGCCTACGACCACGAAATGTAGCCCACGGCCACTGAGAGATGATCTATGAGACCTCTCCCTCCCTTCGGGAAGAGAAAACAGAGAAAACCGAGTCTGGTTCGCAAACCGAGGCAAGGCACAGAAAAGCCCGAAAGTCCGGAGGCAGGGCTCACGGCCGAGACTCTGATACCTCTGGTCGAGCACGATATGCAACATCACCGAGCGCTCAATCGATGACGTCTGAGTCTTAAGGTCGGTCAAAATGGGGTGTCTACAGTTGCCCCTCTTTGACAGAACTCGAAAGTCATAAGAATGACAGGAGTGAATGTCAAGCCCAGAGACGACCCATTTTGACAAGCCGAAGACTCAGACAAACAGGTGAGACAAACAAAGATGTGCCCGCAGGCGCGCCCGCAGGCAGGGGGGGGCAAAATGCAACTGGCAATGCAAGACGCCGAAGGTGACTCAATGATCATGCAAATGCAGCAAGCTGTAATGAAGCACATATTCACAATAGATGCAACAGTTTTAAGCAAGAATGCAAAGCAACAACTACATTTCATGCAGTTAAGAATGCGGAAAATTTATTCAATTCTCGCCACGTCTCACACGGAGAAGATACAATACCTGCGCGGTTCGTCTGGTCGCACCAGCCTCAAATGAACCGTACATACAATATCGTGCCTCAAGGTGCTGGGGATTTCGCCTCTTCTTGGTTGAACCACAGGTGCTACTTTTCTCCCTGACTATGGTTGCAGCTTTCCCTATTCTCCAACAGGGTGACAGACTAGGTTGGATGAGTATCCAAAATTGAGGCGCATACAGATGCTATCTCAATCTATGGGGCTGCCATACAGATTTCAAGCCGAGGATATACCCCTGGGTATTTAAACCAGACTTTAGTCTCGGAAATCCCGAACCTTTGCGCTCTAGGCATGAGCCATTCGAACTCTAGTTTCCACCGTCTCAATTGGTCTCCTAGGAACTCACCGCAAACACAGGCAGGTGGCTATACCAGACCACCGGAAGTCATTCAGGTACGACAAACACCAAAGGAATTGCACCTTTAGAGGATTTAAGGTCTCCTAGACCAGGTGAGTGCACAAGACAGTGCGAGCTAAAGGTGCACAAAACAGTGCGATACAGATGAGGTGCGCAAGATAGCGCGATACAATGCACTAACAAGTAAGGTGCACAAAATAGTGCAATGCGCAAAATAGCGCGAGTGAAATGTAATGCACTAACAAGTGCAGGTGGGACGCGCAAGATAGCGCAAATGATACAATGCACAAAATAGTGCGATGCGCTAAACAGCGCGATTGATTTGAAATGCACAAGATAGTACGATGTGATATGCAAAGCACAGGACAGTGCGTTTGAGGTGCGCAAAATAGCGCGATGAATGCAATGCACAAGACAGTGCGATGGAGGTGCACAAAATAGCGCGAATGATAAACTGCACAAAACAGTGCGATTGTGGTGCGCAAAATAGCGCGAGTGATAAACTGCACAAAACAGTGCGATTGAGGTGCGCAAAATAGCGCGAGTGATAAACTACACAAAGCAGTGTGATGCGCAAAATAGCGCGAATGTAAACTACACAAAACAGTGTGATTGAGGTGCGCAAAATAGCGAATGATAAATTGCACAACACAGTGCGATGCGCAAAATAGCGCGAATGTAAACTACACAAAATAGTGTGATAGAGGTGCGCAAAATAGCGCGAATGATAAACTGCACAAAACAGTGCGATACGCTAAACAGCGCGAGTGATTAGAAATGCACAAAACAGTGCGAGTGATTTGAAATGCACAAGACAATGCGATACGCTAAACAGCGCGATACGCTAAACAGCGCGAGTGTTCTGAAATGCACAAGACAGTGCGAGTGAGATACAAAGTGTAAATGCACAAGACAGTGCGATTGAACGCATCTCCTATGCAAGTATGGGGGCATTTTCTATGCAACAGATACGAGCACTTTCTATGCAAGTATGGAGGTACATTCTATGCAATATTGAAAGCAAGCATATTCTATGCATGAATCATAATGATGCGCGGCACGCATGCAACAACAGTGTGTATGAAAGCTCACATTCTATGCAATAGAAGAGCATCAAATATGTACTCTGGTGCCTCTAATTTGCTTTTTAGAGGACTTCACAACATACTCAGCTCAAAAGGGCACACCCTATTCAAATTGGCGAGAGATAACATCTGCATGTGAAACCCTCTGGTGCTACTTGGACTGCCATTCTGACTTGAAGCAGGCTTACACTTGGGGTCGAGACACACTCATACTCCAGAGAAATGGCGAGGCCTGAGAAGGTGCACCTGGAATGCAGTCTCGGATTTTGCTAAAGTTGAGACATGCTAAGATGCTCCAAATTTTCCCTCTTTTCTTTTGCTTTGCAGTCCGGAACCTAAATAGCTTCAGATAGGTCCTTGCTTTACTATTCTGACATGACCTGGGTTGAACCCTGCGGCTTTATGAAAGAACCAATTCTGTTTTGCACAAATGTGGAGAATGGCACAGCACTCTGAGCACAGGATGATTTTTCTTTTGAAAATGAGAAAATGATTCTCAACTGGGTATTGAGCCTACAACTGACCACAGCCAAAATCGTCTCAACACAGAAAAACAAAAGGTAAACGACCTAAACTCAACGAGACATACTCGGGACGACTCAAAGCAGGAATCGAGACAAACAAAACAAAAGACACGACACACAGACATATACAGGGAGCCTGTTTCACCGGGTATTGTTTCCCACCCTTTTTTATTTGTGTCTCTCACATCGCTCGGCACTCAATCCCCTTTTTTTTTTCCTTTTTTTTTCTCTTTTTTTTTTTTTTTTTTTTTTTTTTTTGAAAAAGTCCTTTTCTCACTTTTTCTCTCATCGCACATCTCTCTATTCTTCAATCTCTCATTTTTCAATCCCTCCCTTGGGTGGTTGATGGATAAATGGGAAGTTGCGGGCTCTTGCCCCCTAGCATGCTGCTAGACTCTCTTTCTTCCGCTCACAGCTAGTGAATTCCTCCCATAGAAGGGTTGCGCTACAACTGGGTGTGTAGCAAATCTGCAGCTAGCATCGGTTGATGATGCTTTGCTGGGGAGTTTAGATGTGATAAGATTTGTCCAGATGATGGAGTGGAATATCTTGCCCCATTCCAGTTCGTGCTTCGCACTTGGCTTGATACCTCGCTGCTTGGAGGGTGAGAAAGCCTTCAGCCCTTTGTTGTTAGCTTCAATTGTGCCCTTTTCTGGCAAGTAGAGTGCCCTTTCTGGCAAGTGCGTTGATAAAGGGGAAAAGACAGGAAACCTGACTCAACTGTGTCCCTAGTTCATCATTTTGACCATTTTTTGTTTTTGTTTTTGTTTTTGCTTTCTACTAAAACAGTTTTGACCAAAATGAGAGTTAGATCAACATGCTTGTTCGATTTTTGATTTAAAATCATGCAAGTTAGGCTATGAGCACTGAAAATTTTCCTTTTTTGGGTCCATGAAAAGGGTCCAGTTTTGGAAAAGATAGAATGATTTTTGAGAAAATAGTCAACCTCAGTAAAAATTCTCAAAAACTATTTTGCAAACGGCCATTGCTCAACGAGCATGAAACCTATTCCTGAGATGCACAACCTCGGATCCAAAGGAAAACTGCCCTGTGCTTGAAGAGAGCTGCATGGCAACGGAAAGTTGCCCCTTGTTTGAACGGCACCGTGGCGCATTGAATGGCAACGGAAAGTTGCCCCTTGTTTGAATGGCGCTGCGGCACACTGAATGGCAACGAAGAGTTGCCCCTTGTTTGAATGGCGCCGCAGCACACTGAATGGCAACGGAAAGTTGCCCCTTGTTTGGATAGCACCGCGGCGCATTGT
The DNA here is from genome assembly GCA_030407325.1 of Camellia japonica. Lineage (NCBI taxonomy): Eukaryota > Viridiplantae > Streptophyta > Magnoliopsida > Ericales > Theaceae > Camellia > Camellia japonica. The sequence goes on along the minus strand of JAPPVO010000019.1, from coordinate 15,728,882 downwards.
AGTCAGTCCTCAGAGTGACGAACACAACCAAATCCTCAGATACAGAGAAGACAAAGATGACCAGAACCATTGCATGGACATAATCAAATTGAAGTGTTTTACGGCTGGACTTCAGAATGAAGTTGCCTACGTATCCCAAAGATGGGAATCAAGCCTTGCGTAGTTCGGGGTTATGGTACACTCGGGTATTTAACCTCTCCTTTTTAGGCTCTAACTTTTGCCAAGGCGCCCGTTGCAGGTTTTCAACCTTGCGAGCTTTGTTTTTCTTTTCTTTCATTCTTTTCTTTTCATTTTCATTTCTTTTCTTCTTTTTCCCTTTTTTCTTTTTCTTCATTTCTTTTTTTTTTCTTCTCTTTTTCTTCTTTTTCTTTTTTGCTTTTTGTATATATTTCTCTTGCTCTAACTTTTGCCTGGGTCGCCCTTCTGGGTTTTCGGCCCAGCGAGCCTCTCAAAGGGTAAAAGTGTAGCTTGGTCCATGCCAAATGGTTGTAAGGTTTTGAGGCCATCCGTATCCAGGAGAGTGGCTGTTGATTTGCAAGAGGACTCATCTTCAGCTCTTCGAGCACATCTGACATCTTTGCCCCTAGTTCAAAGGGTATTTCTGTTCTAGCTTTGCAAGCTTCTTCTGATCTTCTGATCTTCTTGATCCGACTTTCCTGGCCTCTTGTTCGAGGGCTGCTTCAAATCTGGCCACACAGGCCTCACATTGTAGTTGACCGTTGAACATTCTGAATCCCAGTTCAAGGTTTGAAAGTGAGGGGTCGAGTCTCGAGGCCGAGAGCGATCCTAAGCTGTAAAATCTCAAGAGCGATTCTACACAGGTCTTCGCAGGACCGCGCAAAACATTTTTTGAAAGTTTTTAAGAAAGCGACAAATCGCTCGCGCTAAAGACAGTGTAGAACCAATCTGGATCAAGCCAGGGTCCTTCTCAGTACTCACACTAACAAGCATGTTTTCATTCATTAAGGGCTTAGCACGCCTCTCTTTCTCTCAATTTGATCAAAGTTTTGCAAATCCCGAGGAATTCCTCCCTCTTTGTTTTCACCGCAGTGTTCACAAAGTTTTGAAAAACTCAGGTCATTATGATGACTTCAAGGCACAGAAAAGACAGAGTTCTTAGTCAAATACTGTCATCTCATTTAGAATTTCTAGCACAACCGGTACAAGGCAGAGGCAAACACAAGAATGTGAAAATCACTGCTGTTCATTCAAATCTGTTGTGTAACCGGCTCTAGGCAGAAAATTCAAATCTGTTGGTGTAACCGGCTCCAGGCAGAAACAGACTCAAAAAAAAAAAACGAAAACAAATGCAAAACAAATGGTGATGCTCGAGGTAACACCCCCGGAATCACCCGACTTCTATACAATAGGACTGACTCGATACAACAAGACAGACCCAAAACAAAAAGACTAACTCAAAACAAAGGACAAACTCAAAACAAACAACAAGACTGACCCAATACCCAAGTCAGAATGCAAAATTAACAGCACTTGTACATTGCTCAAAACAGTGCATGCCATCCACCACAGCTGGAGTAATCTGAGCGCCATCCGCAGTGGTTCATCCCTCGATCACATAATCACATTATCCCCAAGTTCACTGACCCAGTGCTGATAGACTTTGCAGAGCTTAGCGCGACAATGACCCCGTTGTCAATCAAATCTTGCACTTCGTGGCGAAGACGAAAGCAATTGTCAGTGCCATGACCGGTTTGTTGATGGAAGGCACAATACTGGGCAGCATCATGTGTAGCCGGAAGAGGGTTCCGGAGAGGCTGAGGCTCAAGGGGTTTGAGATGGCCTTTTCCAACAAGGATTTGGAGAGCTTTGGACAAAGGCATATAGAGGGCATGGAAGACCCTCCGACCTCGGGGTTGGTACTTCAAGGCTTGTGGATTTTTACTGGGCGCGCCAGCAAAGGGATTAGCAGGTGCTGGCCTGGTTTGCTGATCTCTTCTGAGCAGAGGATTAGAGCTGAAAGGAACGTTTCTGATACAACGACCCTTCTCCCGGCTTGTCCCTTGATTCAAACTGCCCCCAACTTGAGTGGCGAAAATGTTGTCCACCGTTTTCGCAACAACTGCGAGCACTTGCTCTTTGTTCAATCCCTCGGCTTTCAAAGCCTCAACCGCCAACAGAAGATGTTCATGGGGATCCATGTCCGCCCCTATCTTGTTCTTTCCACTCGCCTCCACTTTGCCAAGGGATTGGCATTCCTCAAATGCAGCCCGTTCCAAGACTGGGGAGCCTTTTGACACGAAATTCCCAGTATGTGGTGTGGTCGATGATGGAGCCAATGTCCCGGAGGCCAGATCGGTCACAGTTCTCTGAAGATCTTCGATCATTCTCTTCAGCTCAGAAGTAGTGGGTTCACGGGTTTGAGATGATTGAGGTTCAGTTGCACCCATCATACATAAGTCCATGCTTTCTGGGATAAACACCTCAGGCTTGGGTAGATGGGCTGGGGTGATGTATATGCTGCGGTCATAGGTAGATGGCAGTATATGGATGAGATTGAGGTAGGCAAGAGATGTTTGGTCTTTGGGTCTGAGGGTGGAGCTATCGTTCGTTGTCGATGAGATTTTGGACCTCATGACGAAGGCGGTAGCAACGGTCGGTGCCATGACCGCGCTGCTGATGGTACATACAGTACTTGGAGGGGTTATGTCTAGCTGGGAGTGGGTCAGGCAGAGGTTGAGGATCGAGGGGTTTGAGATGCCCTCTTTCCATCAGGACTTTTAGTGCGCTAGTCAGGCTCATATGGAGAGGGGTGAAAGTCTACCTTGAGCTCGGGCTGGGCTGGTTGTTTGTAGGCTTGGTTTGGCAAAAGGGTTGGCTGTGGTGACTGTATTGATTTCAATGGGTTCGGGAATGGTGCTACTTCCGGCATTGGACTCCTTGAAATCACTCTCCTTGTCGGTTCCCTTGTTCTAGGAATGATCCCACTGTTGAACGCATTCTCGACCTGAACCCCCAGTTCATGCAAACTTTTGAAAGTGAATAGTGGAGCGACTATCAATTTTTGCACATATCATGCTCGAGGTTTCGCACCATCATCTGCACTTGATCCCTCTCAGAAGGGCGACGATCTGTCATCTGTGCTGCCTTTGCTCTCCATCTCGCAATAATTCCCAAAAGGCTCTGTTGGGTTCTGGCAGGTTGCTTCAAGCTCTTGGATGGTCATTTCAACTTGGGTATTGTAAGAATACTGATCAACAAAGGCCTCAGCCAATTCTTTCCAGTTTCAGTTCTTCACTATATTCTCTCAACTTAGCGTACCAAGTGGCTGCTACACCCGACAGGGTTCTTCCATACAGAGAGAGTTTTTGTGGCTTAGTCAGACCCATCGGCTTCAGGATATCCAAGAAAGTCGGATATGTACCATAGGATCTCCAGACCCGTCGAAACGGTCAATATGTGGCATTTTGAATCTGTCTGGGAGCCGTACGGCAGCCTCGATGTACCCATCCTCAATGTCGGGAATGGAGTTAAGGCCATGTGCCTTTTTTAATTGCTTCTCAAGGTTTGCAATTTTCACTGTGGTCAGATCGAGCTCATACATCAAGGGGATAAAGCCTCTCATTAGGCTGCACCAGGGTCTGAAAACTCGGGCTTGAGCCAACCCTTCTCGAGGATCTGGACCCTGCAAATCTTCAGCTGGCGGAAGTGGGTCAAAGTTCGGCTGGGGTCCCAAAGCTGGATGTGAGGCAGATGCCCCAGATGGGCGCTGCGTTTCAATACTGGTCTCAGCCTGCATGGCAGTTCCCTGATTTAGCGCTGCTATCACGGCCACAAATTCTTCCGAACCCTGTGCCATCACGGGTCTACTGATGATGTGACTGGTGACTGTCGGATCAGATGAACCAATGAGCCCTGTCTGGCCCTTCTTTGCCTTGCCTCAGCGAAAGAACACTGGTTGCCCTTGAATTGAATCTCTGACCTACAAAGTCTATCAGCACTAGTCCAATGTACCCGGGGGATATCGAAGCCTTCTGAAGCTATAGTTCCAGGACTACCTAGCAAAAGAGAAAACATGCAGCATCTCAGCCTGATTTCACGATAATATGAGCAGGCTGAATGACTGTGCCCTCTACTGAATTCTGCCCAAAACTGATACCCTCAGGTAAACTGATCCCAAAATACTGAACTGGTGCCCGCAGGCCTGATGCCCAAACTTGACTGATACATGCATTCCTGTAGAGACGCACTCTAAAAGCACATAACAGACAAGTGAGAGCCAAAACACCCCTATGTTGGGGTAGGGTTTCCCTGTCCTATTTTGTCAGGAGCTAGGGTTTCACTACGCACGCAGCGGTTTCAAACAACCTATATCGGGTAAGCAACCTGTCCTAGTTTGGAATGGTCACTACGGATTTCGATATGCACTAGGTCGAATGGTCAAAAGGGTGCCCCGGTAAAACCGGGGTTTGTGTTCCCATACTGGCAGAGCCCACAACCGGTCAGCCTTATGGTCATGCCTTGACAAGACAAGCCTCCGGCAAACCGTTCAGGAATAGCAGATGGCAAACACGGTGTCCTAGGCGCACCAATGCAAATGCAATGCAAAGAAACACACAAGTGTAGTCAAAACCAGATATCATGAGTTCGAGTCAAGTTCTCTAAATCCCCAGCAGAGTCGCCAGAAACTGTAACAAGCCCGCGGGGGACCTCGCTACAGCTCGGACTCGATTTGTGTCACGGTTCTTAATCTGAACCAAAGAGTCCAAATCCGGCAAATCGTTTTGAGAAAACAGATTTTTGAAAGAAGTGCCAAACATGGACTGCTTTGCCAGATACAGAGTCGCCACCTAAATATTTTATTTTGGGAAATTTAGGAAACCCTGACTCGTGCCTAAGGCCACGTGTCCGTCATCACCAAAGTTGCCTCGGCTCGGGAACTTGGGTACGATTGGGGAAGGTCACTTCGTGAGCACCCCCGCTCGCCCGATCAAAGATCGGCCTCTACTAACCATGATATCTAGTTTTGAAAACATTGTGTGCTCTTATTCCGGTTATTAGCCTAGATTTACTATGTGATGCGCACAGCATACAAGTATAGACTGGTCGCCTGAATTGGAACAAAACATTTCATGTTTGTTTTTTAAAATGGTTTGATGGTGCTACGCAAGTAGGCTAAGACGTGGATTTGCCACCCTCGGTGGGCTTAGAAAACATGATTTTGCCACTATCTAGTGGGCTTAAAACTCACAGTCATGATTTGTTCCAATCCAAACAACCCAACCTTCACCCACAGGCATTCAGGCAGTATATCACATAAGCAAAGCCTCATGGTAAGCATGCTATTCATGGCAGTCACTCACACGCATGCAAGGATGCTAAAGCATAAAACTCACCGAGTACTCCAAGCCAAAACAGAAGCTATTAGAAATCCATGCATGATCCTAATATACAGAAATGCCTAATGCAACACATGCAAAATGCAACTATAGCAGGCTCGGCTATTCTAAACATGGCATATGAATGCTACAGCTAACAAGTATTCAACTTGGAATTGAAATACAAATGCAGTTAGTATGATGCGCCGAGCCCGGTGCATGCAAACAGATGAATGAATGCAAACATGCTATCATACTGTATGCTAATTGAAACATGCCCTAATCTAACCATCATAAGCGGTAAATAAAAGGGAAGAAAGACGTGGGGTTGGAAGACATACATCACACTCACGCACACTTATTACAATTATGCCCTCGCAGAGGGTCCGAATAAATAACAGTCCCGAATAAAAATATACAGTCCAAATAATACAGTCCAAAATGTGTACAAATTCCTAATTAATTTACAAATTAACTAAGAAAATAATAAACTGGCATGCAAGCCAGGGACTGCCTTGATTGATGAATGATGTATGTTTAGGCTGCCTTGCGCGGAAATCCACTGGGATGCCCCAATTAGCCTCTGTTTTGCAATTTTTGGAAAGCGCGCCAAGCCCGGAAGACTGCTGATTCTTGATTTTGCTGCAACAGAGAGCAGGAAAGGGGCATAGCAATGTATTTTCACAAATGTATGCATGCCTCGATCCTCGTGCCACCAATCACGCATCTCGATGCATGATGGCCGAGGAGTCGATTGCACAATTCAATATGGAATGAATGCACATGAAAACACAAAACAAACCTAACTCCATCATGGATGATCCGGAGTGTCGGTGACTGGGAATTGAGACACGTTCCGTCACTCGGAGTACGAACGTACCTCGTTTCCCGTGCTCGGGCTAACTCCTATCCCGAACACAATGCAATATGCATGACATGCATGAAATGCAACTAAGATACAACCTAACATGCAACATGCTATGAAATGGCATACACGATGCACGAGGTAACATGGCATACACAATGCACTAACATACAACCTAGCATACACAATGCTATGGAATGAAATGGCATACAATGCATAATGGACTTACACTAACATGAGTGGACCTCAGCCACACTCACATAAGAGGCCATTAGATGAAAATGAGACAACTCGATGCGTGCACGCGAGCCGAACCTACGGCACGGAATGCCACTCTAACAAGACATGCAAAACATGGAATATGGCATACTATCATGCAAATTTCAGAGGCAAAATGAGATGCAAAACAGCCCCGAAACATGGTAAAATGGTACCCGATGCATGGAACGAGTCCCGAAACATGAATTTGGCGCATGAAATGGCCTATAGCTATGCAATGCATGCAACATTTGAACATGAAGTGTAAATACAGAAGAAAGGCAGCCCCAAAACAAGCATGTTTACAGTTTTAAGAAAGGCCAAACAGTGAGCACAAATGGGGCTAAGCTAGCATACAAAAATGGCCCCGAAAGCAAGATATTGAAGCAACTCACAGATTCTGGCCCTAAACAAGTGAGGGCCCTTCTACAATGTTGAATAGGGGCCAAAAATATGATGTTTTATAGTTTATAACAAACCCCAAAAACAGATACAAGTATGCTCAAAATGCTATGCAAAATAAGGGCCAAAATGGAGATAAAGAAGCAACTGATACATGCTGGTCCTAAACAGGTAAGGGCCCTTCAACAATGTTGAAGAGGGGCCCAAAATATGACTTTTTAAAGTTAATGGAAGAGCCCAAAACAGTGTACAACTATGCTCAAAATGCAATGCAAGATATGGCCTAAAAGAGAGGCTACAACACAAAGTATACAAATGATGCTCCAAACAGCAATAGACCCTTAATGAAACATGTAGAGGGGGTCAAACAAGGCCATTTTCAGTTTGGACCAAGTCCAAAAACAGAAGCTCAAAGGCTAATAATCATGCAAAAATGGGGCTAAAAATGGATATCAAAGCAAGTGCACATGGAGGACTCAAACAGTGATGAGCCCTTCAACAATGTTGAAGAAGGGCTCAAAATAAGCTACTTCACAGTTTACAACATGCCTCAAAACAGTTTACATATAGGCCAAAAACAACATGCAAGGAAATGGCCTACAAGAGGGACAATGAAGTAAGTACCAAATGGGGGCCTCAAACAGTGAGAGGCCCTTAATGAAAGATGGAATAGAGCTCAAAAAAATGCCAATTTCAGTTATGGCCAAAGCTCAAAAGTATAAGCAAGAAGGGCTAAGAAATAGTGTAAAAAATGAGCTCAAAAGAGGGAAATGGTAACTCACCCTTGTAGACCAATCTTTAGCAACTACTTGGACCAAGTTTAGGTGCTCCTCAGTTCTGGAAGACAGCTCCAAGTGGCTGGAATGGAGGTGGTGGTGTGATGCTAGGTGGTGGTGAAGAAATGGTGTAGGAACTTGGATGTTTTGATGGTTGAAGTATAGAGAGGGAGAGAGGCAATGCAAGAGGCTCAAAGGGGTTTTTTCCAACCCCAAAACCAGACCTGGAGGCTGGTTTATATAGGCAAGAGAAGGGGAGAAAGAGGGGGAAAAAAGGGGGGGAAAACAAGCCAAGTTTCCCCCCAAAAGTTGCCCCCCCGGATACAAAATCTGGGGGGAAAATGACGGCAAAATTGGAAGGAACAGGACCCAAGGAACATGGCCGGCCAGTTTGCTAGGGTTTAGGTGGCCGGCCGGCTCTCCCCATGGCCGGCCGGCCAAGGGTCAAACAGGTCAAGTGGAATTGTTGGTCGGCCACCACATATTGCTGGCCTCCCATGTGTACTCAACACAGCCCTGTGGTTGAAAATTGGCAACTGTGAACCAGGAGAGAGAACAACCCACTTTTCAAAGGGGTTCAAAAGGGTCAAATGGAATTACTGGCCGGCCACCACATATTGGTGGCCTCCCAGATGTGTACATCACAAATATGGGGGTTAGGGTTGAGGAAAGTGGCCCTAGGGTGGTCAACGTTGGCTTTGAAGTGAGAAAAAACGGGCGTCGGAGGGCGATAATGGAATATAACTGGTTGCCGGAACAATTACTGGCCTCCCACCCTTCTACGACCTTCCTGGTGATGAAACAGAGGTCTCTGCCAAAAATGAACGAAAACCGATGCAAAATGAAGGTTCGGGGGCCGAAACGCGCAGTCCGAGGCCCCGAAAACCAACTGTTAGGCACCGGGAGTGGTGTTCGACCACGAAGTTAGTCTCTCGGACCACAGTGTCCCATAGAAGGGAGGAAATAAGATGTATGCCAAAAACCGGGGCAAACGGAGGTGGTTAGGCAGTCCCGAACCGAGGCACTCTGCCTGACGGCTCCGAAAACCGGGAACCGGGCCCCGAAATGGGCAAAATGGCCTACGACCACGAAATGTAGCCCACGGCCACTGAGAGATGATCTAAGAGACCTCTCCCTCCCTTCAGGAAGAGAAAACAGAGAAAACCGAGTCTGGTTCGCAAACCGAGGCAAGGCATAGAAAAGCCCGGAAGTCCAGAGGCAGGGCTCACGGCCGAGACTCTGAAACCTCTGGTCGAGCACGATATGCAACATCACCAAGCGCTCAATCGGTGATGTCTGAGTCTTAAGGTCGGTCAAAAATGGGTTGTCTACAATACCCCCAAGGGTTTACAAGTTTCCAAGGCTTGAGCCTAGTTGCACAAAACGATTATTCAAACCCACACACATACAACTATTGGCTTACACACAGAGTCACAGTAAAATGAGAGTCTCGTACTCTCAACACACATTTCCTCGCCTTTAATTAAGCGGCATCACCACATCTTTTCCTTCACAAAAATCCCATAGGGTGAATATAAAGGCCAGTAGGAAATCCTTAACAAAGTATATACATTTTATACAAGTCTCAAGAGATGAAATGCACATGTCATGCTATGCCCTTTTGAAAGAAAATCACATTTTCATCTTTGAAAACCATCATGCTCAATGATGTCATGCAATTTCAATTCTTCAAAACTTAACAATTTATTTCAAGAGCTGTAAATACGACTCTGGTAATCCCTAAGTTGGTGTCTGTAAGTAGACTATACAAGTACTACCAATTTGTCATTTTTACCAGTATTAACAGGAAAGTTCGACACCTATCCGCGCAGGTTTTTGGACTTTTACCCCCGGACTCTCAGGCCAACTTATTCAATATCATCTACACCACCTATCAAGACTTACCAACGTATTTACCCCAAAACTATTCCATGAAAACTTGTTTCTCAACATTCTTTTCTCAATACAAGTTTTCAAATCAACTTTCAAAGTTTAATGTAATCAAATGAATTGATATGCCAATAACACAAGATGAATAAAAATACTTTTATTCCAGTTTATCATCCAAGGAATAACACAATTCCCTCTTCTCAAGTATCCTCAACAATTTGTCATTTCAAGACTATTTCAACGTTTTGAACAATAATTTTCAAAATGAACAACAATTCTCATATTCCCTGAAATTCATCATTTATATAAATATAAATAAGAAATTTTCTAAACATCCATTTATTTTGACACACAAAATAAATATAACAATATCATTCATGGATTTTTGGTCTCTCTTAAAAATATTCCCAAATTCTAGGTTTTCTCACCAAAACTATACGACTCAAATCTTTTGAAAGAAAACTTTCCAAAATCATCTTTTCTTCAATCAACGAAGATCAAAACCCATAAGGTCATTTTAAAAGAACAAGGGACAAACCCACTTTCAAAATCGCTCAACTTCTTGAATCAACAATTAATTTTCAAAGCTATTGAAAGATGATTTCAAAAATCATCTACATCTTGCAAAAATATATATATAACTCTAAGAAAATCCCTACCTCAAGTTTGAAGAAGAATAGAAATGAAACCCCAAAATCAACGATGCCTAAACTCGATCTTCACCGCACACAACGAAGGCCTCGAGATGATAACCCACTTTGATGAAAAAACAATGGCAAAACTCAAATGGATCTTGAGAAATCAAGGTTTTTGATCTAGTTTGTGTAGAGAAATATAGAGAGAAGAGAGAGGAAAGGATTTTTAGAGAGAGAGAGACCTAACAAGAGTGAGATACACTCAGCCTAAAGAGAAGAAAAGACCAAAATTTCAGACTCATCAACCACCGCGCGTGCGACTCTTCTCACGCACCTGCATTTATTGCAGTAGCCAAACAAGCCCTTCCCTATTTTCTGCACGTGCAGCTCAAGCAACTTCGAATGCATTTTGTATTTTTTGCTTCGGTGAGCTGACCAGGCAGCTCGACCCTCGTAAGCTAACCGAGTCAAAATCGGGATCACTACAACCTCCCCCCCTTAAAGAATTTCGTCCCTGAAATTTCAAATCAAACTACCCAAACAAAGGGGGTTTCTAGCGATCAAAACCACGCTATTTCATTTTAAAATCACAATATTAACTCTCAACCTTTTTTTTTTTTTTTTTTTTTTGCCATTTCCACCATGGTTGTCTCATTAACAACAACCGTCTATATTAACCTAAACATGAAGCAAAGAAATGATAATCCGTAACTACTTCATGCTTAACATAGCAACATACATAACAACATGTGGTTAACAATTTTAACACATTTCCCTCAAACACTAGGGAATATTACAAGGAAAAACAACTTAAGCATTTTCAAACAATTCCGGATACTTAGAGCGGACTTTTGCCTCCCGTTCCCACGTCGCTTCTTCAACCCCATAGTGTCTCCACAACACCTTTACCAACAATATAGTTTTGCCCCATAGCACTTGCTCCCGGATATCTAATATTTGAACCGGTCATTCTTTGTAAGAGGCATCTTCATCTACCTCCAAGTCAACCCAATCAAACACATGAGAAGGGTCGGGTTCATACTTCCTAAGCATAGCTACATGAAATACGTTGTGAACTCCCGAAAGTTGTGGCGGTAAAGCTAACCGGTATGCCACTTCCCCAATTCGCTCTAAGATCTCAGAAGGCCCAATGAACCTTGGAAATAATTTGCCACTCTTACCAAATCTTATCAAACCCCGCCTTGGTGAGATTTTTCGAAACGCATGGTCACTAACTTCAAAAGATAAAGGTCGTCTCCTCTTATCGGCATAACTCTTTTGTCAGCTTTGGGCTGTAGCTAACCTCTTCCGAATGAGAACAATTTTCTCGGTTATCTCTTTAACAATTTCCGGACCCAGTAACAGTGCATCACCCACTTCGGCCCAACAAACCGGTGATCTACAAGGTTGGCCATACAAGGCCTCAAATGGTGCCATCCTAATACTAGCTTGGAAATTATTGTTGTAAGCAAACTCAATTAATGGTAAATGCCTTTCCCAAGGCCCTTTAAAATCAAGGACACAAGCTATAAGCATGTCCTCAAAAATCTGAATGGTACGTTCCGACTGTCTATCGGTTTGAGGATGATAAACAATGCTAAGAGTCAACTTAGTTCCTAACGCCTCTTGAAGGCTTTGCCATAACTGGGCAGTAAAACGAGGATCCCTATCCGACACAATAGTCACAGGGACTCCATGAAGTTGAACTATCTCTCTAATGTACAACTCTGCCAAGCGTTCAACTAAGTCGCTGGTGCACATCAGAATGAAATGGTAAACTTAGTCAACCTATTAACAATCACCCAAACGGCGTCATTGCCTCGTTGTGTTCTAGGAAGCCCAACTACAAAATCCATGGTAACACGCTCTCATTTTCACTCGGTTATCGGTAAGGGTTGTAACAAACCTGCTGGTCTTTGGTGTTCGGCCTTCACTTGTTGACAAGTAAGGTACTTCGATACAAATAAAGTAACATCCCGTTTCATACCCCTCCACCAAAATTGACAACTAAGATCATGATACATTTTAGTGCCTCCTGGGTATACCGCAAGGCGTAAGTGATGGAACTCCGAAATACTTCCTCTCTGCAAGATTCTGGTATAAACAAATGGTCTAGGTAACGTACACTCAAATCGAGTGAACGTTCAAACCTTTCTCTTCCTTCCCATTGGAAATCTTAACACGGATTGATTCCACATCACGGTCTCCTCGTTGTGCCTCTATGAACTTACTAACCAAGGTAGGTTGAGCATTCAAAGTAAACAAGGTAGCACTCTCTCCAGACTCACCTAAGTGCAAATCAAACTTGCCAATAACATCTAGCATATCCCATTCCCGAATGGCTACACTTGCCAAACTACTCACAGATTTTCGACTCAAAGCATCGGCCACCACATTGGCCTTCCCTGGATGATAATGTAACTCAAAGTTATAATCCTCCATAAATTCCATCCAACTCCGTTCTCATAAATTCAAGTCTTTTGAAAAAACAAATACTTTAGACTCTTATGATCAGAGAAGACTTCAAACTTCTCACCGTACAAGTAATGCCTCCAAATTTTCAAAGCAAAAATCACCACTGCTAATTCTAGATCATGGGTGGGGTAATTTTTCTCATGAGTTTTCAATTGTCATGAACCGTAGGCCACAACTTTTCCCTCTTGCATCAAGACACAACCAAGTCCATCCCCAGATGCATCACAATAGACAGTGTAATTCAAACCCCTTTCCGGAATTATCAAAACCGGTGCAGTAGTCAATCTAGTCTTAAGCTCTTGGAATGATTTTTCACAAGCCTTACTCCACACAAATTTGATACCCTTTCTAGTCAACTTAGTCAAAGGTGTAGCTAGTCTAAAGAAGTCCCTCTAATCCCAAGAAACTTTGAATTTCAAAAACATTCTTGGGTGGTTCCCAATCCTGTACAGCATTTATCTTTGAGGAGTCTACATTCACTTCCTCTTTAGACACTACATGTCTCAAAAACTTCATCTCTGTTAACCAAAACTCGCATTTTTCAAATTTGGCATACAATTGGTGCTCATTAAGTAAACCCAGCACTACCCGCAAGTGAGTCTCGTGTTCCTCTTTAGAGGTTAAATAAATCAAGATGTCGTTCACAAAACGGTCAAAGTATTCCCCAAAAATTTGTTCATCAAATCCATAAAGGAAGCCTGTGCATTGGTCAACCCAAAAGGCATTACAAGGAATTCATAGTGGTCATAATGAGTACGAAAGGCAGTCTTCTGAATGTCCTCCTCCCGGACTCTCAACTAATGGTACCCTGACCTCAAATCTATTTTTGAGAAGTAACGAGACCCTCTAAGTTGGTCAAACAAATCATCTATTCTGGGTAGAAGATACTTGTTCTTAACTGTAACTCTATTCAACTTGTGGTAATCAATACACAACCACAATGACCCATCCTTCTTCTTCGCAAAGAGAGCTAGCGCTCCCCAAGGCGATGTACTAGGGCAAATGAAGCCCTTGTCCAAAAGTTCTTGGAGTTGAATCTTCAACTCATGTAATTCGGCAGGTGCAAATCTATACGGTGACATGGAAATCGGTGCCGTGCCAAGCACTAATTCAATGGAGAACTCGATTTCTCGATGAGGTGGTAAACTAGTAAGATCTTCTGGAAAGACATCCGGGTATTCACAAACTACCCTTGGTAACTCAACACGAGCCCCGTCACTCTTACTATCCAAGAGAGTTGCAAGAAGACCACTAAGCTTGCTCCTACTACGAGGGTCGACAACTGGCGACAAGGCTCTATCAACACGGTTCCCCAGAAATAGAAACGATCAACACCCGAAGTATACACCGTAACTCTCCGACGGTAACAATCAATCACAGCTTGATAAGAACACAACCAGTCCATGCCTAAAATGACATCGAAACTCGACATATCTAGCAATACAAAAGCAAACGGAAGTCGACGCCCGACAACTTCTATTTCACAATCACGACAACCCCAGTCTAAATCAACTGTACCCCCAACAGGTGACTCTACTCTGAGTAGAGGCACTAATCGTGCTACCTCTAACCCTAATACAGAAGCAAATGCAGTAGATATAAATGAATGAGACGCACCCGTGTCTATCAATACATTAGTCAAAGAATTACACACAACAAAAATACCTTTCACAACTGAGGATTCTGGTAACTGCTTTGGCACGGTAACAGCATACATGCGCCCCTGTGGCCCCTGATTAACTTGCTCCCCTCTCGGAGCATAGGCCTGTTGTACTGACTGAGTCGAAGTGACTCCCTGATTAACTCGCGAAGCTTGGACTGATTGAGCCTGCTGGTGGCTTTGAGTCTGCTTTGACCCTGATATGCCAGATGCACCTCCTAACTGTTGGCAAGTTCTCTTCATATGCCCGGCTGACCATACTAATAACAATTAAACCCTTGACCTTTATTCTGAGACTGAGATTGACTTTGAGATCGGTTAGGTGGTGGCAACATTAACTGCCCTCCTCCCTTTTGTGGGCATGAGAAGGCTTTGTGACCCAGTTGGCCACACTTGAAACACGAGAAGCTACTCGATGCACTTTTTCCCGAACCCGCACTAGGCAAAGGAAAAGTAGATCTAGACTGCTGTGGTTGGGACTGGGATGGATAGGTGTTCCTGCTTTTCTTATTCTGCCTATAGTCTCCTTGAGATTCTTGGCCCCTAGACCTCGAACTCCGAAGCCTCTCCTCCTCAGCTTGTATGGAAATTTCTACGTATGTCGCCGTCTCCACAAGTCGGTCATATTCCCGAATCATATTTCCGACAAGCTTGAACATAATTTTTGTTTTCAATTTCTTTTCAAATTCAATGCAACGACGTTCTTCCGTTACTACCAACTCTGGTGCAAATCTGGACAAACTAGAAAAGACCTCCTTAAACTCGGCCACAGGCATGTCGAATTGTTTGAGGTCTTTAAATTCTTGCCTCAATCTCTCCCTAGCAGTGAGAGGTATGTACTTATCTTGGAAAGCAACCGCAAAGGCTTCCTATGTCGGATCCACTATACCCTTGGCATATTTCCACCATTGACCCGCGTCTCCCTTAAGGTAGTAACTCGCTAGAGTCACTCTTAGTACACTATCTTCGATGTGAAGCATCTCAAATGTCTTCACAGTTTGTTCGAGCCACTCATCCGCTTTCTTGGGCTCGGGGCCACCATGGAACTCATCCGGTTTGGCTCGCAAGAACTCTCTAGTAAGGAAACTCGCTCTTGACTCCGCAGTGTTCTCTCGGGCTTGATTCTCCACCCTCAACAAGTTCATAGACTCTCTTAAAGCCCCTGCCATTTCTCGAGCTAGGGCCCTCATTGCGGTTTGACCAACTTGTCCCGGGATTCCCACCTGCCCCACTTGTTCAGCCACATTAGCTTGGCCGGACTCTTCCTCTTGCACCGGAACCTCATGGACCGGTACCTCATGCACACCTTGGCGAGCCCTACCACACCTCCTGCCTCTACCACCACGGGTTTGACCTCTTCCTGATATCCTATAAATGACAATAGAATTAATTTAGCACACTAACCCACACGTGCCCGCAACTTCCCTTACACGTTTGATCACAATAATTCTATATATTCCTCTATCATATAACAATTAAATTTGCCCCATATAAGCACTTAGTCGTGTAAACACATACGAATTATACTCTTATGATGAGATTTGTCCAACGAAAAACTAAGAATTCTTAGTAGAATGAGTATTGATCAAGTACCCTTCTAATAAGACCTCAAGAATTTAACAGGCACAAACAACATCCTAAAAGTCCAATCCCATGCCCATTTAGTCACATAAGCATGTTATCACATAATCACAAAATGCATAACACTTCCTAAGCATGCTAAATGAACTAATTGTGGTTAAACAACCACTTCCCACGAGCTCCAAGTATTCAAACCCGGTAACTCTGATACCAAGTTGTAACGCTTCAAATTTCTAGCCCAAATGATAATACAACAATGATGGCTCCTTCAAGGAAAACTGAATATAAATCTCCAAACTTACATTACATGATACAATAGTTCTTCATGCAACAATACATTAATCCAACAACAAGTAAATAAACAAATAAATATCCCCAAGGATTTACAAGTTTCCAAGGCTTGAGTCGGGTTACACAAAATGATTATTCAAACCCACACACATACAGCCCTTGGCCCACACACATACAGCCCTTGGCTTACACACAAAATCACAGCAAAATGAGAGTCTCGTACTCTCAACACACATTTTCTAGCCTTTAGTTAGGCGGCATCACCACATCTTTTTCTTCACAAAAATCCCGTAGGGTGAGCATAAAGGCCAGTAGGAAATTCTTAACAAAGTATATATATTTTATACAAGTCTCAAGAGATGAAATGCACATGCCATGCTATGCCCTTTTGAAAGAAAATCACATTTTCATCTTTGAAAACCATCATGCTCAATGATGTCATGCAATTTCAATTCTTCAAAACTTAACAATTCATTTCCAGAGCTGTAAATACGACTCTGGTAATCCCTAAGTCGGTGTCTGCAAGTAGACTATACAAGTACTACCAATTTGTCATTTTTACTGGTATTAACCGGAATGCTCGACATCTATCTGCGTGGATTTTCGGTCTTTCACCCCGGACTCTGAGGCCAACTTATTCAATATCATCTACACCACCTATTAAGACTTACCAACGTATTTACCCCAAAACTATTCCATAAAAACTTGTTTCTCAACGTTCTTTCCTCAATGAAAGTTTTCAAATCAACTTTCAAAGTTTAATGTAATCAAATGAATTGATATGCCAATAACACAAGATGAATATAAATACTTTTATTCCAATTTATCATCCAAGGAATAACACAATTTCGTCTTCTCAAGTATCCTCAACAATTAGTCATTTCAACGTTTTGAACAATAATTTTCAAAATGAACAACAATTCTCATATTCCTTGAAATTCATCATTTATATAAATATAAATAAGAAATTTTCTAAACATCCATTTATTTTGACACACAAAATAAACATAACAATATCATTCATGGATTTTCAGTCTCTTTTAAAAAAATTCCCAAATTCTAGGTTTTCTCACCAAAATTATACAACTCAAATCTTTTGAAAGAAAACCTTCCAAAATCATCTTTTCTTCAATCAACGAAGATCAAAACCCATAAGATCATTTTAAAAGAACAAGAGACAAACTCACTTTCAAAATCGCTCAACTTCTTGAATCAACAATCAATTTTCAAAGCTAACGAAAGATGATTTCGAAAATCATCTAGATCTTGCAAAAATATATATATAACTTTAAGAAAATCCCTACCTCAAGTTCGAAGAAGAATAGAGATAAAACCCCAAAATCAACAATGCCTAAACTCGATCTTCACCGCACACAACGAAGGCCTCGAGATGATAACCCACTTTGATGAAGAAGCAATGGCAAAACTCAAATGGATCTTGAGAAATCAAGGTTTTTGATCTAGTTTGTGTAGAGAAATGTAGAGAGAAGGGAGAGGAAAGGGTTTTTAGAGAGAGAGAGGCCTAACAAGAGTGAGATATACTCAGCCTAAAGAGAAGAAAAGACCAAAATTTCAGACTCACCTACCACCGCGCGTGCGGCGCTTCCCCCGCACCTGCATTTATTGCAGTAGCCAAACAAACCCTCCCATGTTTTCCGCACGTGCGGCTCAAGCAACTTCAAATGCATTTTGTATTTTTTGCTTCGGCGAGTTGACCGGGCAGCTCAACCCCCACAAGCTGACCGGGTCAAAATCAAGATCGCTACATGCGCCGTTGAGTGAAGCTTTGTGGCTACAACAACAAGCTAGGTGGGGCGGCTGCGGAGTATATGTTTTATATTTATATTTTATATAAATGTATACTCATAGTTTTGGGCCAGGATATTTTGCTCATGATTTTAAGCAATCTTGGGCCCATATGTTTCTTTAACCAACTCGTGGGTCTAGTTGGTGTACTGTTGTGGATTTATTTTAAATTGTAGATAATTGAAAGTTATAATTGAGACTAAAATAAATACATATCATTTAGTTGGAAATGAGTTAAAAGTGCTTTTACATATCAAAATTTTGATTAAAATATGCCAAATTAAGGCTAAAAGAGTCAAAAATATATAAAATTGAGTTTCAGAGGGATTGCTAATAATTTTTAAAATTTCACAATCGCGACACCCGATTTCCAATACGTACTGGATGAAAATACCGATACCGATACTCCGCGATCGATACTGTTATATTACTCAATACCGCGATTTAGAACTATGATATCAACCCATCCTCTCACAGCAGCAGCAATCATAAATATACATTAGCAGACATTTTATTATTTAATAGGTTACATATCAAAAAATGTTATTGTTTAGTAAGTTGTGGTAAAGTAGTTGTAACAATGATAGGAATTGGCAGGTCAATGTCGGACTTTCTAGTTATTCCCATAAAGATCATTTTAAAATTATTGTAGACTTTGCTCCCTTGAGTTGATGTGCAGACCTTGCTTTAATAATCAACGTGATCAGTTGCTCTAATATGAATGCAGCAGGCACAACTTGCATGATTTCTCTCTCTAAAAGCAGTAAAGTGATTGTTAAGCATACATTCCACTGTTCCTGTGGGCTGTTGTGTTAATTTACATCAAATTTAAAAATTGTTTTGGGTTTATTTTGCCTTTTGGAATGGGTCACTCTCTTACACACTTTTTTTTTAACTTCAACTTTGGGCTGATCTAGTGATTTGCTAAACTAATTTTTGGATGTTGGTCACCATTAAACAAGTATATGAATTTGTACTCAGAAACATGTGAAGCACGGGTACTCTAAAAATAATTTCGTACTAGTACCGGGTACGCAAAATACGTGTTCGGTACTTAGGGTTATTTTTTTGGCCATTACAAAGATCTATATCACCTTTTGGTAACCTTTTCTTTTCCAACTCTCTAGCATTATACTATCTACATGGACCTTAGTTTTAGTTTTGGAAATAAACTTTGATTTGTAAGCTGGCTGAACTAATTTTGGCATTAAACTCTAGTTTGTATACTTAAGGTTTTGCCACATCAGTGTACCCGTAACATACTCGCACTTTTATCCGTACTAAGTTTTTTCATATTGCCATCCATAACATATTCGCACCTTCATCCGTACCCATACCCGTACCTGTGGTTTATACTCAGAGACTGAAGGAATTTGTGGATTAAAAAAAAAAAACAGCTAATCCGTTCCCCCTCCAGTTGGAAGTACAGTTACCATTTTAAAGCCAGGAGGATTGCAAGGCATTTCAGTCATTTTATGATTATTAAGTATGTATATACCTCATTTGATTGATTCAATATATACTTTTAATGGTTTTTTTCTAGCTCTAATATCTGTTATAGTTTTTATTTGCATTTTTTACTTCGTTGGTCAACTTCAAGTTGCTTGTAATAGCTGTTTCAACATAGGGGAAACATAGGGGATGCTTGGTGCCTTTACTTACACTGCTTAAGGGCTCAATGGAAATCAGTGGGGCTTTGAACTCATAGCTCTGGAATTTCTGCAGGTTCGCCAAACCATTGTGGCATAAAATTAATTATTCAATGGTTGGAGATGGATCTTCAAAAGACTGATAAGACAATATAGTAGAAGCATATCAATCACACGGCCTAGGTTCTCTGTACCTGACCAATCTCCGACATCACTTTTGTAACCCCCATAAGGACCCATCAACGAAGTTACACCCATAAGTGGCACACCACCACCTTGATTCATAAATGAACCACCAGATTTATAGACTGAAGATGATGACAGGAGCATGTGCTGGGATCGGGACAGATTATCATGGAGAGAGACGAGATGCCACTTGATAAAGAGCCTTCCTAACAACAAATGACTATTTCATACAACCAATAATATGAAAATAAATTCCCTAATATACCAACATTATAAAACATAAACGTGCAATCACTGGATACAGAATCCAACAGACACAAACGGACAGAAAAGTGAATGGCCTGGCACTTGTTCAACAATCCAGACCAACCCAATGTCACACCTCACAAAAACAGAAGATTATGCTGATCATCTTACTGCTCAAGTTCAAGGAGGCATAGAAAGTTAAAATTGCAATCCTGGAAAGTATCCCTTCACTAAAGTATCCATTAAACAATAATCTAATGATTGCCGTGTTGAATCAATTGATTAACTTTATTATTATACTTTTCAATTTTAAATTTCATACGTCTCTTTTCATATAAAATCTAATGGTTGTCGTGTTGAATCTGTTAACTAATGTCTCTTTTGATTTTAAAAAAGTGTTGGCTTTTTGGCTTTCGAAGGGTATTTTTGTAAATGCGAGCGTGCCAGCAAGGATCAATCAGTCCTTACAGAAATTATAATTGCCAACCAATTATCAGACGATTGTGTTTTAGTTCTTTCAACCTCAATGAAGAAGACTTTTACTGGTGGCTTGACTTAGGAGAAATTAAGCAAAATAACAGATAAATGACGAACAATTGAAATATTTCATTAAGATGAAAACTTACAATGATCCAAACTCAGCCTCGTAGAGGTTTACAGTAACAATCTACTTGAAAACTACCTATGAACGAAGTGCAGTGCAGGAATTTAAAGTGCAGGAATGTAAAGAGCAGGTATTTAAAGTGCAGGAAATGTAAAGACTGGAAATGTAAAACTGGAAAAGAAAATATGAAGTAAATGACTGGTTTGTTGGATCTGAGTCTGGGGCTTTTTCTAGGGGCTTCCCTGCTATTTATACTCCTCAAGAATGACCATCGAACTGCACTTCAAACCGTCGAACTGCTCCTCCATGATTGCTTGATCATGCTGCCTTAGAAGTAGTTCCACTACGCCATTACTTGCAGTTAGGCTTCCCTCTTATATTTGAATTTGAATCTGAGTAACCGTTGAAGCCACGTCACCTTGCATCTCTTCGCTGATCCAATGCTACTCAGACCACGCAAGAACCAATATTAACCGCCACATGTACGATCATGATCGAAGATTAAACACTCTTCCTGTATTGCCCTTACTTCACCACATGTCGAACTGTAACTGGCTTTTACAAAATATGTAGCCAACATTACCCTCCGCACTAATATATCCAATACTTGGTGATATTAGTGGATCAAAGCCTTTCCCGTGCCTTTTGGAACGTGCATGGAGTCTGTATTTTGGAAACACAACCGTCATCCATTGATGATTACTTGCATTAATTTCGTTTCCGACCTTCGGAACATCTCCACCACCTTAGTAATCGAACGGACTAATATCTCTTTCATGACTGAACCAAACTTCTTTTCTATTGACCAAGTACATGAAGAGTCATCTGATGATGTTGTTTTCTCTCGAAAGAACTTCCATGCATTCATTAGCCGCTTTTACCCGCCTTTCCATATTCAGGTCATGGATGCCTTTGCAAATTACCAACCTTTGGATTACGAACATATTGCCCTTAATCCTTCGATTCAGAAAGTTGCAAACATGGACATGGGAAATTCTTCTTCTGATTCACCCTTGGATTGTGAACAAACTGCCCTTAGTCCTTTGATTCAGAAGGTTGCAAATATGGACATAGGAGGCCCCTCTCCATAATCCTCTGCATGGGATAAGGCTGTGGCTTCAAATTCCTCCGGGGCTTCAGGCTGGTCAAGCTGGTCAGAACCTGAGGTCTAGGAATTAAGGGAGCGAATTAACCATCACTTTGTCGAATTCACCGACCCGTTAGACTTTCCTTCTTATGCGCGAAGCTCGGTGGTTTATCCTTACATGCCTATCGACTGTCGATGCGAAGTTTAAAGGACAATCTACTTGTGGCATGGTACACATCATCCATGCCTACAAAAATGGTATGATCTGTTCTACGTCCAAAAGAGGCACAGGGGTATAACCCTTCATTTTTAGCCAAGAAGGCGAAGCTTCATCCTTCTAACTGGCTTGATTGTGTCAATGTTCCTCAATTTCCTTTTTCTTTTGAAATGGGGGCCTATATACCTCCTCCTTCGAAAAAACTTTCCTGGATAGAGAAGTTGAGGCTTACCCTTTCTGCAGAGAAAGTTTTCCCTCCTTACGAGCCTCCACCTTCTCCTACTCCAGCTCAACAAAAGCAAGCCCAACTCCTGCTTGCAGCCTTTTCTCACCTACCCTTTAATGTTCTTGAGGAAGATGTTCCCCTTAAGAACTTTCGATGGGCCTGTAATATTCTGACTCGGGGCCACGTTCTCAACCCCATTGCTCAAGCAGAACTTCACGCGTTTTTGGACCAACTTCCATCACTTCTTCATTGGCACCGCACTTCTTTGGCCACCACTCAATCCTTGGATCAACTTTCATCGCTCCGAGTTCATTCTCAATATAAAGCAGAGAACCTCGTCGAAGAATACAACGACTTTCAAAATAAGGATTCTGCGTACTGGGATGATTTGGAAATGGATGAGTTGGAACAAGGACTAAGAGAAACGGCGTTCGAAATAAAGGCTGAGGAGCTTTTTTATGAAGTAAGAACACATCAACTCATGCAGCCAATGTTAGAAGAAATAGAGGATAGAATAAAGAAAGAACAGAAATTCATTGATCATAGTTGGACTAAGTTTCATGATCTTGTTATTTATTCCATTCCCTATTTTTATGAGCTTGAGTTTGTACCCAAATAGGGTTATTCGATGTAATCACTTTTGCTTAAATATAATTAAGACTTTTTCTCTGTTCGGCATTGTCTCTGTTTGCCTTTAAAAGCAAATTCAAGACTTTGAACTGAACAATCTCATCCTTCGAACCTGGACTCAATTGTCTTAAATGAAACACTACAAAGAACCAATTATGAACTTTTCCAATTTATGGAATAAAGTTAACAGTTTTTGGCTGATTTTTAATCAGAATCAGTGTTTCGAATCTAGCAATCTTATACTTAAAGCTTGTTTCAACCATAATCAACATCTGACCATGGTTAGCATGATCAATTTAGTTTTAAATTGACTATCTTTTGTTTCGAACAACAGTTCATGCTGCTTTAGTTCCACATACAACTTTTCTGTGAACCAACCATTGGTTTTGACGTTTCGAACGCCAAATTCTATCCTTAAAGAGTCTCAAGTTTTGCCTCGAAGGACATTACCTTCGTTAAGAAACCTAAAACAGGTCTTTAAACCTTTCGGAGTAAAACAAACACTTGAGTATTCTTATATTTGTTTGAGTATGAAATGTGCTTCGAAGTCGGCTTCTCCGTTTCGAAGCCGTTGTTTTTTGGCTTTTGGCACCAAAATTTGGCTTCGAAGCCAAATTTTTTACTTTGAAGCTAACCTCAGTATCTGGGCTGTGTTTTTCCCTCCAAAAGTGTCAATATTGAAGGAAACTCTTCGTATTCGTACTTCTAGTACTTAACGGCTTGCGCAATATATTTTTCAGACACAAAAGCTTTTAAACACCCTTTTGTTTCGTGCTCTGAAATCACTTGCTCTTTTAACACACAAACCCTACCGATCTTCTGTTAACCCTCTCTTCCTTGCTACTTGCTATCAATGGATCCTTCCTCGCTGAAAGTGCTCGCTGACGACCATATCAGCCCTACCATGGCTTTGAAGAAATGCATTGATGAAGAAATCGCCAAGCTAACAACTGGTGGATCAAGCGCCATAGATGGACGTCTCTTTGTTCCTCGTCACAGTAACCAACAAGAGTACGTCCTAGGTCCCATCTTTCGAGAGGCCCTTGACCAACTCCCAGCTTTATACCCTCGTTTGGAGGATCACTTTTTCTCTACGAATGAGGGCTTGACTGGAGCAATTGGAGAATGACCGGCCTCATCGTTGTTGGCCGACATTGAGAACCAAATGGGAGGAATGGTATGACAGGGTTGTGCCTGCGAGAGAAGATGACCTACAGGAGCTCTGCATCCTCGACGCTCTTCGTCTTTCCAGGTTCATCATTCATGAGGACCCCTTTTTAATTCCTGCTGCTCTGTGTTTTGGAATATGGCTTTTAATTTCTTCCAATTCGGTGCTGCATGATGGCCCCCACGTTCTTGATATTTGCCATCTTTTAGGGCTTTCACCCCATGGCTCTCTTTTTACTTCCAAACTACCCGGACCTCCTGTCAAATTTTCCCTTCCAGGTTTAAACTCTTCTTACAGTGACTTCGTAAAGGCTGAAAATAAAACGAAAGGCCCGTGAGAGAGACAGAGAACTATTTTCCTTCATTTTATACTGGTTGTGCAAATTTCTCTTTGCACCTCATCTCAGAGGATTATGCCTGAGTTCGCTCCACTTGCGAAGAACTTGTCTTGAAAAAAACACATAGCTCTTGCCCCTTATCTTTTAGGTCTGTCTACAGAGCTTGCTCCCAATTTTGCGGAAAACCTCTTGATGTTAACCAAGGAGGTCCCCTCTGGGTGCTCCAACTCTGGCTTTTGCCATTTCACTGATTTGCATCAAAAATGCCTAAAATTCCTTGTTCAGGATCCTAGCACCTATGGGGAAAAGTATGCTAGGATTGTTCTTTACCCTGCGTTCTTTGCTTATTACTTGTCTTCTTTTATCAACTCCCTATTTCTCCTCCTACTTCCCTTTTTTGTCTTTTTGATGCAAATAAAGGACCTGCTTGGCTGCAAACTTTTCTGGCTGATAAAGAGTGTCCACTCACCACACAAAGATGTAGGCTTCAATTTTTCTACCGAGGGAGTTGTTCATTGGCACTTAAAACCCTCGAGATTATAAATGCATATCTGAGGTGTACTGCCCTTCTCAGTTTGCCAAACAATTTGGGCTCACTCAAGGGATACCTGTTCCACTTTGCAGTCTCTCGAATGTCCACCTTACGGCTAGAGACTTGAGAATATCTAAATCAAAGCTAGAGGCGGCAATATTCAAACTACTGAAGGAATTGAATGAATTTCAATTTGTCCCTTTTCTCCCATCTGGCTTAGTTTTGAAAAGATTCCAAAACTGGTGGACAGCCAATATGGAAGTGCGCCTATCTGTACACCTCATGACTTGCTAATAGGGTTAGGAGTGCCTTCGAAGGCTAAGTCAGCAACAGTTGAGAACATTTCTCCCTTTCTACAGCTACCACAACTTCTCCTGCAGCCTCATCCCTCCAACTAGAGTTACCAGAGCTGCTTCGAAGAAGGGAATTATTTTTAAGTTCTTCTTTTTTTTTCTTTTGAATCTTTTGTTTGTTTCCCTTACACTCATGTTCTTTGGTGCAGGGCCCTCACAAGAAGAATCCCCCAAGAGAGTTGAAACTTTAGCTACTCTTAAGAGAGACAACAACAGAAACAGAAACAGAAAGGAAGCTAATCCTCCCTCCTGAGGAATCTGAATCTCAGGCAAAAGAGAGAGAGATTAAGCAAGAACAAGAAGTACCTTTGCAAAGAACAAAGAGACAAAAGGTGGTTGTCTCCTCATCCGATATAGTCGAAAATCCTGTTCACGAGGCAACTACCACAATAGTGGAGAAAGAACTTACCTCTGAAGAATCTGAACCCCAGGTTGAAGAAAGGGGGGGTGAAAAAGAGCCGGTAGTGTCACTGCCAAGAAGGAAGAGAAAGAAAGTGACTGTTCCTGCTACTGACTTGGCTGAAGACCCTATTCATGAAGCAGCTGCCAAGGCAGTAGAGCAGGAACATTCCAAAGCCATGATTGTCTTCGAGAGGGCTAAGAAGAGACGGCAACAACAATTTCTAAGAGAGGAAGCTGCTGCTACTGATGCATTACAAAGGGAAATGACAAGAAGGCAACAGACTGCCAAACATTATTCCCTTCGCAGCTCTTCCATTATTTCTGAAACAAGTAATTTCTTTCATGCTTCTACTGTTTTTCCCTTGTCAGCTTTTGGTGTTGAAGTTTGACATTGCTTTACATTTCTTTCTCTTGCAGCAACAACTACTGCGTTTATCTTTCCAATGAGGCCTCCCTCAATCTCAGTTGAAGTTGATCAAATGCAGAATGTCAGGGTTATTCAAATCGAACTCCCACTTCCAAGGCCTACATTCAATGTACCTTCTTTGAGCCCCAGCATTCCTGCATCTCTTCTTCTGGGCTTAGAGCCATACCTCCCTTTCTTGACCTTTGACCTACCTCAGTTCACTTCTCCTTCGAGCCTTGCTCCTCTCCTTCTTTCACAGAAATTCCAACTGCTACTCCATCTCTAATGGCAGTTGATTCTCCTACAGGGGGTGCTGGTAGTTCTCCAACTCATAGTTCATTACCTTTACCTACTTCCAGCCCCTCTTCACTTGATTCATTGGTGGCTAAGACCATAGAGACTACCAAAGATGCTCCATCCACTTCTCCTATCCCTATGCAGTCCTTTATGCCTTCCACCACAACTCTCTCTGCACTCCTCATGTCTACGGATGAGGGTAGACATCTTCGAAGCCAGACTAGTAGTCTCTTCGACGTACCCTCTACCTCTCCAACATTGAATGTTGAAGCTGAGCCATTAGTTTTGGCTGACTCCTTGCTGGAAATTCTCGAGAGCTCTTCTTCCTCCAGCAGCAAGCTTTCTGCGCTTCGATAGACCTGGACACATGCCTGGAATGTTGATTTCTTTTCGAGATCCCTTTCGAGGCTCTAAAAAGGCCTATAATCAAAAATGGGTTCCTCCAATGCTGCAAAGTTGCTGAGTAGTCCGGCATGAATGTTTCAGTCATATATCTCAAGTAGCAGCTACTGTCGATTTTACATTAGCATTTGTCAGGCTGCCAAGGCTGAGGATGAGAAACTTGGCTGGCGACCAAAGTTTTGTTTCCCACGTACATACTGAAGTGTCAAAGCTTAAGGAACAACACTCCTCTGCCTCTCACTTTCGAGTCCAGTTGCTGGAGAGGAAAGCTCAACTTGAAGAGGAGCTATCTGCAGTGAATCAGGCCTTAGTCCGAACTGATACTAAAACTGCAATTACCAACCAAGGGACTGGCTGATCAAAGGAAGAGATGGCTGCAGCTATTCGATTGTTTTTAGCATTTACCAATAGGAAATCTGTTGTACAAAAACAATTAAGACACTGTAATGATTTTTTAGGCCAATTTGTGGCAAAAGTACTTAATTCTTTATGAAAAAAAAATTTTGTCTATCATTTAAGCAGTCTTATGTTCTTGCACTTGGTGTTTTTTATTCCTTGTGTTTCCCAAATGGTTGGAAAACAAGGCTTCAAAATCTACCATTAATCTTTTGGGATGTATATACTCATTAAATTTCTCAAATGGTATGCTCCAAAAAGGCAGAACTCTATGAATTTGATATGGTCCTTCGCCGTTAGGTGACCATTTGCCAAACTTATGGCTTTTAATTCCTATTGGGAGTATTGTTTTCCATACCAAATCACCTTCATCAAAGCCATTGTGTTTGACTTTCTTATTGTAATTCTTGGCTGTTTTTCTTCTTTGCAAGAGAATGCTGTTTAATGCCAAAATTCAGGCTTCATCTATGCTTCTAATTCCAAGCACATACTCTGATGTATTGCTCAGGATTTAGCTGGTCTTGGTATCTTACCCTCAAAGATTTAACATTAATTTCCACAGGTAACACTGCATCATGCCCATACACTAAGGCATAAGGAGTAAACCTGTGCTTAACCTTGGGGAAGTTCTGTAAGCCCACAACACATCCAACAACAGGTTATGCCAATCCCTAGGATTATCTTCCACACCTTTGGTATTCCCTTTTTCAAAGACTTATTGGATGATTAAGCTTGACCATTGGCTTGTGCATAATAAGGTGTGGAATTAACAAGGCTAATTCCAAACTCTGCCACAAAAGATTTCACCATTTTCCCATCGAACACAGTCCCATTATCCACAGTTATGGTGTCACGACCCGAACCCGCCCCCGTGGGTTAAGGACATAACCGGCCAGTAATCGTGAGATACCTACGGCCTCAAACCAAACCAAACGCATTTTAACAGAGTCATGGGGGCCCAAACGGAAGCAATTTGAACTTTGTCCATAGAGCCGTGCTATATGCACATCATTACATACATATGTTAATAACTACGACGAAAGTACAATGAATAAAATTCTGTACAGACAAGATCATTCAAATCTAAGTCAGCCAAAACAAAAAACTATACACAGACGTACTCCAAAACTTCGCCAACATAACAAAATAGAAACAAACGACAAAAGGCGAAGGCGGGTCTCGTGCGTGAGACACAAGGGCTGACTTCTCCAAAAAATTTTGTTGTTCCACACTGACTTCACTTGAGGCTGGGTTTGGACTTCTTTGGGGCTCACCTACAAACACAAGAATGAGCGTGAGCGAAAGCCCAGTGAATAATACAAATAAAGATATACATTAGAACAATATACATCAAATGGCCTTGGGCCCAAATTTGCATTTCTAACTAATACATACATACATAGACATATGTAAGTTAAGTAACTGAGGTTCCAAACACAACGTACGGCCTCGGGCCCAATTCATTCATGTCAGACTATCATTCATTTTAGACTTATCATTCAGATCAGGCTGGCCTTTGGCCCCTTTCAAACTTTCGTATCAACCTAGCCTTTAGGCCTTTCAACTTTCATGTCAAAACGGCCTTCAGCCCACATACACTTTCGTACCAAAACGGCCTTCGGTCTACATTTTATCAATCGGCCTTCGGCCAACATTTATATCAAACAGCTTTCGGCCCACATTTATATCAAACGGCCTTCAGCCCACATTTTATCAATCGGCCTTCGGCCCACATTTATATCAAACGGCCTTCGGCCCAAATATACTTTCATATCAAACTGGCATTTAAGCCTTTCAAGCTTGTCATATCAAACTGGCATTTAAGCCTTTCAAGATTGTCATATCAAACTGGCATTTAAGCCTTTCAAGCTTGTCATATCAAACTGGCATTTAAGCCTTGCAAACTGGCATTTAAGCCTTCAAGAGTGTATATCAAACTGGCATTTAAGCCTTTCATGCTTGTCATATCAAACTGGCATTAAGCCTTTCAAACTGGCATTCAGCCCTTATATCAGACTGGCTCTTAGGCCTTTATATCAAACTGGCTCTTAGGCCTTTATATCAAATGGCACATATGCCTTTATATTAAACTTGTCCACCATTCAGATTAATGAACTTTACAAAACTTACATAAGAGTAAGCACATGGGACAATAACATAATTTAGATATTACTCACAGTGATCGGTCGGTGAATACCCTGGAGCTTGACCCTACATATCACATAACACATATGGGTCACAAATAATTCAATCCGTTCTTTAATTCACATATTCCTCTTTTGGCTTCATTCTTATTTCCTTAACTCAATTACAATGCTCAATGTATGCCTAAGAGTGCTTAGAAGTGAAAGGGAACGGAAAAACAAAACACAAAATGCATTTTCAGAATTTCAGAAAACAGGATCCCCACTTGAGCGTGAAATACCCCGCTCGAGCGGACCCTTAAGGCCTGCAAAAGTGCTAGTTGCATCAAAAATACGCTCGAGCGTTAAATAGAGAGCTCGAGCGGAAGGCCTGTCAAAATAGCTCCCCCGCTCGAGCGTGAATTACCCCGCTCGAGCGGACATCAAGTCTGCAAAAAGTACTGGGAGCACGCATTTCCCACTCGAGCGGCAGGTTCCCCGCTCGAGCGAACCTCAAAATTCTGGGTTTCCCAGATTGTTTTCTTGAGCTTCATCTTGATGTTCAAAGGTTCCAAATGCTTGACTTTTGCTCAATTTTCACATATACACACTCTAACATGGTATAAACACCAAATTATAACATAATGAAGCTCAATTTCACAATTAAATCACATGCATGGCTCAATTTAACTCAAACCCATCACCAACACACTAGATTCAAACATGCAAGACTCAAACTCCTATGATTTACACTTGTATGTGAAATATACATAACATCTTCAACTCAATTGGTGAGGAGGTGATCAAATACATGGTCAATAATCAAAACTCAACATGAATCACATACTTTATGCTCAAACATGGAGATTCATGGCAATTTCTTACATGCATGTGTTCTAAGACTTCAAATTCAACATAATCAATCTAGCTCATGCTCTTGACCATTAATCAAATTTGAATTCACAAGATGGTAACTTAAAATTCATGAATTCATTTTACCTAGGAGCTCAATCTTCACAATTATGGCCAAGTCTTGCACCTAGCCTTCCCAATTCACAATTTACAAGCCAAAATACACCAAGATGCCTCCTTTCCCTCTCAAGGTCGGCTCTCTTCTATTCCAAGACACAAAATCTGGTTTTTTGAGCTCAAATGTATAAATTGAGTGTATATGGCCTCTCACATAAAGTCCCACTAACCATTATTTAATATTATTAAATAATTGGGCACTAAATTCATCAATTTAATCTATTTAATCTGACCTGAATCAATTTTCAATTAAATTCCACCGAAGGCTCTAAAAATTATGCCAATCACAATGGCGTAATCAATTTCGGGTTCTGTGGCCGATAAGGCCTCCAATTTAATTTCCGACGCGGAAAAATCAAACAGATATTCCTACGGTGAACAGATAGAAATTCAAAACCACATATTTTCACATAATGGTGCACAAAATCATATCAAAACACATAATCACATTCATATTAAGGACCAATTAACATATTACGGAACAGGGGTATCACAGTCTTCCCCCCTTTAGGAAGTTTGGTCCTCCAAACTTAATTTACCTTTAGTCGAAACAATTCAGAACACTTTTCATTCAACGGTTCCAATCCTTTTGATAGTTACTACTTAGTCTCAAAATCAAGCAACACTCTGTTCTCAATCAGTCAAAGACTCAACTTTTCCTCCATACAAGACTTGTATGGTGTCACACCAATTCTAGAGTGTAGGGCTGTGGTTGTAAGCAAAGTCTGCAACAATGGATAAATCTCCCAAACTCCCCGAAAAATTCTACTGCACATATTTGAAGCATTTCTCCCAAAAGTTCTTTATAATTATACATCGATTTTCGGATGGAAAGCAGCGCCGAATCACAATTCAGTCCCCATTGGCTCTTGAAGGCTTGTCAGAATCCGAACACATTTTAGGGTTCCTGTCTAAACAATAGATATTGGGACCCCATGCAAACAAGCAACCTTATTGATGTAAACAGTGGCTAGTCTACTAGCATCATACGAAAATGTCACAGGGAGGAAACGAGCAAATTAGTAATCCCATACACAAAAACTCAAACGGGACATATACCTTGGGTGTCCGAGGTAGTCTCACACTGAAATTCGTAGTTACATATTCCCATTTCCATTCCGAAATAGACAGAGGTTGCAGTAGTTCCGCCAATAACTGTTATTCAACTCTGACTTGTTGGCACCGAAAACATTTAGACACAATTTCAACAATTTCCTTCTTCACAATAGGTCGCTAACATATTTATTTCAAAAGCCAACTAACTTTACCATAGGAGTTCGATCTGTTCCCTTGTCACAAAAGTCAATTCATTCTCCAACAATTCCGTAATTCATAATCCGATTTGGTATTTAGTTTAGTTTCTCATCCCAGTTATTCAAGGTTAATCAAAAGTCTTCAGGAATTTAAAGTGAATCCGGGCACAAATCCCTGAATCAACAAGGATAACAACGAAAACAATCCACCACACGACATACGTAACTCATGTATCCCCATAGTACCAATTGTAAAGTACAATAACACTGAAGCAGTCCATTTCTAACATAATACATGTTCCCTAATCATTCTACAGTTTACAATTCGGTTTAATATTCAATTCCCGGTTCCATCGAGTCTTTCCACATCATCTGATAGTTGTCCAAAGCATAAGACAATTCATGCATTAATCCCCATGACGTCAAGGGTAATATCAAAACAATCAATTACATGTCAAACACCATTTACACATCTTCGGATAATCAGGGTTTCTCAAAGCTTCTTGGATGTTAAAACATCTACATAATACCAAAGGATGACATTCCGGACAAAACAAAGGAATAATCGTCTCGGAATCAAAACACACCCGTTCACAACCGTCGGTGGCCGACTCGAGATCGATTAGACAAATCCACCCGTACAAAACCATCAGTGGCAAAGGAGATTTCTCGACAAAGGTGCTACATAGGCTTAACGTCCCCTAGCACGAAAAGACGTCTCAAGAATGTCATCAAAACAAACACAATACCACTTATTATATCCCGATTTCCCGAAATCCGATAATGCTGAAACAAACACATGAAACATATTCTGATTAGTCGAGGATAAATATTCAGTACGGTTCACAATCAAATCAATCTGTTGATAGCCCACAAAAGGTCTTTCAATTGAGTCAAGTATTCCAAGTGGATTCAAGTTTTGGGTCTATCAGTTTTCCTGCCAAGAATAATCTGACCATTTATTTATAGACAATTCTTAATCCCCTTTTTCAAAATCAACCCAGATAAGGGTCCTTATCAAATCAATCCAAGCAAAGGTCTTGTCAGATTAAATCAACAAAGGTTCCATCAAATTATATCCAATGAGGGTTCTATCGGTCAAAAAACAAAAGTTTCTATCGGACCAAATCAGATAAAAGTTTTCTCAAATGGAGTACATTCGGTTCTGTGAGGCTTACTTCGTTTTGTTTAGGCACACGGCTGATAGTTTCACAACTGTCCTAAGTTTATCAGTTCTCAAAGTCATATCAAAATCATTCATCTCAACTGTTCCTATCAAAGTATTTCAAGTCATGTACAATATGGCATTGTCCACATGAATTCAGGTATAGTTGTATATGCATGCGGTCGTTCATGTCGGGAGGTACGTATCATAATCAGTATAGCAGTTCCCAAATAAGTCTTATATGCAAGTACATGGTGCACAATAACACATTAAACAAAGTTCCTTGGTTGTACATAAGATAGGGTCTGTTATACAAAGTTCTAAATCAGTCACAAAACATAGGCTTACGAGTCAAGCTCAGTTTAGTCACGTAGTTCAGCCAATTTTCTACCAGTCCACATATATGGTCCGTAATTTGCAGAGTTTATTATTTGGGGTGCTCAACTCAGTTATACAGTCACAAGGCCATAATTCCAGTAGTTTAGTCGTTGAAGACAGTAATATAACAAATCACCCTGAGCATAGGTTTAGATGTACAGGTGCATGTGCAAAGTTAATCAATATCCCAATACATATTTCACAATTTTCCCAAATGAAGCATATACATTCAATGAATACGGTCTCGATCTGATGGTTTCTAACCAATCTAGATAAATATGAAGCAGATATGAAGGAATATGCCGATCCGAATCAAATAATATCCCAAGCAAAAATGGACACATGTACTAATTTAGAACCAATCAACAACATAGGCATTCGTTTATGAACAGTATAGATACATTGGGATAACGGTTGTAGTATTCTGAGGGCTTTCTGGGACGAGTGCAATTACTCTATCTTGATTAGCCATTCCTACCATTAGTACGAATTCAACTGAGGCAGAAGATTTATTCACGTTTGTTCAGTTCGGGGACAGTCCCTACCATATGGTCCATTCTACCACATCTATAACGAGCCCCAGAAAATCTGATAACAAACTCTTCGGTGTTTTCTTACATTGGTGGTGGCAAAGGTTCTTGCCGTAGCGGCAACTGACGCTGTTGTCTTAAGATCTCTGCCATTTCTGTACTATCTTTCCAGACTATCAAGTCGGACTGTGGAAGAGCCTTTATAACCCGTATGCTCTTACTCATCCATACTCTACACAATCTCTTATTAAGCCTTGCCAAATACTGGGGTGCCAAATACAAAAAATAAACACAAATACACATGGGTACATTCGCACCTAGACACATGTTATATTCTCATTTTATGCACCGTCCCAACACAATTAATCACATAGGGTAACAGATGATTGCATACTTATCAATATTTTGCATGCTGAACATTTACTAAGTAATTATATACTCAAATCATGTTCATATTTCACATAGGCACCCATTGGCAGAATCGCATGCACATAAGCAACTTTTCATGGTTCATATGTTCATGTATGTGCACTATAACAAAACAAATTTTATTGTGCACAGTAGTGTAACAATTTATATCCCATATTCAAATCATGTGTGGTATTTCCTTTAGCGTAACATATCATGTCGGTCAAGCATAACGGGTAACATATCTCATTCATAAGCCACAGTATTATGTCCCCTGGGCGAGGGCTTCTGCTAAGGATACCACAATTACATTCGAAGAAAATTTAGACAGTCATTCACTCATGCAAAACATAGCATTTCAGGGAACTTGTTGTTTCATATCATCAGAAAATATTAAAGTTCACCATTGATTAAACTTGCATTATACTTATACAAAAGATTAACAAGTATGCATATACTAGAGAGCATACACATTCCAATGGTTTACAATGCAAGCAATTCACGATTTATACACATAACTGTTCATATCGAAACAATTAAGCATATTCTTGATGCTTCTAAGTTCACATTTATCACATGAATGCATCTAGATCCTTTCTCAGACGCTTTATTGCCTTTTGGACAAGTGTGTGAGTTATTAAAACCTGGCTCTGATACCACTCTGTCACGACCCGAACCCGCCCCCGTGGGTTAAGGACATAACCGGCCAGTAATCGTGAGATTACCTACGGCCTCAAACCAAACCAAACGCATTTTTAACAGAGTTCATGGGGGCAAACGAAAGCAATTTGAAACTTTGTCCATAGAGCCGTGCTTATATGCACATCATTACATACATATGTTAATAACTCACGAGACAAAGTACAATGACATAAAATTCTGTACAGACAGGATCATTCAAATCTAAGTCAGCCAAACAAACTATACACAGACGTACTCAAAACTTCGCCAACATAACAGAACAGAAACAAACGACAAAAGGCGAAGGCGGGTCTCGTGCGTGAGACACAAGGGCGACTTCCCCAAAAATCTTTGTTGTTCCACACTGACTTCACTGAGGCTGGGTTTGGACTTCTTTGGGCTCACCTACAAACACATGAATGAGCGTGAGCAAAAGCCCAGTGAATAATATCAAATAAAGAATATACATTGGAACAATATACATCAAACGGCCTTGGGCCCAATTTGCATTTCTAACTAATACATACATACATAGACATATGTAAGTTAAGTAACTGAGGTTCCAAACACAACGTACGGCCTCGGGCCCAATTCATTCATTGTCAGACTATCATTCATTTTAGACTTATCATTCAGATCAGGCTGGCCTTTGGCCCTTTCAAAATTTCGTATCAACCTAGCCTTTAGGCCTTTCAACTTTCATGTCAAAACGGCCTTCGGCCCACATACACTTTCATACCAAAACGGCCTTCGGCCCACATTTATCAATCAGCCTCGGCCCCACAATATCAAACGGCCTTCGGCCCACATTTATATCAAACGGCCTTCGGCCACATTTTATCAATCGGCCTTCGGCCCACATTTATATCAAACGGCCTTCGGCCCAAATATACTTTCTATTCAAACTGGCATTTAAGCCTTGCAAAC